>CM025851.1:17842617-17981633 GCA_003952965.2 Morella rubra | reverse complement strand
TGTAAGTTTACTTCTATTGTATTATACAACATGCTCTGATTTCAAAGTCATTTATTTGTGTCATCAAAATTTTTCTGGAGGGCCTTTTTTGAGTTACCATATGCATTAACCCTGTTTGTGGACTTTTGGTAAGTCTACTGTTAAGTAAATCTGTGTGGCGACCGGGTAATTGTGGAAGTATATAAACATCTTGTTGTTTTGAAGTCAGTTTGTTTGCTGATTGTTTCCATGCTTCATCAGGAGACTCTGAACTGTCTCTCTCCTCTCTTTCTCATGTGCTCTGTGTATTTGTGTATTTGCATTATGTTGTTAAGTCCTCATTTTTTTTTCACCTAAAACTAATCCATCATCAATACTCTTTAAGTAAAGCTCATGTATACATAATAGTCTGTAGGGACTACATAGATGACTATCAGGAAGAACAATCTGGCGCTGATTAAATGAGATCATAATCTTCTGTTCTTGCCAATCTTTTTCTAGGCATCCTCTTCTTGTGAATTGGTGCTGAAGAAAGTTGTGTAAATCGAGCTTGAGCTCTTTGTCTAGTTTTTTATTGTTTTTAGGGCACCAATTAGTTGTAAAGAGCTTGTATTGGTCAGACTCTCATAACTTCATAGCAGTTGTTTGCCAACGTAGGCCATTTTTTTTTGGCACTTATACATATCAGAGTCTGATTTGTTTCTGTGACTGTGATGGATACCTGATACTAGTTTCCTAGTTTAAGCTCCTGAGCTTTAGCTCACAAATGACTCTTCCTTTGTCCCACTTATATGGGTGGTGAGTAACATTGGGGACCTATTGGGTGGATAACTTACTAATAAAGTGAAAAGAATTCTATCTGGATTCGCGTAGTTGTGAAGGCAGCTAGGCTGTGCTGAGGCCTTTTTTCCCCATTCGTGATTCCCCCAACCCCACCCACAACAACATACCGCACACACCCCAATAAACCCCCACCTGAAAAAAAGAGATCTGTGTGGTAACTGATGAGTGAATTTGAAGGTACTGATGGATCGCATGCATTTGGTTGGACCTAGGTTGTTCCGGTACTTCATTTCTTTATGTTTCTAGGTCCACGTCTTGGTTTCAGCACATATGTGGAAACCTCATAAGTACATATAGTGCACAACAATGAGGGAGTTCAAGTTGCAAATTGAGCCTTGATAAGAATCTTGCGTGTTATAGGTCAAGAGTTGGAAACTCCACTTCACAAATAATCTTCTTGTGGTCATCCTACGGATATGGCTTGGTGATTTCGTGGTATGTGTGGGACAAGGAGACTGCACACTACCAGAAGAAATTCGGGCCAAGGTCCTAAATTCCTTGTTGGGAAAGAAACGGAATGATAGAAAGGAAGTAAGTACCGCTAGGGGTCATAGATTGACGCAGCATGGTTATGAGACATGCTTGAGACACCTACTATTCGTCGCATGTTAATTGGCTATCCAGAAGGAAGATCAGGAACATAGGTTTTTAGATTCTCAACTTCAGATGAGTATTAATTGCAGGAGAGTTTGATAATGAGTGTGATTTCTGGGTCATGAGAAGAAGATGAAACATCAGATTTGCTGATCTAGTCATATTACTTGTCTTAAAGGTTCGAGGACTCAGCATTCATACATAAAGACATTGATACTAAACCATGCACCATTTTCTCGTATCCTGACCAGAGCACTTTTTTTTTGGTCTTCAGCTTACTGCCCTTCTTGCATAATCTTTGTCATACATCACTTATCAGGGGGAACACCAAAGAAAATTTTTTAGTTGGCTAAAGTAGTTGGTTGCTTCTCCTTTTTGCCAAAGAAAGTGATGCCCATTGCTAGAATGCTATGATGGTTGAAACAATGAAGGAGTAGATTTTGCATTAGTATGTCATTTTTTACCCTACATACACTCCAATCCAGTTCATATTGGAGTTAATGCTATTGTAGAGCTTCAATGCTTTTAGTGCGTAAAGCATTAGTACTTATTAGTCATAATGGAGATAGTTGGCCGTGACCTCAATTCAAGGGCTTTGTTTTACTCGTGGCTGTTCATGGTTCAATGCGGCCAGTTTTCTTGATATTGAACTATAGAAACAAGTCTACTTGGTCACTGAAAATCATATATTGAACTCTATCATTTGGTGTATCCAAACAAAGTGAATCTGAAGTAGTGGCAGTCAAAATGGTGCCAGTTGGCAATATACATTGCTAGAGGAGAGCCGTTTGGGTGCACCCAAGAACATAAATCCTATCCGAATAAAAAAAAAAAAAAGGTCGGTTTTGGGCACGGAATTTCAGGCTTGGGCCACTTGGCCTATGGATATTAGAATCAATATACTTTGAGGCTTCACAGTTGTTTAAAGCCCATCATAGCCAATTGAAACCACATATATCAATTGCATATGTAATATGTTTGATGTATTTAGGGCTATAAACACTGATTGAGCCCTTAAAAATCTGTCCAACACACCAAGGTTGGAATAAGCATTAGACAATACCACATACTGTCATTCGAACACAGACATGACTGAGGGAGAGAGACTGAGACTTGCTCAGGAATGAGGGACTTGCTAGTATGATGATGGTGAGCAGAGGCTACATGACAATTAGGCCAATGGTCGAGGGGATCAATCTCAATGGGCTGAGACTGACTGATGGTGGGGCAACACACTTGCCTGAAAACAGAGGAGACGATGTGGGAGAGTGTTAAGGTTGAGTGAGGCTATGATCGCAATGTTCGAGTGGAGTAATTGAGGCTTGGGTCTGCCTGACATATGAGGGTCTCATAAAAGAGATGAAAATTGACGATCTTAAATTTAGGTTAGTTGCTTCAGTTATTGTTAGAAAATGACCATCCAAAACTGACTGCCTAACCGATGGCATATGTTTTGGTTAAAAAACATAAACCATCCGTACAGGCAGATTGTAAAAAGGCAACTGATGTCTGTTGGCGGTGTGGGGTGCAGTAGTGTGGGGTTTGTCCAACATTTAGGTTTCGGCACAACGAAGCTCCATGCGGAAGCTCGAGTAAAATTGAACATTCTGGAATATTTTCGTACCGGACATGAGATTGCAATTGAGTCCTGACACTTCTCTTGCTGTAGTGGAGTTCAGGATTTGTTTAAGTTTCATGATAATTGTTTCATTGCGCCTATGCCCTGATGTTACACTGTCTTTAGTTTTAGAGGCCTTGAAAGTCAGCATGTTTTTTGCCAACTGACTCGTGCCAATTATTTGGGACTTTATTTCTGAAAGCTGCAATTGGATTCGCGTTGATTCTCCTCTCTTTTGACAGGTACTTGATAGCCTCACACACTACAGACTATGAGCATCCTATGCTCTTCTTCAATACTGTGGCAGTGCTTGTGCTGGTAATTGCCAAGTTTCCCAATATGCACAAGGTCCGGATCTTTGGAATCAATGCCGACAGGTGAAGTACTGTTTGCAAATCAGGAAAGAGTTTGCTTTTACGTGCTTAAAAGCTGATAATCCTTCACTTGATCTGGTAAAAAAGTTATATCGGTGTATAGAAGTGAGTCTGGAGTGATGTTCAGATATGTAACGTTCTGTGCCCGACTGTTATTGCAATCTCTCATGAATATTGGAGACTGTACAGTAGAGAAATTTGGATTATCACGGGGCAATTACACTTCAAAAATAGAGTTGGTCCCAGATCTGAAAAAATGTGTTTCATTAAGTGAGACTTGTCTATATCAGCATAACTTGGAAATTCTACATATCGTTCGTGATGAAGTAGTTAGTGGTTTATATAGTTTTTTTTTTTTTTTGATAAGTTAAACTTTATTAAAGAAAGAGAGAGTTGACAGTACAAGAAAATATACAGAAAACAACTAGAGCAACAAGCTAAAAAACTTAGAAAATCCGGAAAACCCTCAAAGGACAACCTAATATTGAATTAGCCCACAAAAAAGAGAATACAACATAGAACCCCCCAAATTTGATCCAAGGACATGGCCTTATCCTCAAACATCTCTCATTCCTTTCCCTCCACAAACTCCACCATATGCAAGCCGGGATCATCTTCCAAATGGTTGACGCTAGGATCTCCAAACTTCCTTAGCACATCCACCACCTTCCTAGGCATAACCCAATCATAGTTAAGAATACTCAACACATGCGCCCACAATCCTCTCGCCATCTTGCAATGAATAAGGATATGATCAACCGTTTCTCCATCACTCTTACACAAATAGCACCACTCCGTCAAGCACACTCCCCTCTCCTCCTCAAGTTGTCAATGGTCAGAATTTTCTTATGAGTGGCTTCCCAAACAAAGAAAGCAACTCTAGGGGGAGCCAAATTCCTCCAACATTGACGCCATGGAAAAACCACACTGGAGCCCTCCAAAAGCAAAGAATACATTGACTTAACAGAGAAGACTCCACCCTTGGATCCCATCCAAAGCAATTTATCCTCTCCCCCTCTCTTCCTACTCACGAGTAAAGTAAGGAATAAAACGTCGAAAAAACCTCCATCTCCCAATCATTGATCAATCTCTCAAAATGAACATCCCACACAACAACTCCGGATCCCAACTCCATGTAATCAGCCACCCAAGCATCCTTGCATCGAGCTAGAGCAATAACAAAGGAAACTCCAACCTCAAAGGTCTTTCCCCACACCACTTGTCATACCAAAACCTGATTCTGGAGCCATTTCCAACCACAAACTTAATATTCTCACTAAAAAATTTCCACCCTTTGCTAATGTGCTTCCACAAGCTAACCCCATAAGAGCCATGCGCCTCCAAAGTGCACCAACCACTCTCCTCATACATACTTCTCCGAAATAACTGTCTTCCATAAGCTATCTCTCTCCGAAGAGAATCTCCAAAGCCATTTTCCAAGAAGAGCTCTATTGAATAAACGAAGTCTCCTAAGTCCCAACCCTCCAACTCTAATAGGGGAACAAACTCTAGCCCACCTAACAAGGTGAAACCTGTGCTCATCACCACCACTTCCCCACAAGAAATCCCTTTGAAGCTTCTCCAACCTATTAGCCACAGACAACAGAATAGGAAATAGCGACAAAAAATATGTAGGAAGGCTAGAAAGAGTAGACCAAATCAACATTAACCTTCCCCCCTTTGAAAGATAAATGTGCTTCCAACTCGCCAACCTTCTTTCAAATCTCTCAACGATATCATCCCAAATATGCACACATTTAAACTTAGCACCAAGAGGAAGGTCCAAGTAAGTCATCAGGAGCAACGATACCCTACAACCCAAAATCTCCGCCATCACCTGAACAACATTTACTCTTCCAATAGGAATAACCTCAGATTTGCCAAGGTTAATCCTAAGACCTGACACTGTCTTGAAGCACAAAAGTAAGCATCTTAGGTTTCGCACTTGATTCTCCTCAGCCCTACAAAAGATTAACGTATCATCAGCAAAGAGCAAATGGGAAATGCACACCCCATTACTACCACCTCGCCCCACCTCAAACCCCTTAATAGCATCTCTCCCAACCCGCCTCTTAAAACATCCTACTAAATGCTTCATGACAATCACGAACAAAAGGGGTGAAAGAGAATCACCCTGACGCAAACCTCTAGAACTCCCAAAAAAGCCTTGAGGAGAGCCATTAACCATAACAGAGAATTTAACGGTAGATATACAAAACGACATCCACCTACACCACTTCTCACTAAACCCACATCTCCTCAAAAATACAACAGAAAATCCCAATTCACATGGTTATAAGCCTTGTGAATATCAGTTTGCACATCAGCCCCGGCATATTCGAACTAATCTCGAATCAATGCACTCATTTGCTATTAAAACTGAATCCAAATCTGTCTACCCCTCACAAAGGCATTCTGGAAGGCGATATGATTTTCTCAAGAACCATCTTCAACCTATTTGCTAAAACCTTGGCAAGAATCTTATAAACCCTCCAACCAAACTGATAGGACGAAAATCTCTCAAGTCCACAGCTCCAGCTTTCTTAGGAATGAGAACAATGAAAGTAGCATTCAAACACTTAACAAATTTACCCCTCTGGGCAAATTCATTAAACATAGCCAAACATCCCCTTTAACCACCTCCCAGCATGACTGAAAAAATGCTAAAGTGAACCCATCCGGCCCGGAGCCTTGTCACATTGAGGCTACGGACCACCCCTGTGACCTCATCCTCCTCAAAGGGCCTCTCAAGCCAACACACATCCTCCTCAGAAATGGAATCAAATTCCAAGCCATCCAGGGTCGGCCTCCAAGAAAAGGGCTCTTTATACAAAGAGCTATAGAACTCAACAATACTTTCCGAAATAAGCGACAGGTCCTCCACCGTTTCTCCCTCCACTTCCAAACTAGCAATCAAATTAAGCCCTCCTATTCGAATTGGCCATGCGATGGAAAAAGTTAGTGCATCTATCCCCATCCGTAAGCCACAAGGACCTCGACTTCTATCTCCAACTAATCTCCTCTAACTCAATCAAATGATCCAATTCGCCCAAAACCTCCATCCTCCTCACTTTCCCCCTATCATCAAGATTCTCCTCCTCATCCAACGAATCTAATGACTCCAACTCCCTTAAGAAAGAGGACTTCCTGAAACTTAGATCCCTGAACACACCATGGTTCCACACTTTCAACTTATTCTTCAAAGCTTTCAGCTTAGAGTCTAGCACAAAGCTAGGAGAACCCAAGAACTCAAAAGACTCCCACCACTCCTTAACACTATCCACAAAGCCATTCTCTTTCAACCACATGTTCTCAAAACGAAAAGGTCCTCTTCCCACTTCTAACCCTGCCATCCGCTGAATACAAATGAGTCAATCTTTTCTGAGAAAGGAATAAGGACTCCCAACCAGGGCAAAATAGAAAGTGATCAATCCTAGACCAAGACTGTGATGCCCTGTTGTTAGACCAAGTGCAGGCACCCCCCATTATAGGGACATCCAGTAAACCCATCTCTAAGATAAAATCAAAAACTCCTCCGTTGCCCGATCTCACCCCTCCTGAAAACATTACTCCACCCATGTCCCCAAGGTTCTTAAAGACTACGAAATAGAGAAAAACCGATTCAAGAATCCAACAACTCTAATCACCCGTGTCCCATAATAACAAAATACCCCCTGAGGCTCCATCCGCCTCCAAACTGCACCACCTAACATGAGGACCACCCCACAACCTTCTAAAAACCTCAGACATAACAGACATCTTTTTTGAAGACAAACCAAGTCCGGTTTCCATCCCCGTAACAAATTCCCACTCCTCTACACTTAGCCCTATCATTGAGCCCCTTTACATTCCAACTAATAATTTTTGGCATCATCTAATCACCATCAAGGCCCTCCCCTCACTTCTTCCCCTCCTAGAATAAGCGGACTTCCTATCATAATTAATAGAAGACTCTAAACCCTTCAACTCTCTTTCTAACTTTCCTCCCTTCTTGCAAGGGGACTTAAAACTACACTGCTCCCTGCCTCTCTCAAAGCAACAAATAGACTCATCAAATTTTTCTCATAACCTTCCCAAGACAAACCCACCATATGCCTGAAGGAGACAACATGTCTAAAACCCACCCTGAAGCCCCACCATTACTCGGGCTTTCAAGCTTCCCTCCATTTAGGCAACAGACTGCAAAAGGATCCACACACAAATCTAGTTTCTCAACTACCACTAACGCCATCTCCCCCTACCTCACTACCTACATTTGACATGCCCATTACACACATAACCTCAATAGGCACTGCCCGACTCTCCCCTTTCTACATCACCCAGCACCACATCTTGGCCGAGAGCCTGTTTGCCACCTCTACAGATATTTCCGGTTGCTCCAGCAAAGTTGGTGGGCAAATCGGCGCAACAACAACCTTACCTAAAGAACATAGAGAAAGCTCCAGTGTCGGAAAAACCATCGGGTTGCGACTACCTGCCTCAAACAAAGTTGACGAGAGGCCAGACGCCGCCAACTAGAAGTGGGCACATCGTGTCGTGCCAATAGCCATCTTGGCAAAGGCCCAATTCTTGTTTATGCGATTTGAAACTTGCGGGTCCTAGGCCGGGTCATCACATGGCCCGCTCCCTACAATCGGGATAATAGATAGCCCTTTTCTCGGGGCTTCGGTGAGTCATAACACCTCCTTGGGCTTCAAGCCCATTCTTTTAAACCCTTATCAAAGGGCTCACAAACTCCCTGGCTCTCAAGCCCAATCATCATAATCGAAATAAAAGGTCTTTCCAGCTTATGGGCCTCCTAGCCGCACACCCCACCTTGCCATAAAAGCTCTCAACCCCCATCAAACTCATAGAGCTGAGAATTAGGTCCATTTCCTCCCGAAGGTCCATTAGCCTCTTCCTAACTCATGCCATGCAACACTTTTCTCCCGTTAAAGGCCTAGCCAACTCAACATTAATTTCCTTCTTGAAAAAGACAACTGCCGCTTAGTCTACATGAGTATGCATCGCACACAAAGACAGAATGCCGACATCTTCTCCGCCAGAAAAAGCAATAGTCTCTGTGCACGGAATGAATTTGCCTTTTCTTTTTCTAGTCAAAATGTCGTGCCCCATTGACGAAGCTTGCTTGCTAGAGACCTATGACAGAGGCCTAGTTTTCACTGCATTAGCATAAAAGACCCCCTCTCTGTGCCTCGCATCTTCAGTCACGATCTTCCCGCTTCTGAATTTACCAAAGTGATTAACCATCTTGTGGAAGCACTCTACCACCACTTTCCATCCTATTCCGTTTTTACCTTCCGAAATCATAACCACTCCTCTCCTTTGACCCTCCCCATATTCTGCAATTGCAACATATCTCCTCGATTTGTTTGCGCACCTTTGAGCTAAGAAATTTTGGGACCCTTCATTGAATTTCGACATGAAATTTCGATAGACAGCAGCCTCCAGAAGTATACTGACCAAGTTTACCATCTATACTGCCCCATATCTTCCCAAGAGAATCAAATTGAGAGACTTCGTACTCCACTCTGCCAATTTGTCCACACCTCTCCCACAAATCGACACGGAAAAATCTTTTGCTTCTATTTTAAAGCTACGAGATAAGCCCATTGAAGTGACCAGCTACTAATAAGTACTAAACTCACAAAAGCAAAGAAGCCAAGCAAACCAAAGGGAATGAATTTAACTCATATGTCCATAAACCTAAAAACTGTGGATCATATTGAAGATGATATAGTTCCAATTATGGATGCTTTCTATAGAGCATAAACCCCTTTCTCAAATTGCACCCTTGAACTTTCAATGTTAGATACTTTGCATCATCCGTTGACTTTTTTTTTTTTTTTTTTTATCAAATTAATGGGGTTGAGTTTACTTGAAGTGACAATAATACCCTTAATCCGATATGAACATATGCAAAATGAAAACAATACCCTCGATCAGACATGAACATATATGAAATGGGATAAGGGCATTTTCTTCATTTCAGTCTAATTTGATGAAAAACTTTGACATAGGGTGCAAAGTGTATGTTAGCTCCAAGGTTACATGATTACCTTAGATTAACTTGATTTTGATGATAATAAAACCATATACTATCTTTTCAAGAGATTCTTAAAGTATAAAAGTTTGATTTCACTGAGATATTCGGAAGCATTTAAATTTTAGGGTTAATTGCACTGTAGGTCCCTGTGGTATCACCTTTTAACAAAATAGTCCCTGGTGTAAGACTTTCTACAAAACAGTCCTTGAGGTCGCATACTCTGATAAAAAATGGTCCTTTTGTCCCATTGGCGTCAAAAAACTAACGACAGTTGCTGACGTGGCAAAAAACGTCACGTCAGCCACCAATAAGACACTGATGTGTGTCAAAAAAACCAGCTCAACAACCACATGTCAAAGATGTTGCACGCGTGCAGCCAAATAAGCACCAAATAAGCCATTTTAAAAAAAACTAAAGACTAACATGGGATGACGTCGTCCTACTTATTCCTTTCCCCCTACCAGCCCCCTTTTCCTCCCCCAATAGTGAGCATTTTTTCCCTTAATTCTGGCCCTAGCCTCCCTGATCGACAGTGTCCCTGAGCTGCGAAACCCCAGCTGATAATCGAACACCACGCTGAACTTTCCTTCTTCGGCAAGGTCATTTCGGGGTTTTGCGTTGCGATTATGGATCTCTTCCCCACTACAGCAGTTCAGCACTGAAACCCTCACAACTCTCACATTCTCCTTCGGTACTCAGTGGTGGAAGCAGCAACGCGAGAGTGCCTGTTGCTCAGGTATTACCTTATGCTCTACCTATGGCAGCTAGTGTGGAAGATGCTGGATCAGGTTTTGGTGGGACTAGAGATAGAATACCAACCGATGATGTTGTTGACAAGGTTGTAGCGATGGGATTCCGAAGAGACTTGGTGAGAACAACTGTGAAGAAATTGACCGAGATTGGGCAGTTAGTGGACCTTAATATGGTGCTTGATGTGTTAATGAATAATGGAGCAGCAGAGCCATAAAGTGGTAGGTTTTGCAGATGATATATGTTGTTGCCTGCAATGTTTGTGTGGATTGATTTATGTAAATGATATAAGAACAGAGTCTTTTGTATAAACGTTGTTCACATAAGAATCTTTTTCACCATTTTGCTTGTTAGTCATTATTTAGAGTGAAATCTGTTTTCTTCATTTTACTATTTATGTGCATTTATTCTGGTACTTACCAAACATTTGAGCATTATACTTGAGGAGGGAGAGATATTGTAGAGTCCAAAGATCCTGTTCCTAGAGGTGTCATAGCATGAACATCCAAAATGAATTTTCTTTACAGCCAAGCAGAAGGTAGCATCTTATGGAAAAACAGAGAAAGAAAAAGGACGTGGCGTGGCATGAGGGATTAGCAATCTTACTTTTTCTCCCTCGACAGCGTGGTGTTCGATTATCAGCTGGTGTTTGATTTTCGGCTGGGTTTCGGAGCTTAGGGACATTGTCGGGAGGCTAGGGCTAGAATTGGGGAAAAATGATCACTATTGGGGGAGGAAAAGGGGGCTAGCAGGGGGAAGGGAATAAGTGGGACGACGTCGTCCCTTGTTAGTCTCAATTTTTTTTTTTTATATATATAAATGGCTTATCTGGCTGCACGTGTGGAGCATCTTTGACATGTGGTTGCTGAGCTGGTTTTTTTGACACTCGTCAGTGTCTCATTGGTTGCTGACGTGGAGTTTTTGGCCACGTCAGCAACTGCCGTTAGTTGTTTGACGCCAATGGGACGGAGGGACCATATCTTATTTGAGTATGTGACCTCAGGGACTATTTTGTAGAAAGTCTTACCTCAGGGACTATTTTGTTAAAAGGTGATACCACAGGGACTTACGGTGCAATTAACCCTAAATTTTAATAAGTCATACTCAATCAAATTCCATTTTATTGGTTTATTAATATTAATTTGAGTATATGTTTACATTGAAGGTAGGGATAAATACACTTTACATCCTCTAACTTTAGGGGTTTTGACACTTTGCACCCCGATTTATTATTTTTGTCACATTGCTCCCACCAACTATTGATTTTAGACACTTTGCAGTCTCTGTTAAAATTTTCCATCACTTTGGACGGAAATTTATTTTTTGGTCTCAAAATTACAATTTTACCCTTATAAAATGGTCACTGCCAAAAAAATTATGAGGACAAAATTGTCATTTCGCACTTCAAAAAATCATTTTCCTTCTAAATTAACTGAAAATTTTAAGGGATGATGCAAAGTGTCTAAAATCAATAATTGGTAAGTGCAATGTGACAAAAATAATAGATCGGGGTGTAAAATGTTAAGACCTCTATAGTTGGAGGTTGCAAAGTGTATTTAACCCTTAAAGGTATATTTTTAAGACTCAAATTTATTTGAAAGCCATAAATTTTAATCTATGAAATTCTATATTTATATAGTCAACTACGCTGTCCGTATGAGTTGACTACATGTTGAAAATTTTTAAGTCTAGAAAGTCAAAGTTGAAAAAGGTGTTGACTACACGTTCCATATCATGAGTTTCCTATTTTTTGTAAAGGTAAAATCTTAAAAGGTTAAAATAAACCTTAAAGACGATAAAAGTCAAGATCAAGATTGGTGTCGACTACACAAAAGAATGAGTTGACTAATATTCTTCAGTAAGAAAAGGAAATTTTGAATCTGCCTTACATGATCACAATGAGCCGACCACCCTTGACAGGACAACTTTGAACATTTCAGAATTTGAAATTTGAAATGGCTAGCTTTGCATTTAATGCGCCCCAACGACCATAAAGTTGTCTGACTATAAAAGGAGACAAAGAGAGCTTGTTAAACAAGACTTGCAATTTGATTTGAAATCTCCCTTTTAAAGCCAAGCTACTTCTTTCTTATCTTGCAGATCATCATTCTTAGGTCGGTGTAAGCTCTTAAAAGAAAATCATTTCCATCACATGTGCATTTTATTGGCATATTCGGCTATTCTAGAGTCATTTATTATGAGCAGTAACTATCTATCTTTTATGAGGATTCTCAAGTACAATAAAGCTTGAGATTTTGAGTGTTGAGCCCGTGAGGTGAGGGAAACTTTGGTGATGATAGCATTGGTTTAAGTTGTGAGTATTGTCATGCTTAAAAGCACTTGCGTTGTGAGCGTAGAGTTCGCAAAAACACTTGAGTTGTAAGTGTTGAGCCCGAAAAAATACTTGTAAAAATTTTCTAACACCCGAAAGCTAGAGTGTACTATTTACAAATAGTGTAGAAACCCAAGAGAGGATCCTTGGTGGTGGATATAGGCTTGAGTTTAAGCCAAACCACCTAAAATCTCAGTATCATATCTTTCAACTTTATCCTCTTTTTCAATTTTATATATTTATTTGTTCTAATGTGGATTTAAAACCCGAGATCTTGCTTTTAAGCGTGTGTATGTAATCAAAATATATATCTCTTGCTTTAAATTACTTTTGATCACATCTCTTTTCTAATAGATTTTTTTGAATTTTCTTAAAGGAGGTTAAATCGTTTTACTCGATATTTTTTTCTCATAACGCATTGTACTTTGAGGTTAATTTGTATATTTTATAAAACACTGTTTTATTAAGTTTTATCGTGATATATTTGCGAAATATTTTATGAAACCTAATTCATCCCTTCTTAAGTTGTCTATAGGGATTCACAATGTATAAAATTGGTAGTAGGCAATGGAGTCAAAATTGGTAGTTCAGGTGCATCATGTCAAACTCCCTATTGTTGATGATTGAAAAATGTATTTATTTCTATTCATATTTAATGAATTTTTGCCTATAGAGAGGAGACAAATTTCCAAAAATGGACATGGAAAGTGCTTGATAATATTTTTCTAGTACATTTAGTATATGCTTTTTATTTTAAAATATATAACAAATTTATACATAAAAAATTATACTAAATACTCTAATATTATTTTAGTCCCCACAATGAAAGCATAAATGTATTCAAGAAGTAACCAACAGGTAAAAATTTTGGTTCTAAAGTTTCTCTCTTAATAGGTTCTAACAAAAGTTTCTGATGCTATCAACACATTAATGAATTGTACTAATATATTAATGGTTTAGTTGCTCTAATTTTTTTTTGCAAGTCTAAATAACAACCCAAGAGGGGGGTGAATTGGGTTTTAATAAAAATTAAATTTTTTTCAAGATAATTTAAGCAATATTACAAAAAAGCATAAAGCACCACAAAGAGAGATATGAAACGTGTAAAAAGGAGATATAGAGTTAGAGAGATAACACCGTAATTTTAGGTGATTCGGCCAACACTTGCCTACGTCCACCTTTAAGGCTATTGACTTCCTTGGGTTTCCTTCACTATTTTTTAAATAGTAACTACACCTTAGCTTCTTGGGTGATAAGAAACTTTTACAAAACGTTTTTCGAGCTCATGCTTTAACTCACTTCACAAATCCTAAAATCTAAGGGATTTCTTCTACCCACATGAGTAGGACAAGTGTTTACTCAACACTCAAGTCATTTACAAAGGATGAGTAGAAAGAAATATTAAAGAATGGCTCTTAAAGCTGTATAAACAAGTGAAAAGCACAAAGGTGTGCAAGAAGACATGATTCTCAATAGAAAGCTGAAGTTTGGCAAGAGAATCACAAGCTTTCTTGGTAGGTGCGGTCTTCTCTCTTCTTCAAAGCACTTTCTCTCTCTAAAAGTTAGGTCAAGAGTAATAGCACGTTTGTTGTTTTTTTCTCTCTAACTTCTTCTATTTAAATCTTCTTTTTCTTCAACGGTATTCAAAGCCATTAAAAGCACCGTTGGAAAGACACCCACATCTTTTTAGAGCATTTTGAATGATTTGGCGTAGTTCTAGATTTTCTTTAAAATCATGGTATGTGTTGACATATAGTCAGCATGTGTTGACACTTCAAAAAATGGTCTGGAATTGTGCTCTCTAGAGACAGTGTAACGTGTTGACACTAGTCTTCAATGTGTCGATACCATGAAACTTGATCTGAAATTATTGTTTCGGGTGTTAGTGCAATGTATCGACACCATTAGACAATGTGTCGACACCATGAAACTTGGTCTGGAATTGTTGTCTAGGGTGTCAGTGCAATATGTCAACACCATTAAGCAATGTGTCGACACTATTAGTACTTGAGAGAAAATTCAGCTTCTTTAACAGTGTCCAATCCATTTCAACATATCTTAAAAACACCTACAATATGAAAATTGATTTCATCAACTTATGTAATGGTGTTCAAGTCCACTTAGAAATATTTTAGATAGAAAAACTCGATCTTTGAAATATATCTTTTAGAAAAGTGGATTGATAATATAAAATTTTAAAGCCTTCAAAACTTAGAATTTTTGTTATCATCAAAATCAAATATGGATTGTTTGCAAAACAACCTTGGGCTAACAATCTCCCCTTTTTTGATGATGACAAAACATTTAAAAAAGTAATTTGCGAACAAATGGAAAAGCTCCCCCTAAGAACAAGCAGGAGTTTTTCATGACATTTTTAGCAAAAAGGACTTTGAGATTTTACAAAAATTTTGCAAGAGTTTCCTTTATAAATAGTGGTTTCCCAAAATTTGAAAAATATAAAAGAGCACTTCTATATCCTTTCTCCAAACTTCCCAAACTTCACATTTCAATCTAGACACAAGACTTCATATATTGAGAATTGAAAGATAGAAGTACTAACTGTGATGCAAGTCTCAAAAATTCATAATTAAGTGCAAAGAGATAAACACTTCTCAAATCCCTTATAATCATCATTAGAAAATCAACAGATATGAGCATAATAAAATAATCCAATTGAGACATATAAATAAACTTAGATATCCATTAGATAAAGCAAGTCAAGTGTTTAGTCAACCAAAATAAATACAAACATAAGAGGACAAACTAAGGTAAATACAAAATGAATGTCCTCAGTTAAGAGCTAGGAAGTCAACATAGTACTAAGAACTTCTCCCCCTTCGGCATCATTAAAAAGTAAGATAAGGGGAGGTCAAAGGTAGGTGGCTATGGAGAACCAATAGGAGGAGGATGCTCAATCTCAAACTTCTTTAGCCAATTCATCCAAGTCATGGAGAACCAATACGTCCATTCATGACATGAGAACGAAGATTTCTATTTTCTTCCAAATGGACCTCAATGGCCTTAACAACATCTTTAGCAGAGGACTTCACAAAAGCCTGAAGCTCAACAGAGGTAGAAGCAAACTCATCAACAGTATGTTGAATCACATTGCTAGTCACATGAATGCTGTTGTTGACTTGATGCTTAAGACCGCTCATATCCTTATCAAAAGTCCCAAAACACTTAGTATGATCAGTGGGCAATTTCTTAATATTGTCGAACCCCGTCTTCATGCTTGTGGTCATGTCCTCTAATTTTTGACTCAATTTCTTCTGTTCTTCCTTTATCTCAGCCAAGGAAACTTCAAGAGAACTCAAAAAAGGCTCATGAGAACTAGTAGCACGCAGTCGGGAGGATGAACCAATCTATAGTGAAGGAAAAGAGATAGGAGTGTGCTCTCCCATAGGAGTCCTAGTTCTAGTAGGGGTCCTTTCAGTGTCAGCCTCTTCGTCATCTTCACTTTCTTGTTCATATTTTGAACCCCGTTCACTTCTTTTTTGAGGTGTCATCACGCCTTTCTTTACCCATTCTCCATCCTCATTTTGAATAAAACCCATCAACCAAAGAGTTTTCTTATTATACTCCTTGGAGTCTTTGGGTTTTTCTCTTACTTCCCAGTCATATCAACCTCAAGAACATGAAACATATGAGTGAAAAACATCCCATAAGGGAACCATTGCTTCTTCTTCTCAGTAGCAGCCTTCATGTGATTGAACATTAAATGACCAAGGTTCATATGAGTATGAGTGATTAGACAGTACATAACGAACAATTCTAAAAAGGTGATTTACTTAAATTTCTTAGTCCTTGGCAAAATAATATTGCTAACCATATGATACAAAATCCTTCTAGGAATTGTCAGGTCACTAGCAATAGGTCTAATCACCTCATTTATGGCTGGATTATCCAACACAACCCTAAGAATGTCAATTCGTTCTACTTCAGACATGCCAATCCAACCATAAGTATCAAAGAACTTCTTTCCACTATTAGGGGCAGAGACCAAGGAATTTATGGAAGAAACTAACAGGTCTAATTGCTTCCCATTCACATAACTGGTGGCATCCTCAAACTTTGAATATTGAAAATTAGCATAAACCAATTTCACCAAATACACATAACAGTCCACCTTTAAATTTACAAGAATACCCATCCTTGAAATTCAAACATCTCCTTAAAATTAAAGCCACTCTCACTAAACCATTGAAAATCAGCCCAACTCCAGCAATAACTTTTCTATTTTGAAAATCTTGAACAAAATGATTTTTACAAAGACCTGACTTATAAATGTAGGCCTTTGGAGTGGGAATGGGTTCTTCAGTACCTTGTCTTTTCTTCTGTGCCCTTGAACCAACAGAAGATGACGTCTATTGAGAAGGATGCTTGGAATGACTGGAAGACATCAAGGCAGAGGTGTTGTGAGGAGATTTAGGGCTGTTGGCGGTGGATTTTTCGAAGAAGGTAGTGGGTAAACTGAATTTGTAAGGGAGAGTGAAGTTCGCGCAGTTTGGGAGAGAAAAAAGGGTCTGTGAGATGGAGAGAAGTAAAGTGTTGACCCATAACCCTAAAAGAGTATAAATATGCCACCCATACCCCCATTTAAAAAGCAGTGAACCCGAAAGATGTGTCGACACATTACCTCAATGTGTCTATACATTGTACATGCTCCAGAACACAGTTTAAAAGGACCCTCGAGAGGGAAGCTTATGTGTCAACACATGGATTTTTGGTGTCGACACGTACTTCTCTAGTGAAAACAGCCATGAAAAACCAGAAGTGTTGACACTTGTTTTACCAAGTGTTGATATATGGCATGTAAAAAGAGTACATATAATGTTTTCACAAAGAACAAGTATGATTTTAAAAAAATGCACAGAGAGCACTTTAAACACAGATTAGAACATGTCTAATGCAATCATTAACACAATTAAAAGAACAAATCACACACACATATCTTCAATTTAATCCAAAGGAAATCTCATTCCAATTTCTTGGCGAATAAAGCAAAATCTATCCATTAAGGGGTTTTGTGAAAACATCCGCCAATTGAAGGTCGGTATTTACGAATTGAAGAACAATATCCCCTTTTTGAGCATGATCTCAAATGAAATGATGCTTAATCTCAATATGCGTTGTTCTAGAGTGCTGAATTGAATTTTTTGTAAGATTAATCGCACTGGTGTTGTCACATTTTATTGGGATGAGAGAATAATGAAGATTAAAATCTTCTAATTGTTGTTTCATCCACAATACTTGTGCACAACAATTGCCCATGACAATATACTCGGCTTTCGTGGTTGATAGAGCCACGAAGTTTTATTTCTTACAACACTAAGAGACTAGTGAGGGTCCAAGAAATTGGCACGCATCACTAGTACTTTTTTTTTTTTTTTTTATCAATTTTACACCTGCATAATCCGTATCCGAGTATCCTTGCAAATTAAATTCAACACTTTTGGGATAAAACAAACCAAGATTTTGAGTGCCAAAAAGATATCTAAAAATTCTTTTAACTGCAAGGAGATGAGATTCCTTAGGACAAGATTGGAATCTAGCACACATATATACACTAAACATTATATCCGATCTACTAGCAGTAAGATAGAGTAAGAGCCAATCATACCTCGATATTTGTTTGGTCCACATCCTTACCTTTCTCATCCTTTTCCATTTTTGTAGATGGACTCATAGGTGTGCTCATAGGTTTTGAGTTATCCATACTGAATCGCTTGAGAAGATCTCTCGTATACTTTGCTTGATTGATGAAGATGCCCTCATTGTTTGTTTGATTTGGAGGCCAAAAAAATAGTTCAATTCTCCCATGAGGCTCATCTCAAATTCACCTTGCATGACTTGTGAGAACTCTTGACACAAAGATTCATTAGTTGATCCAAAAATAATGTCATCGACATAAATTTGAACCGTTAACAATTCATTGTCTTTTTCTTAGTAAAAAGAGTAGTATCAATTTTACCTTGTGAAAAATCATTTTCAATGAGAAAAGAACTTAGACGTTCATACCATGCTCGAGGTGCTTATTTCAAGTCCATAAAGTGCCTTTGTGAGCTTGTACACATGATTTGAAAGCTTTTCATCTTCAAAGCCAGTGGTTGCTCAACATATACTTCTTCCGTGAGGAATCCATTTAAGAATGCACTTTTCACATCCATTTGAAAGAGTTTAAAATCTTTATAACAAGCGAAAGCGAGTAACATATGAATAGATTTTAAACGAGCAACGACAGCAAAAGTTTCATCAAAATCAATCCCCTCTTCTTGATTGTAACCTTGGGCTACAATCTTGCCTTGTTCCTCACTACAACTTGGATTCATCCATTTTGTTTCTAAAAACATATTTTGTATCAATAATTGGATAATCCTTGAGGTCTAGAACTAGATGCCATACTTGGTTTTTCTCAAATTGTTTTAACCCCTTTTCCATAGCATGGATCAAACTTTCATCATCTTTAGCCTCAAGAAAATTCTTAGGCTCAAGTTGAGAAAGTAAGGCAAAATTATTAGCTTGTTTAAAGAAGAGTGAGTGCTTACCCCTTTCTCAACATTACCAATAATTTGCTGGAGATGATGCTTTTGACATATTTCCAAGACTTTGGTAGATCACTGTTGACTTGTTAAGCATCTTCTTGTGATTCTTGAAATCCTTGCTCTTGTACAAGTGTTTCTTCCTTGTCCTCATTTATGGCAAGTTTCTCAACTTCTTTGTCAAGATCTATAATATCTTCATCATTTCTTTTCACAAGATTGTTAGATTCATCAAAAAAGAAATGGACTGATTCTTCAACAACCAATGTACGTTTATTGAAAACACGATAGCTTTACTAGAGGTTGAATAACCAAGAAAGATACCTTCATCCGCTTTTGCATCAAACTTACCCAAATTGTCTTTGTTGTTGTTGAGCACAAAGCATTTGCATCCAAAAACATGGAAATAACCAATGTTGGGTTTTCTATCATTCCATAGCTCATATGGAGTTTTCTTAAAAATAGGTCTAATCATGCAACGGTTCATAACATGACAACTTGTGCTAATTGCTTCAGCCCAGAAGTAATCAGACAAGTTGTTTTCACATAGTAAGGTTCTAGCCATCTCTTCAAGAGTCCTATTCTTCCTCTCTACAACACCATTTTGTTGAGGAGTTCTAGGAGCCGAGAAGTTATGGTTAATACCATTTTCACCACAAAACTTTTCAAAGAGGAATTTTCAAATTCTTTTCCATGATCACTCCTTATGCTAGAAATAGCAAAACCTTTTTCATTTTGAATCCTCTTGCTAAGTTTTTCAAAAGCATGAAAAGCCTCATCTTTATGAGCTAGGAATAGAACCCATGTGAATCTACTGAAATCATCAACAACAACAAAGCCATAACGTTTGCCACCCAAACTTAATGTTCGGGTTGGACCAAATAAGTCCATGTGTAGAAGTTGAAGTGGCCTAGAAGTGGACACCACATTTTTGGGCTTAAAAATTTTGGTTTGTTTGCCTTTTTGACAAGCTGCACAAATTTTGTCTTTTCAAAAGTAAGGTTAGGCAAACCCGAAACAAGATTCTTTTGGCTAATTTTGAAATCAAGTCCATGCTTGCATGAGCAAGCCTTCTATGCCACAACCAACTATCCTTGTCATTTAGAGCTAAAAGACATTTTATATTTTTGAGGAAATGCTCTCTAAATGAACAATGTACACATTTTCAAATCTATGTCCAACAAACAAGACTTTCTTGCTTTCAATATTCTCAACAAGACATATTGATGATTCAAAAATGACTCGGTTTCCCTTGTCACATAATTGATTAATACTCAAGAGATTATGCTTTAAACCATCAACAAGAAGTACATTTTCAATTATGGGATTAGGAGACATACCAATGCTACCAACACCGAGTATCTTTCCTTTGCCATTGTTACCAAAAGTAACTGAACCCTTTCCTTTGAGACAAAGAGAGTTAAACCAACTCTTGTCTCCGGTCATGTGCTTGGAGCATCCACTATCAAGGACCCAATGTTCCTTGGTTTCATTGGACTTCAAGCACTCCTGCAAAAGGAATCAATCTTGATTTTGGTATCCAAATCTTTTTGGGTCCATTGGTGTTAGAAATAAATTCCTTCACCTTGTCTTTTTGGATCCACACAAATTTGATCCCATGAGTGGATTTCTTTCTAGTTGGACAAGTGTGTGAAATGTGTCCATTCTTTCCACAAAAATTACACATGATAAAGATGTAGATGATTTAATAATCATATCCGAATATAGTTTTGATTACCAACCAAAACATAACCAATCCCACTTTTGTTGAAACAACATCTTTGGGAACCAAGAAGAATATCAAGGTTTCTTTTTCCTTGAGTGAATCTTGCAAGATCTTGAGTAAGAGAGTCAACTTTCTTTTTAAATCAATGTTTTCAGATTTCAAATCATTTGACTCTTCTTGCATGATTTTCTCATTTTCTTTTGTGACTCTTGCAAGATTCTCTCCAAGAGGAAACAACTTGGTATTTTAAAGTATCATTTTCTTGAATAAGTGCATCAAGGTTCTTTTTAAGACAACAATACTTTGAAAACACTCTTTTCAATTCAAGATATTGTTCATCAAATGCATCTTGTAATTCATCAAAAGAGAAAGAACAAATTGAAGAGTCTTGTACCTCATCTTCATTTCCTTTGCCATGAAGCATAGATTTGCAACTTCTTCATCACTATCACTTTCATCGGACTCTCCCCATGCGGCCAAAAAGGCTTTCTTTTTGTCTTTGAAATCCTTGATTTCTTGTGGAATTCAAGGTTGGGCAATCCGTCTTTATATGTCCCGGCTTCTTGCATCCAAAGCAAATAATTCATTTTTCTTGCTACTATCACCTTTGTAGCTTGTCTTCCTTGGAAATCTTTTATCTCCTTGTTTCTTCTGAAGAACTTCTTGAATCTCTTGGTGAACAATGTCATTTCTCATCATCTTCGGAAGACTCATCATCACTAGAGCATGAGGCTTTCAAGGCAATGCCTCTTTTTCCTTTTCCTTCATCCTCATCTTCCTTTACTTGATTCATCTCATGTGTCATGAGAGATCCCATGAGCTCATCCAAAGAAAGCTTTGTCAAGTCTTTGGCTTCTTGAATGGCGGTGACCTTGGGTTCCCAAGCTTTTGGTAGACACTTAAGGATCTTTCTCACCATTTCAACATTAGTATATTCTTTACCAAGAGATTTAAGACCATTTATAATATCGGTAAAGCGAGTAAACATAGATGAAATATTTTCATCGGGTTTCATCTTAAAAAGCTCATAACTATGAACAAGCATACTAATCTTGTTTTCTTGACTTGATTCGTACCTTCATGGGCCACTTGAAGTTTGTCCCAAATTTGTTTTGCGGTATCACAACCGGAAACATGATTAAATTCATTTGAATCAAGTGCACAATATAACAGATTCATAGCTTTAGAATTTAAAGACATAAGTTAAGATTAGCATCATCCCAATCCTTTTCATCTTTCAACTTACCTTCCTGTCTCTAGGAAATCTAGGACCTTGGAAATAACTCTCCATAGATTGTAATCAACGGCTTGGATGTAATCTCATCCTTGCCTTCCAATAGTTATAGCAAGTCCCATTGAACAAAGGGATCTATTTGTGGATTGACCTTCAGCCAAAGAGCTAACAAGGGTTGTCATAGAAAAGATTAAACTTCAGCTCCGATACCAATTGTAAGTCTAAATAACAACCCAAGAGGGGGGGTGAATTGGGTTTTAATAAAAATTAAAATTTTTTCAAGATAATTTAAGCAATATAATAAAAAGCATAAAGCACTACAAAGAGAGATATGAAACGCGTAAAAAGGAGAGATAGAGTTAGAGAGATGACACCGTAATTTTAGGTGGTTCGGCCAACACTTGCCTACGTCCACCCTAAGGCTATTGACTTCCTTGGGCTTCCTTCACTATTCTTCAAATAGCAAATACACCTTAGCTTCCGGGTGCTAAGAACCTTTACAAAGCGTTTTTCGAGCTCACGCTTAACTCTCTTCACAAATCCAAAACCTAAGGGATTTCTTCTACCCACACGAGTAGGACAAGTGTTTACCCAACACTCAAGTGTTTACAAAGGATGGGTACAAAGGAATATTAAAGAATGGCTCTTAAGCCAAATAAACAAGTGGAAAGCACAAAGATATGCAAGAAGACAAGATTCTCAATAGAAAGCTGAAGTTTGGCAAGTGATTCACAAGCTTTCTTGGTAGGTGCGGTCTTCTCTTCTTCAAAGCATTTTCTCTCTCTAAAAGTTAGGTCAAGAGTAATAGCACGTTCGTTGTATTTTTCTCTCTAACTTGTTCTATTTAAACCTTCTTTTTTTCAACGGTCTTCAAAGCCATCAAAAGCACCGTTGGAAGGGCACCCACGTCTTTTTAGAGCATTTGAATGATTTGGCGTCGTTCTAAATTTTCTTTAAAATCGTGGTATGTGTCGACACATAGTCAGCATGTGTTGAAACTTCAAAAAAAAGTCTGGAACTGTGCTCTCGAGAGACAGTGCAATGTGTTGACACTAGTCTTCAGTGTGTCGATACCATGAAACTTGGTTTGGAATTGTTGTCTTGGGTGTCAGTGCAATGTGTTGACACCATTAGACAATGTGTTGACGCCATGAAATTTGGTCTGGAATTGTTGTCTTGGGTGTCAGTGTAATGTGTTGACACCATTAGACAATGTGTCGACACCATGAAACTTGGTCTGGAATTGTTGTCTCGGGTGTCAGTGCAATGTGTCAGCAGCATTAGGCAATGTGTCAACACTATCAGTACTTGAGAGAAAATTCAGCTTTTTTTACAGTGTCTAATCCATTTCAACATATCTTAAAAACACCTACAATATAAAAATTGATTTCATCAACTTATGTAATGGTGTTCAAGTCCACTTAATAATATTTTAGATAGAAAAACTTTGATCTTTTGAAATATATCTTTTAGAAAAGTGGATTGACAATATAAAATCTAAAAGCCTTCAAAACTTAGAATTTTTGTTATCATCAAAATCAAATATGGATTGTTTGCAAAACAACCTTGGGCTAACAGTTTTTTTAACTGAACCATTAATACATTGAATAATCGGATTAGGACAATTGATAAAAATTATTAATGTATTAGCAACTTCAGAACACTATTAGGACTGTTAAGACTGAAACCTTCTCCGAACCAGGCATTCTTCGTGCCTAGTTCCGATCACTAGTCCAAAGAAGGCTTTGATCTGAAACTGAGATTATAATTCCAGGCGCAGAATTGTCATTATTATTTATGAAGACTCTAGCCAATAGACTGATTTAGTGGAGACATAGGTCTTCAACAGGTTGGCCCTGGGAACGTTTGGGTGGTCCCTCTCAAGACCAAAAAAGGAGTTCTTGTGAGAAATTTCTACTCTTTTCGTATACTTTTATCCAAAGCAGGTGGATGACATGAAACTAATGATTATTTCATATATATATATGGAAAAGGCCAGGTTGATGTTTGGGGTCATTGAGTGGGTGTCAAAAATATTAGGTTAGCTTTTGGTTGGGGCAGGTAAAGCATTTTTTTTTTTTTAATTAGTACAATTTCTCTATTATTTGGTGCTATTGTTTAGGTCGTACTCTAACGGCCACTCGTAGTTTAATCAGCGGCCTGTATCGACTCGATTGGTCTCCTAAATAGTCAGTCAACTTCGGTCATTCAGGTTCTCATCAAGGGTATGGTCCATGCATTCTTTTTGCAGTATATTTCTTTAGCCCTTCACTGCTCCTAGAAATGCTTTCATGGACGGACGGAAAATTCTCAGCTGCCATGGCTAAGAGGTAGACCTGATCTGCCACTAATTCCTCGGAATTAAATAAACTGAGGAAGCAAATATATTCAGTTACAAACTCTTACAAGTCTTGAAACAGCTGCTGAAAACATACAAAATAGCAGGTTCCTTACATCTGACAGAAGAATATATGAATATAGGCCATTTTACCTAGGAAAAAAGAAAACGAAGCCTTATATTCACCTTTTCTTCTGTCCTGAACCCACCAAGATGAGCTTCAAATAGCAAAAGATGAATAAAGCGAAGAACTACATATGTTCTTGTCTGTTAATTCAGGAGACCAATAAAACATGTAACCAACCAAGTGAAAAAGACAACGAAGAAAGGAAAAGAAGAAAAAGCAGAATTTCTTGCCCTCAGTGTCCTTTTTATTTACCAATATCCTCCATTTAACATTGTAGTCCAATATCCGGTTGAATTCCCTTGCCCCTTATTCTGCTCCACTTCGCTTGTACTGCTTGAAACCTGCTTGGATTCTACAAAAGGAAACAAAAGCTTCCCACTGTTTTCTTGAATCCCATACCTACTTCCAAGTCCATCAACAGAGAAAGGAGGGGCTGGTTTGAATTCTTGGAACGGGAACGCAGATGAGTACACTGGATTTGAGTTGAGCATCGGAGGTGGGAGACACGTTTTCATATCCCTTGAAGCAATTCCACTCCTCAGCAGCTCCAAAGCTGAAAGAGAAGGGGAGGAAGTAGAACTAGTAGCACGCTTTTCGATTTTGGGTTGGAGTTCAATATATTGAGATACACAATGGCCATTTTCTATAGCTGGAAAAGCCATGAGATTAAGATCTTGGCCTTCCTTGGCCTTCGGGTTTTGAGAAGAAAATTGTGAGAAGCTCGGTGGATTAAGATCAGGAATCTTCGATGAAGTTGACGCTGCCCCCGCAGGCTTTTTGTTCTTTCTTGACCCTCCCCCAACAGGAACGTTCCTCAGAGACCCGCCATCAGTCCAATACCTTCTACAAGTCTTGCAGAAGTATCTTGGTTGAGTAAGGCTGTAGTTGTTGTAGTAACAGAACTTGGTGTTAGTTGAGTTGCACCTCGGACAGTTCAAGTGCTCCTGAGGCCTTGCCCTTCTCTCCGGCATAGGCCTTGTGTTCGGAGCTACCCCTTCAATGGGCTTCCCCAGACCTTCCTGGAACCCTCGTGATAAGAAGAGAGACATTGAGAGAGAAAGGAAAGCAAAAGGAGACCCAAGTGTCGCTTCGCATACAAATCTAAAGGACCAATTTAAACGTTTAACCCAACTATCATAGATCTAAAGAGCTCGATTGCACTTCCATAACAAAACAAAAGATCAAAGCGGAAAAATCTACGAGTCTATTAAAGACTAATAATAAGTGGACAAGCAAAACAAAGGAGGCTTGTCTCCTGCGGATCAAATTAAAAGAAAACAAAAGGGAAAGAACTAATGGAACAATAATAATAACAAAGAATACCTTTTTCCCGTGCCTTTTATCTGTTATCTCATAACTCAAAAAGGGAAGAAAAGAAAAAGTACTGTGCTTGCAAGTCTAAATAACAGATTAAATGTTATCCTTGACGAAAAAGAAAAATATTGCAGTGGCTTTTTGAACATCAGCCGGTAGAGAAGTGATCGATGATCAATGAAACGAAACTCACAACAATCTTTGAAAGATTAGTGGAACTCGATCTATTATGGTCTCAATTAAACAACCCTAACCAGAACAAATAGCTCACAGTTGCAAATAAAAAAGTAAAAGGAACAGAACAAATCCACCCACCTTTGGCCATTGAGCAGGACCATCCATGAGTTCAGAAGAAGATCAAAAGGGTAAGAAAAGCAACGGGTGACTTCAGCGAGAGAGAGAGAGAGAGAGAGAGAGAGAGTGCACCCCTTCTTGTGACTGCAGCTGCTCTCAGTTCAGGAAAGAATGTTTTAGATTGTTTGTACGCTGGCTTTATGTGGTGGCTTAATTACTTTATGAATGATGAAACTCAAAGAAGACTAAGTATTTTGTTTTGACTACACCCATGAAACAATATCTCTGTATATAATGTCGTTTTTGGACCTAATTTGTTGTTATTTTAATTACGTGGGAATTCTTGTCTTGTTTTGTCCATAAAATTATCACCACTTTTTCTCCTTCACTAATATTGTTGGTGGAATAATGAGGGTGTATGGTGGAGGCCGGTTTCTCTTTTTTGACTCATTAAATAATGACTGCCTTTATTCTTGTGTTTCTTCCTCATACGTACCCTCTTCCAGTATTTGTCTAAGGATCACGACTCACGAGGAGGGCGGCCAGTGGCTTTTTGTTTGGATTATCAAAAACGACCAGACTTGATCGGTTCCCATAGTCTGCAATTTGTCAACCGATTCTTTACCCAGCAGTAGCTTTCCCTAAGGATTTCTTCAACAGTGACTTTCCTAAGGGACGTCTTATGATTTCTTGGACGTCCTACGTACAGAAATCACAAAGCCGTAGGAATATATCATATCTGCCAAGAAACAACTAGTATTAGAAAGTCGCAATTCCTTTTATTTTTTCTTAAAATGTCAAATCTATATCGACCGATGCCATTTCAAAGCAGGATCTCATGAAACTTATAAAGTCATCCTAAGTAGTTTGAGAGGTTAGAGCTGCAAACCACTCCATACGTCGGCCTAAGATATTGTGTGGAGTGGGAAAAGGAGAAAAAGAAAAGGAAGAAAACAGTGGAGTGTGATGTGGTAAGTGAAAATTGATTTGTTGCTGTAAAGGAGAAAAGGAAAAAAAAAAAAAAACACATACAAAAAGAGAGACAGACTTGTCTTCAAGTGCAGATAAACAAATTAGAAAAGGAAAAAACGAAAGTTGATGGAAGGAGAAGATCAAGAGTGGAGAGCCGACAAGAAGCGACAAAAGAGGCAGTACTGGCGGAGCCCAGATAATGCGCGGTTGATGGAGGAAAAATCTTTGTGCTGGGCATCTTTTTTGCGATGGTGACAGCTGCGGTTTGGAATTCTTCGAATAAGCCAAGAGGCCAGAATCTCAGTGGCAACTTCAGAGGGCTAGGCTTTTTCGTGGTGTCCTCTCCACCATTTTAAAGAGATGTCGTACGTCGAGCCCCTTATATATATATATATATATACACAAAATCAGAAGCAACCTGTTCGAATTTGATTATCGGGTAACTTGATATTTATATATTCGTATGACGCTTAAGGTCTATTGCTCCATAGTCAAGAAGTTACCCGATAATCAAACTCGAACAGCTTGCTTCTGATTTTGATCAATCATGGAGTTAGATGGGGGAAAACACTTGTTACTACGCACGCCACACATGAGATTGTCATATAATGGAGAAATAGTTAGAGATCGTTGGCCTTATGAATGATTTCCCCTCCGTCAATTTCTTTTTTTTTTTCCTTTCTTTTTTGAGATAATTATCTATTAATGTCAAAATCAGTAGCTAGGGATCAGAATTGCTCTTGAAGAAGAGCATTGAAGTGAATAAACGATTAGCCTTTTCTACATGCATGTTCTGTTGAGGAGGTTTCAACCCTCCAAACTTTTGTATTTCACATTTCTGTCGTACACTATACATCATATATTAATGCATGTCGTTTTATCTGATATCGATGCTCTTCTTTATAGAGGGAGGGAAACATCCAATTTCTTTCATTAACAGTCAATTAACACGTTTTATGTGTAAAATCTTAAGACCTACAGTTATTTCTTCTTTTTCCAACCCCAAAAGCGAAAAAACTCTCGTGTTTCATGACAATATTGCTTCCAATTAATTATACTTCCGCCTTTTTTGTTAGTAGTGTCAAAAGCTAGACCTTCATGTCTTTTCATTAAATAGTTTAGAAGAGGACAAGCAGCTGCGTGCACAAACAAATGGAGAACGGCGCAAAGTTGTTCACTGTCCAAACAATAAACTTTCGATTCGTTGGCGCGTAGAAATAGGGCAGAAAAAGAAAAAACACAACAAAACAAAGCAAACCATAACAAAGAATCTCAAATTTTATTCCCGGGGAGGGTTTGGGAACTCAACCAAGTCTCTCCCTCCATCCTTCTACAAAAAAGTATTAATCGTACGTAGTCATCTTCTAAGAAGTCTTCTTCCTCCAACCAGCTTTTCTTTTCCATCAAGTTTTCTCCCTCCTTGTAAAGCTTTTTCAGGAAACGATCTCTATTTCTTTTTCTTCTTCATTTTCCTCTCTCTCTCTCTCCTCCTCCTTCTCCTCCTCCTCCTCCTCTCTTTCTCTTCTTCTTTTTCCTATCATTCATTCTTCTCTCTCCCCGTCTGTTTCACTATGCTTCTCTCTTCTCTCTCTTCTTTATTTTCACATCTTCGCTCTCTTCTTTTCCTTTTATTTTTCTCTCTTCCTTATGAACTATCCTAATTCCTACTTTCCTTCTCCACTTACTATCTTAAATTAGCCTCCAAATTTTCTTCCTCTTATAGCTCACCAAAAGATTGCAGGCAAAATATTTATCAAGTCTCATCTTCTGTGAGTAGTGCTACAATAATCAAAATTGTTTTTTTTTTAACCAAGACAAGTTAGAGTGTAGATTTTCTTATGTAGCTCCAAATTAGTTAATCACATTACAGTTTATTCTACTGCAACTCAGATCTTAATGTTGCGGGTCTGCGGCAAATCCTTTATCGCGGTAGCTGTGATAAAGAAAAGGGCCGCCACATGTGCGATTATGGGAACAACTATCGAAAGCAAGGAAAATCATTGATTACAACTACATCTAGAGAAAATGTAAAATGTCTTCCTTTCTTAACTGCTCCCATATATAATCTCATAATCGCCCATGTGACGGCATCCTCTAAGCCAAGAAACATTAGATCAGAATCACTCTCTTGGCCTTATTTTTTTTTCTTTTATTTCTTTCTTTATTGGTTGGTATGCTATGTATTGACTGGACTGTTTGGACTCCATACCCTCTTCTTTTGTAATTTGATTAATATATATTTCCAAAAAACAAGGCATATTCATGATCTTCTTTATTTTGAAGGATTTAATATTAAGATTTCACATCACCGTTAAGAAACTTTCTTGTACTACGAAATCTTTAGTTTGATATAACAAAAGCGCTTTTTTAGGTGACAATGATGACATTAGCCCACTCTAAACCCAAGGAAGAGAGTAAACATGCATCTCCCTTGGTGGGTGCATGCAGAAAGCTGATCTAGATAATCGAGAATGTGAAGGGTGATTGGACAAGTTCAAACGTGAAGAGCATGGAGCTGGTGTATATATATATATATATATATATATGTCGATGTCGGTAGGCAATTACCTCCAGTACTGTACGTACCTAGAGGAATAAAAATAGTACTCAGGACTCCTTTGCTTCGAAGTGTACACAAATATTAACTACAAAGAAGAAATCGCATCCTTAAGTCATGTACAGCCTCCAACTATTTTTTTATTTTGTAATGTACACTTAAAATTACTCTAAAAGAAATATAATCATGTACACCTTTTCAAAACTTATGAGTATAAGAAGATCATTATAAATTTACATTAAACATTTCCACTTCAGGTAGGAACAATTTGGATAGTTCAACAGTGGTGTCTGTCGCATTAATATTCGTTGATAGTTTTGAAGGTAGTATTTACATTTCAAATTGAAAGTTTAATGGATTTGAACGGAAAGAGTTGAGATGAACCTTAACTTGATGAGCGCCCAACGTCTTTTAGCGTACAAGTTAAAGCATCCTTCGCGTTCAGACGGCAAAAGGTATGGCGCACTGAAGATTCATGATAATATTGATCCCTCATGGCCAAAAATAATCTCAGTTTCCGATGATCGGACCATTATACGCAGCTATTAATCCTTCCGATCGGTGATCACAGATACTTACCTCGGCAATGCTTCAATACTATATATGTATGGTCTTTTCATGGGTTCTCATTCCCATATTCTAAGGAAATTGAAGGGATCACTACAGTACCGCGTCCTGAATCTGTTTCTTCTGATATTTGGAGATTTGGATAGATCTGATCAAGAAAGATTTGTCTCAAATATATAAATATATTTTAAGTATGAAAAGATATTTCGAATCTGTATAATATATAAGCAAAAACTGCTAGTGGTTGTTACTTATATATTTTACTCAGTTAAAAATCAGTAGCTACCTAGCTAGCAGATATATTACTCAATAAATTTGGCTAGCTAGCTTAATTTACATCCATTAGATATTCTTGTGGGTGGGGTTACGTATGAAATCTTGAGTGATCATGTCTGATGGAAATATATTAAAATTGCCTGATTCAACCGCATTCGTTTGCAATCAACCTAAGACTCATATCCTTGGCAACCCAATTATATATCTTCAAAAGGGAAAGCAACGAGTCAGACATCATGAACATGTTTGACTAATTGTAGTGGACGGTTCAAGACTCAAAGCAATGTTGCTGAACCTAGAAGGGGGGTTGAATAGGTTCTGATTTTTCTTAATTCCTTTAACCCCTAAAAACTAGACACTCTTCACAAACACAATCAGCAATTTCAAGAGTACTAAAGCAACAATATTCAGTGTAGAAGTAATGACCTAATATGGACAATAGATTGTCAAAACTACAGAATAATGCTGTACTTATTTCTTAATCAAGGAAACTAAAGAAAGAAACTATCGCAACAACATCAAGTTAATCTACGTAAACAAAATCACAACAATGACACCAAGATTGGTTACGAAGAGAAAACCCGTTTGAAAGAATTCTTTCAAGAGGTAAAAACTCTCTGGGCCTGAAGGCCAGTTAATCGAATCCACTAGAATCTTCAAACTCGGTACACAGTGATCGATAAACTACCCAACACCCCATTGCTGGTCTATTCTATTGTTACCTTACTTGGAATGCAACATCCAGATCTGCCTCTTGCAGGGAACGAGGAACTCCTCTTCCATTTGAAGTTTTTGATACCGAAAAACTGATCTCCATAGCCAAGCCGATCTTTCCAACACTCCACGTGCAATCAGCTTCTCTTGGTAGATCTCCAGCAACCTTTGGAGCTTACCTTCTTAAGCAAGGTTTATATTAGTGATCAAAAATGGATCTGAGATAACGAGGGAAGGAATAATCTCACTGGGTTCAATCTCAGTTCATACACAGCAAACTACAGAATCAATAATAGGAACTGTATATCGAAGAAGGTTTAGGAAGCAATGGTCTCTTCAGATATGGCTATTCAATCATGTGTCTCCCAGAGAATGTGAGAAGAGAATAGAGTTTTATTTTCTGGAGGGTCGGGAGGAAAGCTCTCACAAATATTCTAGAAATCTTGCTTCTTGCGCACTTTTGTTAAAACCGTTGTAACTGCCTTTCACAAGTCTTGATCAAACTATAAGTGAACTTCTGATCAGACTTCGAGTGCTTCAGAAAAATTAGCGCTCCAAGTTCGCATTAGTGAACTGTAAGCATACTTCAATCAAACCTTGACAATTCAGACGATCACCAAATGTGTTGAGGTACTGGTCTTCAAGTAGAACTTGACAAATGTAAATCTCAGGAATTAATACAGACTCGTCATGAAGTTTTTACGCCAACTAAAAATACTTTAACACTAATCGAGCAAAAGATACATATAACTTCAAGTTCATTAAGATCACTAGCTATTTATCCTGGCCAGAAGAACGCAAGCAGCTCCTTATAATTTGCTCAACAACTCCTATTCACTTACTAATCAAGCAGGTAATTCTCAAGGGTACGTATTAATGGAGCCGAAGTTGGTCACGTGGTTTTCTCAATCTCCCTTGTCATGCAGTACTTCTGTTAGTTGAACAATTGTTAAATTGCTTAATGGATCTGCTGCAGCGGGTTCTTCCATAAGACCGACCAGAATATATATCCTACCTGATTTTGTGATGGTTTTTGGGTGCCTTCTTTTGCAAGCTATTATAAGACTGCCTGGTTTTAGGGGAGGAAGCTGTACTGTTCTTACTGCAACTTAATTATTGGATTAGCTGCACCCTTAGATCCAGCTATATGGGAAAATTTCTTAACAAGTCTAAATGCAATTAATTATTAGTTAATACTCTGTTTGGCTGATACAACAGACTTTCTTATGGGTAATGCTCAGTCCGAATTCTGATCGAGGATGAATTTCGAAAAGCTACTTTTCAGAACTTCGGTTGAGAGGCAGAAAGAATCATGAGCAAAATATTAGTTGGATCAAGGAAACGTTGGTTCATTGATCTCTATCTTCTATGAAATTTCGAATAGTTTATATTAAACCTCGACCCCCCAAGGAAGACTGATTTTCTGGGCCGGGGGTACGTATCAGAGTCCTGACAATCTGAAACTGTAAGGGGCTAGCATGGGTCTTGAATTATCAACATCCAGGTCCACTTTTAACCCATCGTTATTTTCTTTTTCCCGGAAAGCCCAGTTTGTGAGGCCTTTTTGGTTTTTTTTTAACTTACTTGAAAGCCAGATGCACCTTCGATCCCACTTTCTCCTTGTTTGGGCCTCTCATAGTTGCTAAACTTGACACTTGACATTAGGGCAAACATTCAATGATTAAAACGAGGGGTTTTCACTCTTAAATAAATTGTAGCAGTAAATAGAAGCGAATTCGAATCCTATCAATTGGAAATAAGTCATTGACTTAACTAATACTCGGACTATATATAAATTATAGTGTCCACTTTTCTAAGCTGAATTCGATTTGTTCAAGTTTGGTATACAAAAATTAAGTGCAACCGATTTTCTTTATCATTAAAAAAGAAAATCAGATATTAAATTTTCGGTCCTTCACTTTGATTTCAAGCTCATTCGTTTCATTTTCTTCACCTTTTCGGTTGAGATTGAAACCAAACTGAGCAGAGGATTTTATGGCCCTTTTTCAGCTGCGGTTTTCCTTCTCTTCTGCAATAATCCTTCTCTTTGTTTATTTATTTTTTCTTTTTTGCATGCATATTCTTATTATCAAAGGCTTCCATTTAAAGTAATACTGCATTCACTTGGACAAATCCTGAGATCCAAGACTCCTACCTTGTAAGAGAGGCAAATTCTTGAGCTAACTAATAGATGATTTGGTAAATGACAGTCATGGATTCGTGTCTCCAAGGATGCGATGCTAAGTCGAGGAAGGACTTTTAATCTCCATGGGGCGTGATGCTAAGGGAGTAGGCCTGATGTCTATCAGCTCTAAGACTATTCGCCTCTTACCTCGTGGGGCTAATGATTAGGCTACAACCCATTTTTGGGGAACTCTCCATATCAAACTCGTAAGCGAGCTCTCTATTTATTTATTATTATTATTATTTTCCCTAGTCAAGACTCCCTAAAGTGGTCCCTGGTGCTTAGGATGCTACTTTAGTCATGCCCAAATAGGGATCCAAGCTTAATGTCTCCCTCCTTGCCTTTCTACCATAGGAAAGATCATTCTTTGCACCTCCAAGTACTGTTGCCCTTTTAATAATGTGTCGACCCTTATAATGATTATCCTTTTATACTGCATGATCTCCAAACTGAGAATAAGTTGCAATGTTCTGCTCCGCTAAAATTTGATCATTAGAATCATTAAAATAGGCCACGTACGTAACACCAGTACTTAATAGGTACCTAACCCAAATTAATATTGATGAGACTTAAAAGCATCTCTGGCTATGTACAAGAATTTGATGTCACGATCTGAATTCGTTATGTACTTCACATCGTATTAAAATAAGCTATCGATGAGTTTATAATCCCCAAGTAATTATTGGTTCCTAAATTTTAGAATAACTACGGGAAAAAGGCGTATGATCATGGGTGAGTACTCTCCGTTTAGACTTCCCCGCCCTGCCTAGCGGCCTAGCCATTATTTTCTTGTGTTTTAATTTTTAAATTTACGACTAAAGTCTAAATTCTGCTCTTAAAAGCTGCTAATAACCTTTCTTCTTCTTCTTTTTTTCATATATACTAAGGTCGTTTATTTGCTTGTAAAACTATTATTTTACGTAAAAAAAAATTTCATTGAAATGTTTTCAAAAAAAAAATTTCTTTTTTAGTATTTGGTTATTCTTTTAATATATTTTCAAGAAAATATTTTTTGATGTTTGACACGCTTAATGATTTTTGTATTTACATAAAATGGTTTAAATATCATACAAGCATCTGTAGTTTATACTTTTAACATTTAGTTCTTCAGGTATCGATTTCAACCATCGGACTCCTGAGGTAAGTTTTTTAGATAAATCGATTACTCATCCTATTGTCGTTAGCCAATAGACGCAATGGTGCTTACGTGAATTTTAGATGTCGTCTCAACGTCAATCATAGGCTACCCCGTGGCATGAAATTTTTCTCAAAATTTTAATATTTTAGTTCCTAAGGTATTGATTTCAACGTGAAGGTTTCTGAGGTACACTTTTGCGATAAAATTGGTTCTCTCAGTTCAATTGCCGTTAGCCAACTAAGGGAAAAGTGCCCACATGGCCTGGTATGAGAAGAATATAAAACTATCATATGCAACCTTAAATTCAATTTTTATTTAAAAAATATTACTTTTTATTTATTTATCATTTTTTAATAAAAAATTTAATATTTTTAATAATTTGACCTTTATGTGTTTTAAAGGCCAAATCAAACGGAAGACAATAATTGATTGTTTTTTAAATATATGAGGCAGTAGGCTGAGCTTTTCGAGTTTCGAGTAGACCTGAGTCGATCAAGGCAAGGAAAATGAAACCTGACTCCGACCTGAAATGACTCCTAAACTCAAGCCCCCCGGGGCAGTTCGGGTTAGGTTTTGTTGGGATTTTTTTATTTCATTATATTATAGGTCCAAAACGTTTTAGGCTCTAATTTTTTTTAGCCCAAAGACTATAATTTTTTGAGAAATCATGCATAAACTTAGAATATTTGAGTCGGGTTCGGGTTTTTTGAAATGTGACCCAACCCGAATCTTGTCGGAATGCATCAATAAAACCCGACCCTCGAATAAAGCCAACCCGACCGAGTTGGGACGTCGGGTCTCGGGTTTTTTGCTTAGCCCTATGAAGAGGAATAAAATATTTCGGAACTTGAGAGAGACTTACTGATTTTTGCCTATAGATATGAGGTGTACTATAATGTTCCAAAAAAAAAAATTTGGTTTACGGAAAATTTAAACTTAGTTTGTTTTCTGAAAAATAATAGAGCTTTTACAGTTGACTTGAAAACTTTTTACTTTGACCTTATTTTTAGGTGCTTGCCAAATACCTTAAAACAAGTAAAATAAAGTACGGAATTTGTTTTTCAAGCAAACAAACAGACCCTAAGTAATTATTAACTTGATATTTTGTGCTTCACTATCAATATTTGGTAGTAAATTTTGATTTCCATTTCTTTAGACTCTCACTGCAAGAAAATAGATCTTAGGTGACAAATTTTGGGTGTCAAACCAAAATTTGTCACCTAAAGTCACTTTTTCCTGATAAAACATTAATTTCATCACCTAAAATCATCTAGGAATGCCAATTCCATCCTGATAGATCCCAATGTCGTTCGGATGTATTTATGATGTGACAAAATACAACTCGTTGCAAATAAGTAACGATTAATATCGTCACAAATAGTTATATTCTGTCCAGATGGATAACTACATTGTTTGAATGTTTATTTGGGTGACAAAATACAAATTGTTGTAACTGAGTGACGATTAGAATTGTCACAAATTTGTCAAGTCCGTTGGGACTGTTTTTTGACAACGTCCGAACCGATGTTAACTAATGAGTAATGATTGTTAGTACTTAGTGACGCATTCAAAATCGTCATGAATACTTAGTACCATCCAAACGTATAGACGAGCGTTCCAACGTGGAAAAAATACAAACGTACGGATGTAAAAAAAGATGTCTGCACAGGTATGGATGCTTCTTCACCGATTCGTGTGGTTCCACATTGCAATACTTCACAAACGTGATATCGAAATTGTCCAGACAACAACACACTGTCCAAACGGAGGTGAGTTCTGGAAGATTTTTGAATCTACCATATTTAATGAGGTTGCATTTGATTGGGTCGTGTGTGAATCTAACTGTTGATAACCGTACGAACACATATTGTAACCGTGCGGACGCCTAGCTTGTAACATAAAACCTGCAAGACTTTTCAAAATCATATTTTCACTATCTTTCCTCACAAGCTTTTCTCTAAAACATTTTCACCATATTTGGTCGTTATTTCGAGTTTTGTACTTAAAACTTCAAGTAATACTTTATTCGTGCCTTTATTTTTCAATTTCATGCATTTTTATTATTTTTTAGAGGATAATAAGGTTTGTTTCCTTTGTGTTCAGCAAAGCACCAATCGAACGCTTCATCTGGACTGTCCAGACGTGTTACATTTCATTCGGACACATTGTAAATAGAAACGTTGCCGTTTGATGACTGTGCGAACATTTTATGCTGATGTTCAGACGGTTTTTGTTGGGTTGGCCATGGATCAGTCTGGGAAAAGTATCACCAAGGCTAGGGCACAGATAAAGCAACCAGCTTGGGTGGATACTATGGTAGTGGAGCTGAGGGGGAGTATCCGAACGATGGTGGAGCCAACGCATACGTTGTGCATGGGTCTCCATACCCGTTTGACCACTCTGGAGAATAATTTTGCTTTGACAAATATAGATCTAAGGGAAGAGGTGATTGCTATAGAGAACGAACTGGCTTCCATGACGGAATTCGTGTCCTAGCTGTACTAGTCTCTCAGTACCGTTGCGATACAGTTCCAGATGCTCATCAAACTTGTGGATAATATGAAGGAACGATTAGAGCATATTCGTGACACAATTAGACAAAATCTCGACGAGCCAGCTCGTCGTCATGAATCAGACTAGTCTTTGACTTATGCTTTGTTAGTCTCCGGCTTGTGATTCAAAATAGTCTCCAACTTATGTTTTTTCGCTATTATTTACTTATGCTTTGTTAGTCTCCAGCTTGTACTAGATTTTATGATTATGTTTTTCATTTGGTATTTCTAAATTTGATATTTTATATTAATTGTACTTTTTCATTAGTTTTAATTTATTAGAATTTAAACGGACGATTAGTATAGTTGAATGGAAGATTAATACAAGTGCTAAGCTAACCAAACGGTTAGTATAATTAGATATAACGGACGTTTAGTACAAAAATATGCTTAACTATATGTATGATTTATGTAGTCAAAATGTGGTACAAAATAAATAAACTAAGTTAAAACTTTGTCCTAAATTACATTTGGTTAGTTAAATTATTTAAATAAATTAAATTGGGATCACTAATCAATTAATGAATTAAGTAATGTTGAATTAATCTGTTAGGCATTTGCACGGTGTAACAACACGTTCGGATGCGTTACATAAAACGACATGGTTGAAGGCACTCCTTATGCGAACGGATAAAGAGTACATTCGCATTCCTCATACGAACAGATGGAAGGTACTGGGTTATAACAAAATTAAAGTTCGTCAAGATAGCAAAAGACCGTTCGGACGGTATAGCTTCCCGTCCGGACGGTTTTGAGTGACAATGTATGGAAATTGTCGCTTATAACCTTTGCTGACAGGCTTTAGGTGATAAATTTACAGGGTTAATGACCATTCGGTTTTGTCACCCAAAACATTTGGCGACCAAATATGCAAGGTTAATGACCATTTTGGTCCCTAGATTTTATATTTTTTTCAAAATGGTCCTTAGGTTTCAAATTTTCTCAAATCAGTCCTTGAGTTATTATTGTTTGTCTATTTAATCCTTCCGTCCAATTTCATCCCTTACTGCACAGTCAGCTAACGGCGGGACACATCACTCCCAATAAGATCCCACCACGTGCACCAATTTGAAAGAAAAGAACACTCACAAAAGGACTGACACGTTGGCATCTGTGTTTTTTTTTAATAATAAAAAAAAATTGTATAAGGGAGGGGAGTTAGGAACCACCCACTGCAAGGGGAGGGCTACCTTTGCGGGAGCTGCGGGGGTGGCCGCGAGCTACACACCTCGGTGGTGGAGAGCCCAGATCTAGGCTCTCGTTCTCAAGGGGTGGCTCCCCTTTGGTTGACGAAGAGCCCAGATCTGGGCTCCTGTTAGAGTCACTTTCATTTTTTTTTTTTTTTTTAAAATGCAGATGCCGACGTGACTATCCTTTTGTGAGTTTTTTTTCAAATTGGTACACGTGACGGAATGTTATTGGGAGTGTCGTGTCCTGCCGTTAGTTGACTGTGCATTTAAGGGACGAAATTGGACAGAAGGATTGAATCGACAAACAACAATAACTCAGAAACTAATTTGAGCAAATTTAAAACCCAGGGACTATTTTGAAAAAGGGTGTTAAAACCCAGGGACCAAAATGGTCTTATCCTAATTATGTACTTTGGGTGACAAATTTTATTTGAGTTTCATATTTTAACGAATTCAACATTATAAAGTATTATTTAAGTATTGAAAAATAATCACACATCAATTTCGTCACACATGATAAACTTACAAAATTGTCTCAAACACATTTTTGACCCTTTTTTAATGTTGTCGTACAACGTATTCCGTCACACATGATAAACACGTGCGTTAATAAAAAAAAAGAAAAGGAAAAAGTACTTAAACAGTCCCTGTGGTTTCACGTAGTGACAGAATGGTCCTTGTGGTTTCAATGTGAACACATTAGTCCCTGGGGTCAACAAACTATTACATTGTGGTTCCTCCGTCAATCTCTCGTAAAACCATTAACGGAGAATGCTGACGTGTCAATAATTTACCACATGGACACTGATAAGTTGGCAAATTTCACACGTGGCCACCTTACATAATATTTAAATAAATAAATAAATTTATAGAAAAGTATCCAAATAGTCCCTATGGTTTCACTTTGTGACAAAATGGTCCCTGTCTTTTCAACTTGAACAAATTAGTCCCTGTGGTCCACAAACTGTTGTACCGTGGTCTCTCTGTCAATCTCCCCGTGAAACCATTAACGGAGAACATTGACGTGTTAATAATTTACCATGTGGACATTGTTGAGCTGACAATTCTCACACGTGGAATACTACCTCAGATAATATTTTTAAAAATAAATAAATTTACAAAATGTAAAAAAAAAGAAAAACAAAAACAAAAGATTCGAATGCCCTAACTTACCCTCAAATCACACTGCCTTCACCGAGAAACCTTCCTTTTCATTGAGAAACTTAATTTCTCATTCGCACTATAAATTTTCCCCTTCACCTACTCTTTCCTTCACATTTTTAATTTCTCTCACATCACTCAAATCCCTCAAATCTTGCTGCGTTTTTTAGTCGCCCAAATCTCTCATAAGTACACTAATGACACTTTCTAAATTTCTCTTAAACCCTCAAGACATAAAAAGAAGCTCAGTGTCAAAAACAAGATCTTAATTCAAAATCAAGATATTCTTTGAATTAAGATCTTGTTTTGAGGACTTCATGTTACAAATAAATAACCAAAAAAAAAAAAACACAAACAAGCAAGTTGCCAATCCACTACTCTTTACTAGTGATTTGAAATGCCATTAGTGATTTTGAAATTGAGCTTTTTTTTATCATTTTTTCCTTCTATTTTCTCGGGCCAAGATTTCTCGATGAAGATAGTGTGATTTAGGGGTAAGTTTAGGGCATTCGAAGGGACTAATTTGCTCAAGTTGAAACCACAGGGACCATTTTGTCACAACGTGAAACCACAATGACTATTGTGTCACAAAGTGAAACTACAAGGACTATTGTGTCACAACGTGAAACCATAGGGACTTGTTGTGTATTTTTTTTGTAACTTTATTTTTTTTAAATGAGGTGGCCACGTGTGAAAATTGTTAGCTCATCAGTGTCCACGTAGTAAATTATTGACACGTCAGCGTTCTCCATTAATGGTTTCACGGGAGGATTGACGGAGGGACCATGGTGCAACAGTTTGCTGACCACAAGGACTAATATGTTTAAATTGAAACCACAAAGATTATTTTGTCACAACGTGAAACCATAGGGACTGTTTGGGTACTTTTTCCTAAAAAAAACACATGTTAATCAAACACGGGTTAATGAAAATACGAACATGCCCCCATTATTGACTTGACCGACGTCGTTGGAGGCTTTCTTGGCTCCTATTGACTTGACCGACGTCACTTTGGTTCAAACCCTAGCTTTGGTTTAGACCCACTTTTCTCGATTGCTACCTCTGGCTTCCTTCAAGTATCATCAGGCTAGCTTTCTCCTGTATCACTTTCTTGATAACTTTCATCTCCAACTTCTTCATCCCATCGCTGTGTCTCCCTCTCTCTAGCTGTCTAGAAATAGTCATTTGCCAATAAGCACCAGTTGATCGGTTATTGGCATTCCTCTCTTCATTTTCCAATCCATTTGGGGTTTCTTATCTTTAGGCTTTGAGTGGATGTGTTGCATATGTAGTTGATACTCCCTTCTTTGCAGTCGATGCAATTTTAGAATCCACCAATAAGAAATTCTTTACTAAAGCTATTTGTTGCTATTTGGAGAGATGCTACAGTATATGAATTAGCAGTGATGGGTGACTTCATTCTTTTCATAGATCCATTTTTCCCTTGCACCCTTTCAACAATCAATTTTTCCACAGGTGGGGGCTTCAGATCAGTGACAGCAGCTGGGCTTTTTAATCTCTGCTCTTGCATCTCAGTACTCACTGCAAAAACAGAGGACATCTTGGAAGCTGTCAGAATGTTCTCATAAAAGTATTCAAAACCAAATTACTAAGGATAGGTTTGAAACCACTTAGAAGGAAGAAGCTCAAATTTCCATAAATTGATGAGTTGGTAGTGCCAATTTAACCAACGGCACAAATTTTTTGGAATATCTAACATATTCACATCTATAGCAAAGTGAACTTATTATTGTCAAAAACCTCTAAATGATGTTAAGAGTCTTGAAATTTAAGAAGATATATCTTTAGAGCATCATGGCCCTTCAAGAAATTAAATTTGCAATCAAATATCCTTTACAGAGAGAAAATTGACATTTGGAAGATACAAGAACAAGGTAAAGAGTGTGTACCATTATTTGTTCCAACCAAGAGACTACCCTTGGGAGTTTCAGCACCAGAATCCTTCGTTTTATTCTTTCGAATCCAAAGAGCAAGAACAAGTAGTAGAACCAAAGCAATAACAATGGAACCAAGGATTATGCCTACTGGTTTATGCTATTTTGGTTTCGAGGACGATGAAGTGTGATTTGAAATTGGTGGAATTGGATATAATGGGGGTAGTTTGGTCTTTTCATTAGGAGGCAGCTCACATGTTTATCACGTGTGACAGTATACGTTGTACGACAATGTTAAAAGTGGATCAAAAACGTGTTTGACACAATTACGAAAGTTTATAGAGCCGGGTTGGCATGAGTTCAAGTTTAGGGGAGATTTTGGGATAAGTGGTATAGTTTGAGAGGGATTTTATAATTAACCTTTTTTTTTATGTGTTTATTTTTAATTTTTGGACTACAATTATCTTTTATATTAATATTTTGATTGTTTTTAATAATATTAATATTTTGGGTTCTAATTGTCAATTTAAATAAATCGAATTGTCATTGCGTTATTATATATTAATATTCACTATTGCATTTTTGGGTATCATATTACATACTTAAACTATTTCTATATGCATATACATGTTCTTATAATAATAAAGATTGCATTAGTACGGTTCAAATCACATTAATAGTATTGTATTTATACTGATCCTTATATTTTTTGTACCATTCACATTACGTGCTTGTACTAATTACATACTCACCTACTTACGCTTTTGATAATAAGGTTGTGTTAGTAATGTTGAATTCGTCTTAATAGTTAATGTGTTTATACTGATCTTTATATTTTTTCCAATCACTCACATTACATGTTTGTATGAGTTACATACTCACATACTTGCATTTATGATAATAAGATTGTATTAGTATAGTTGAATTCGTCTTAACAATTAATGTATTTACACTTACATACTCACATATGCACGCTTTTAATACAATGCGTGTTACTAGTATTTCTTGAAATAATATTAATAACTACTATTATTAATTTATATTTATTATGGTAACTTTTTGAATAACCTTATATTATTGTTTGAATGATTACCCTAATTCAGACAACGTCGTATTACGGACAACATTACCCTTTGAATAGTTAATTTATAAGCATTCGGACGCAACCTATTTACAAGAAAACATTGTGTAATATATCTTACTATTTGAATGTGTTCCTATAACCATTCAAATGGAACACAATTGTGATACATCATCTTGGCGTTACTATTCAAACAAATAAAAATGTGTGTTTGGATGTAATTGGACTAGATGCCAAATTTTCTCACTTTTTATTTTAGCGCGCATCTATTCGAACACTGTGTCTAATAAAAAAATATTAAGGAGCCGAGGGTCCCAAAACGTGCATTTTGAAAGAGACAAAAGAGGATGCTGATTTTCGAAGTTTTGTTGATCGCCCAACAGAGATCGTCAAGATCATCTATTGTGATTGAAGAGAAGGATTTGTGATTTTGAAAGTGTTGAAGTGGTGTTAAAGGTTGAGGGTTAAAAGTTGAGTTTTTTGGGTTTGAATTTCGTTTGATTATTAACTGTTTGTTGCTTGTTTTGTAAGACTAAACGAAAGAAGAGAAACATATGTTCGATTAGAGATACCAATCGTCTAATTTCATTTGCGAATTTTTTGTCGATTTTGTTTTTGTTTTTTTAATTTTGGACAAAAAACATGATTGTATGATGTTTGTGAGGTGTTAATGCAATCACATTTATCCTAGGCTGTTGGGTATATTGTTTGGTTGGGTTTTTTTTTTTTGGAGTGTTTTCCAGGGTAATTGGTGATTTTCTTGAATATGTATGCGTTATGTATCCTAGCGTTCAAACAGTAACGAACACTGAAAAATTTGTATTTGGCCGCCATCCGTTACTGTTCGAACATTGAAAAATCTATATTTGATTCCCGTCCATTACCATTCAAATACTCAAAAATCTGTATTTGATGCTCGTTCGTTACTATTCGAACATTGAAAAATCTATATTTGGTGCCCGTCCGTTACTGTTCGAATACTAAAAAATCTATATTTGGTGCCCGTTTGATACTATCCGAATGGTGTTCTATCACATCATTCAAACAAAAAGGTTATTGTTCAGACGTGTTCCAATAGTAATGTTTCTAATAATATCAGGTATAATACACTTAGACACGTTTGAAGCTTATAATGATAGCGTTGGTTAGTTGAATGACGTTGTATATACTTTGAATTGTCCAACATATGGACAATATAGGATTGTAAACTCTAATTTGTAGTTCGATGTCCTGAGTGATCTTTATGTACATTCATGCTTTCTACCACCTTTGCTCTTAAGAATACTATAATAGTTGGGCTCTCCCAACTTTAGATCCAATCCATTGGTGCGTGTACTCACATATGCTAATAAGTGGACCTCAAGGACTAAAGGAAGATGTTATCGAACTATAGATTGACACGTATAGTTGGTCGGGACGTGATGACTAAAGAATTCATGAACCAAGATGAATTTGGAGTGTCATATGAGATGGATGTGGAACAGGATGATATTAGAGAAAGATGCACTAAAGTTTCCTACGAAAGTGACCAATATCATTGTGACAACAAGACTGTGATGGGTGCTGTAAAAGAATCCAAAAATATTAGAGCATTGGAAGGAGAAACGAGGATGAAGATTGTGGTTTACAGAGATGACTTAAGGTTAAACGAGGATGGAGATTGTGGTTTGAAGCTTTTCAATATATATGGTTGCCAAAAGCAATTGTAGGAAGATGATAAGAAAAGCTCTCTCTTTAGACTTGAGTCCTCTCTGGAAACTAGAATCTTTATCCTCGTAATGAAATCCAATATTCTAATCTTTTTGGATTCTTTTACGGCACCCATCTCAATCTTGTTGTCACATAGATATTGGTCACTTTTGAATTGGAAAATTTTAGTGCACCTTTCTCTAGTATTATCATGTTCCATCTCCATCTCATATTTCATTCCAAATTCATCTTGATTCCTGATTTCTTTCGTAGCACGTTCATTTGATTCAGCTCCAAATTCATCTTGGTTCTTGATTACTTTCGTAGCATGCCAAACTTTTCATTATCAAATGAACGCAATTCTGAATTAGGCTCCGATAACGATTGGTGCATATTTACAAAATTTAGTATAATGGTATATTTCTTTTTTACGATGCATTCAATATATTATTATAATACCACATTCCGATAAAATATTTTGTAATAATATTTTAAGGCTAATTTTGAAATTTTGTATTAAATTAGAATCTTTTCATGCAAAATAAGTATATAAATTTTATGTTGATATCTTCTCTTGTTTAACTAATTCAATGTGTTTTATGTGACTCTTTGATTTAGTAAATAAGACATTAAAGAATGTATTTATAGCATCTTAGTGGTAATAAGTAAACTTTTATAATGGGTGATTAATTTCTACCATTTGAAAAGCAAGTTAAAAAAAAAAAAAAAAAAGATTAACGCCTGGGAGAGGGGATGTGTCTCACTCTCCCAACAAAACATTACACTTGCATGAATTTCCTTCACGTAAGTGGTCAAGTTTTTTTTTAAAAAAAAGTTGTAAAACAAAAAATTTGTAAAAGGAAACACGCACACAGAACAGAAAGAGAGAAAAGGGGGAAAAAGTGATGCAGGTGTTTGAGAGAGAGATCAAAGAAGAAGAAGAAGAAGAAGAAGAAATAGCAAGGAGAAGAGAAAGAGAGAGCCGTCGTGTGTTGCAAATCCAGTCAGAGCAAGAAGTAACAAGAAAAAATTAGCCAAAGGTAAGGGTAGTTATTATTGGACCGAAATTTTTAATGGGAACGTGCATGTCATTGTGAAGTTGTTGGAGTTTTCTATTTTTTACTTTTTCTACACTTTGCATGTTGGGTTAAGTGGTGGATTAGATGAAAATTTTGGAGTTTAGGAAGATAGACATGCATGGTCAGGCTTTAAGTTAAAGGTTCAAGAAAAATTTTGGTGTTTGATGAAAAGTCTGAAAGAAAATTAGGAGCTATTTTTGGGGTGGTTACTGTTGCACAAATATTTTAGTTGCCTTGCATGTTAGATCAATGTTTGGAATCTAAATTCTATGTTGGATTTGCTATAGAAAAATGTCTCAGATGATTAGTTTTAAAGGGTTACAGGGACATGCATGGTTAGAAAGAGGTTTAATGCAATTATATGTTGTTGGGGGTAAGATGGATGGAGGCAATTTTTGGTTATAGTGCAAGATCCAAAATTTTTCTGTAGATGTGGTTTCTACCAAGTGGAGCTGATGCATGTATTGAGGTCAAGGTAACTCTTTCTGTTGCTAGAACATAAAAGAGGTAAACTCATAGTTAGCCCCCTATGTTTGGGTAGAAATCAAGTTGCTATCCTTATTTTTCAATCCAACAATTTGAGACTCATAACTTTCAAAACCTATCAATCTTCGTCTCCCGTCTAAATTAGACGTTAAGTCAGATGGAAAATCGTACAAAATGACCAAAATGCCCCTCTAAGGCTAAATTTTTAAAAATAAATAAAAATAATATAAATTTAAGAAATAAATTAAAAATAAATAGATATTGAAATAGAGTTTCAATAGTTTTTTTAAAAAATATTATTTTTTTAAAAAATATATTTTTATTTTTAATGAATTTTTTTAGTAATTTTATTTTGGATTGGGCATTTTGGTCATTTTTATACTTTCCATTTGTTTTAACGTCTAATTTAGATGGGGGGCGAAGATTGATAGGTTTTGAAAGTTATGGGTCTCAAATTGTTGGATTGAAAAATAAGGGTAGCAACTTGATTTTTGTCCAAACATAGGGGGCTAACTATGAGTTTACCCCAAAATAAAATGATGAGTTGATTGATGTAATGTTTTAGTTTTGTTTATAGCATAGTATAATGTTGGTGTTTGATTGTTAAAATTTTGGGTTAAAGGAGTTGGTGAAAAAGTGAAAATATTTTATGGGAGTTGGTGAAAAAGTGAAGAGAGAGAAATTTGAATGAATATTATAATAAAAAAAATAATTTGATAGGAAGAGCATATTATTTTGTAATTTTTTTAATCAGGCCCAAAATTTTGAGTGGCACTCAAGATAATCATGGGTTAACATCTAAGAGCTACAAAATATTAAAAGTATACATAAAGATGCTGGTTTTTGCGGCAGAAAAATGAAAATGTACAAAGCATCTCTAGATTCTTCATTGCTGAAAATTAAAGTATAAAATGTAGTGGTTGGGGAAAATTCTAGTTTCTGCAGAAACTTTATTTGTATTTTCTGTTTTACTTATAAATATTGTGAGTTTAAATTTCAAAGAACCATTGTTGTTGATATGAGTTATTATTTTGTTGAACGTACTCTCATTTAATTAAGTTAAAAGAAATGTAGGAAGCTTTTGAAATATTCTACAGAAAAACTAAATGTACAGAACATGTTTGAGTTAGTTGTTGCTAGAAACTTCCTATGTCGTGTTGTAATTCTTCTCGTGTGGGTTTTGGTTAAAGAATAGAAAGGTTAAATGGGCAACCACTTGACGAATAAATAATAAGGTGCAGAAATTAAAGAGGAAATGTTAATGTAGTGCATGCTGAAATTGGTTTCTATAGAAAAGTTAAAGAAAAAGTAAAAAGAGTCATTTTGTGAACTATTGTGGAGAAATTGTTTGTGTATGATCATACTTCTTCTACTGATTTGTGTTGGACTTAAAGGAAATTAAGAATTAGTTAGAGTCAAACAAGTATGAGAAAAATATGTCTGAATCATTGTCATTGTTGCTAGAATTTTGTTAGTACGGAACATAGAAAATTACAGCATTGAGTAATTGCTTCGTTTGTCTCTTTTATCATCTTGGTTCATTACTATTTTGATTACTTGGCAAGCTGAACACGATGGTAACCTAGTAAACATGCAATGCCGAATATTTGATGTGATTAAAATGCATTGGTTGAATTAATATGCATTGTTTATTTGGAATAAAAATGCATTGATTGACATATCCATTAATTCATTCATGGTAACATTGAGAGAAAATGTGCTATGGATGGAAATACTGAGTAAAGTAATGTGGCTTTTACTAAAATAATCCTAGATTTATTGAACGAGATATTGATGTGACAATACCAATCACTTTTGAGGGGACGTGCAACCACCACTGGCCGGGTTAGTGAGTGGCCTCCTCTAGGTAGGAAGCAGTGGAGTGTTTTGCCTCAAATTCGTCCTAGCGTATGGGTTAGCACGAGACTATCCTGGTGGAAGAGGTAGTGGGTCATAGCCCTATCTCTAGGGGTTATATAGGGGACACGTGTAAGGATGTCTCATGAAATTTGTCAATCAGGGACTGTTAGTGTTAGCATTCACATCATATGCATCACAAGTTTGATTTAGTTATTTATTGGTTAATTAATTCTATGCTCTGTTCTAAGTTCTTCTTATTATTATTTAACTATTGCCATGCCTCTTCTCTAACCTTACTGAGTCCTTACGACTCACCATTTTTATTGTTTGTTCTTGTTGTGACGCACTTCCTTAGGAAACTATAAGGATTCATGAGATCAAATAGACTATCACCATCGGGTTCAGCTATCAACTGCCCAAAGGCTATATTTACGTCGTAGATTTTCTATCACTGATGATGGGTGTATACAAGATGAATAAAGGAAGGTTCAGGTTAAAACCTTACATTTATATATTTTCATTTTCATAATAGCTTTCTGGCTTGGAGTTGTTTTATGTATATTTTGTAGTTTTTGGAGTAGGCCATGGGGGCCCATTGTTTTGTTAATAGTCAATTGTTTTAGCTTTTTGGCTTTCTCTCAATAAAAAGTTTCATTCATTATCTTTAATGACCTACTTTTTTCCATTATTAAATAAAGAGATTATAAGAGCTTTTGTTTTAGCTCATACCTTTGATAGTACACCAGCAAGGAAGAGATTTTTTAAGGTAAATTGTTCTATTTAAAACAAATTATATCTTTAACTTTTGAAACGTTTCTCTATTGTTCTATAACCTATCTGTTTTTTTGTTGAATTTTCCGTATTATATCTAGGAAAGGTATTTTGGTCATTTGAACACCTAGGAGAACTTACATGTTGTAACCCCGCCTTGTGTGCATTCTATTACGATAAAGAGCGCTTAAGAGTTAGTACGAGCATGGGGGGTGACAATTATAAAATTATTTTTTCATATATTGTGGAGGTATATCTTTTTTATTGCGTGTAATTGTGTTTAGTTGTTTTTGTTCACTTATACAGATTGATGATGATTAAAGGCAAACGTGCACACTCTGGTACGACTATACCTTCTCCTCTATTATTCCCATCTAAGGATCAAGCACAGATTGGGTCCATGGGAGCCCTACCATCGACGAGGCTAGAAATTGGATCACTTTCCCCAGAGATGGCTCATAGTAGCTATGCGTATACGTGTATTACCTTTTTCTTTGTGTCTTTTTATTTTTGTTAACGATTTAATTTATATGTAGCTTATCATATTAGCGCTAGACGTGGGCACGAGCGGACTTGCAGGGTTAGCTATAGAAAAGTCATGAGCTAATGGAAATGTTCAATTGTACATTCTTGAGGGTGTGACGGGCATCAGGGAGTTCGTGTTGCTTAGCTCTCACCCAAAATTGGAAGCCTCATTCTTGTTAATGCACCACAGTGGTATGAAAGCTGGCCTAAGGTTTTGAAAGAGACCAGAGCGTTTTTAAGGATCTTTTGTTGGTAAGTAATTTAAAATTTTTTTTCACGTTATTAGTATAATAATAGTTCTTGAATAACATATAAATTTGTTATCTATATTTCAGGATGATTTTGAGCTGAATTTCAAACGTCCTGAAGTCGTAAGGACCATTTAGCGGATAATGGTTGTGGCCTACCCACAACATAAGGGCCGCTTGAACGAGTATTATGAGAAGTATCCTACCAAAGTGGTAGCTCTAGAACGTCCACATCAGCATTTTGGTAGTTGTTCTCTAGTGAGGAGTACCAAGTATAATAGTTGTCACCTTTTGTTATATTTTATTCAACGTTTTAAGTATAGTTTTTCTTATTTTGAAGAAAAAAAGTGAAATCGGCAAATAAAATTGTGCATGTTTGACTACCTACCTCACATCAAGATCGAGATCATTTCAATGCACTCGTGTGGAATTGGTATTGTGATTGCATTTGTGAACTTGTCTTCATATTTTTTTTTAAAGCCTAAATTTTCTGCAAATTTGCCTTGTTCTGAAACAGAGAAATCCTAAAATGGACAACATTTGATCCAGGTGAGTTATATAAATATATATATATACACACACACACAAATGGCAAGCGCAGCTAGGTGTCCAAAACTGCAAGCGAAAATTTTGTAAGTATATAAATTTGTAATTAAATATCCAGTGTTATTCTTGTTGTATAATTTTACTTTGCATTAAAAGTAATGTGTTACTTTTTGGGGATGGGCACGTATAAAAAAAGACGGAAGGTTTTCAACAGAATTGCATATCTAAAGGTGAGACATGTACTGAGCTTAAAGTCTACAGTGAGGTCCTAAGAAAGAAAACCGGATATGTGCGTGGTTTAGGTCGCACGGTTATTCATCCTACTTCATTGTCTTCAGCGTCAGTATTAACTGATCTCTCTAACCAACTACACAACAAGCACGATCAGAAATTATGGAGATGTGAGCTACTAGGGAGAAAAACTACAAAAAGTTAGCGGCCAAGCAAGCAAAGATAGAGGGCATCTTAAGAGATCAACAATAGCACCAAGAGATCCAAGAAAAACAGTGTCAGGAGGAGTAGAGGAAAATGCAAGAGTTGCTTAGACTAAAGCTGGAGTCATGGCTCGAAGACCAAATGAAGAGATTCATGAAGAAGTTACAGCCAACACAATCACAACATAGGTGATGGACAATTTGGTTCTGTTATGTAAATTTATATTGTATTTTGTATGCTTACAATATTATTATTTTATTCGTTTCTTACTTTTCGAATATTATTGTTAATATCTCTTTTCTTGGATATTAAAATTGATATCTTTTAATTCATCATGAGTTACTTCATTATATGGCTAATTTTTCTTTCATAAAAAATCGTATTTATTTATTTCTTTATTTAAAAAAAATAAAAAATAAAAATTTGTTCCAACGTCATAGAACAGGTTCAGACATTCATCAGTACTTCCGCTAGCTCAAGATTGCACAGATCCAACCTTAGCGTTCGAACGATGTAGAACACTAAGGAAGTACTGTCTCTCTCACTACATTAGAACCGTATTGAAGGGTTTCACCTGATACTGTCTGCTCCATAGCAAATGATAACGAAACTTCTCTCTCACTCCGTTCGAACGGTAAAAAACAGTTTCAATTGACATTGTTCAATCAAATTCAAACGTTAAAGAATACGTTTGTCATTCAATGCTCGAACCAGAAATAACGGTATCGAACAAAAAAGTGTTAGAACCTTTAATTACCATTCAGGCGGAATAATACACAAAACACGCCTCCGTCTGAACGGTATTACGTTCACTCAAACGAAAATTTTTGGGGCAGAATTTTGTTTCGTTGCCAAAAAAGCGATGTAACCCCGTTTGATGTCATTCGAAAGGTATTTTTTTTTTAGACGGAAAACAAAAGATTGGTTGCCAATTTGACTTTTGGACGGTTTCGTCTGTCCAAAAAGTACTATTTAGGACGGAATGATTTTTCCGTTTTCCATTCTAACAATTTTTTTTGGTACGGGCCGGGTATTGTGACACCTGTCGATCGAAACATAGATCTTTATTTTTTGGAACGAATTTTTGGGTCACAAAAAGTCAAAATATACATGCTGTAGTGCAATCAAGGAAATCTTTTTTGTTTTTTTGAATTTTATGCACCTTTACGGTCTAAACCGGTGACCTTAACTATATGAGTTAACTATCAGAATTTTAATTAGCCTCCACGTGATAACTGTAGAAATCTAGCAGCCGTGGGCCCATATTCCTCGAGAATCACCCTAGTTATATATGTGAGCATGTGGGGATGCATGGGAGAAGGGCAGATGGCAAGAAGGGTTGTTGGGTTACGTGCAATATGCACAAATGTAATTGGGCAACATAACCATCACGATTCATGGAGCACATGATGTCAATACTATAAATTAAGGTTTTACCACGGCCAAACTTTAATTTAAAAAGAGAAACAAGGATTGAGGGCTTTATGCTCTCAGAGCATCCGTCTCTATTTGCTTCTGTCCCTGGCCCGATTCTCTCAGTTCCCAACTCATATTTGATTTCGTCAAGAGAAACAGTGACAGGGATAGCAGCAAAATAGAGGGAGATGGGAAGGGCTCCCTGTTGTTCCAAGGTTGGGTTGCATAGAGGTCCATGGACTCCTCGAGAAGACACATTGCTTACCAAGTATATCCAAGCACATGGTGAAGGCCATTGGAGATCTTTACCAAAAAAGGCTGGTAATAATCTCATAAACTAGGGTGTTGCTATATCAGCTTCATAAGAACATAAAAGGGATGACTCTTCTGCTTTTTCTCTTTTCTTCTTTTTCTTCTCTTGATGTTTTTTCCCCTTGAAACCCAACAGAGCAACAAAGTTTGTTGATCAATTCCCTTCTTAGGAAGACTCGAATTATTGTTTCTGTCATGATCATAGTTTGACCAAAACTTTCTCCATTAATATTTATAGGAATCAGGGGATGTCCTTTCAAAAGTTCCATTTTCTGTTTTGTTTTTAACCATTTTTTGGAAGTTTCATTACATAAATTCTCTCCTTGTTTTGAAGAAAGCTATTATTCAGACTTTCTTCTTGTTCTGACAAATTACTTCTCTGCGTGAAGGCCTGCTTAGGTGTGGAAAGAGCTGCAGACTAAGATGGATGAACTACCTGAGACCAAATATAAAGAGAGGGAACATCAGCCCTGATGAGGACGACCTTATTATCAGATTACATTCGCTTCTTGGCAACCGATGGTCTCTCATTGCAGGTAGGCTTCCTGGCCGAACTGATAACGAGATAAAGAACTATTGGAACACTCACCTCAGTAAAAGACTCAGATGCCAAGGAACCGATCCGCACACCCACAAAAAGTTAATGGAGCCAGTCCAAGAATTAAAGAGGAGAAACAACAAAAACAATAACAACACCACCAACAGAAGCAGCAACAGGAAGCAGAAGAACAAGAGCACGGCAAATGTAGAGCCAGAGAAGCCAAAGGTTCATCTTCCGAAGCCCATTAGGGTTACTTCTTTTCCATTACCAAGAAATGGAAGTTTTGAATGCAATACTCTTAGTGGGTCTTCAGGCCAAGAAGAAGGATGTTTTGACTCCAAAGTGGTAGATATTCCCTGGTGTGAATTCAAAGATGGTAAGGTTAGCTTTCTTGTTGGCTGTGACGATCAAGGTCTTGTCAGCGGTTCAGATAATTTGGAGTGCCAGTCTCATTTACCCACAGGCGATAACTCGCTAGAGAAGCTTTACGAGGAGTACTTAGAGCTCCTGAAGACAGAAGAAAACCAAGTTGAATTAGACTCCTTCGCTGAATCATTACTTATCTGAAAAGGAAGTGAAGATCAAAGTCGCACAAATGTAATTAAGGGGCTTTAAGTTTTCACCACGAGGGAAAAAAAAAAAAAAAGTTTGATTATTCTTTTGTCTTGGTTTCACGTGCTTACCTTCCAGCCAACTTAATAAGTGTAGAACCAATTGTGGTCATTCGCGTGTATAATTAATTTCCTGATAATAGTAGCATACGTGGAAGTGATCTGTGGTGGTGCTTGTCACATCTGCTTCTTGTTCTCGTTTTGTTTTGTTTTCTTCTAGCAGCATGCATGGGTTACTGATCTTTAGATGCCAATATTGTACAGTTGTAAACATATATGTCCGGGCATGGTAACCAACATCAGATGATCTTGCTTACATCACTGCATGCAATTTCGACAATTCTGGAAGCATATTCTTGCTGTATATTAATTGAGCATGTGCTTATTCTCAACTAAACGTCAAGGATCGCTGTACTATGGAAAGAAATACGAAAACGATAGTACTGATCGCGATGATTAAGCTGAAGAATCCTGCAGATGAGGGACCCCGGACCCCTGTATAATACCAAGCTGGGTCCCTATGTATAGAAGCAATCATGCATGCAACAATTAGTGTGATTTGGAATCTTTAAAGTCAATTGGAGGATGCATATATATATATATAGGCCACTTATTCTTCTTCAACTCTCCATTTCCGCAGCGCATCCAGTTTTGTATTTTGGACAAATTTAATACCACCTGGTTCAGGCTTACCTGCCGTGAGGTTATCTCTTGATCGCGTCATCATTTTAAAGGTATAATTCTCCCTCTTGCACACCTTAGGGATCGAAGTGACCTTGGCAGCAACGGTAATCTGTGTATGAAAGGTGAGAAACTATATTTGTATGGAAGGAGATCAGGGTACACGGGAATTAGCCATATTTATAAAGTTAGCAGAACAGCGATCGAGGAGATTAGTGCAAGGGTTAAATACACAATTCGCACACCAACTATTTGAGTTCTAACACTATGCACCGCAAATTACTGATTTCGTTAAATTTCATCCCTTAACTACTAACCGTTTACACTTTGCACCCTCAGTCATTAATTTGGACGGAAATTGTTATTTTGATTTAGTGACATGACTATTTTACTCTCATAATTTTATATCATTATGTTTTCTTGGGGGTAAAGTTGTCATTTCACTTAATCAAAATAGCAATTTCCATCCAAATTAAAGACTGAGGGTGCAAAGCATGTAAACGATTGGTAGTTAAAAAGTGAAATGTAACGAAATCGATAGTTTAGGGTTTTAAGTGTCAGAACCCTAATAGTTAAAGGGCGAAAAATATATCTTAGTGTAAGTACTCGAAAACATCAACGACTCAGTGAGAATGAGAATTTTAGGCCTATATTGGCTAGCTAGAGCAAAGTACCTTCAATAGACCAGAACTTATTAATTTTGGGTTCCCAACCCTAGTTATACGCCCGTGATCTAGTCAAAGACAGATTTTAATTTATAGCTGTTAGTTAACGTTGATAATATATTATGGCGTTTTCTCTACCGGCCACTATCCTGAACTTAACCGTCATGTGCACAATCTTTCGTTTATAATATACTTATTAAAAAAAAGAAACGTTGAGGATATATGAAAAGTAGTTATATATCCCTTAAGTTTTGGAAAAGACCATTATTTAGGAAACATGAATTGTTTCGATGTTCAGATCCGTGATTAATTGAGGATGTACCTGCATGTTTAGTGTTTTTGGTAGTTTAAAGGTGTAATTTATTGAAGTTGGTAGCTGTCCCAAAAGTAAGTGCAGAGGTACTGCAACTTAAGTGTGCTTTTCCTGCAGCTAATTAATTAAGAACGTACGCTCTTTTATATCTCTAAATTAATTAAGTAGTTATGCAACATGTCATTAATTAATGGCTTCCCGGCCCCTACTCGCTCGATCGATCGATCGGGTCCTTTGGGTGGATAGAAGGACAGCTACAGGAAAGTTTCACGTGCATTTGGCCTACTAGTCTGAATCCCAAAACTAAGGAGGTTAACATATATATCCTCCGCCATTCACGTCTGAACATTGAAATAAATGCTCCATAATTTTTCATATGCCATACATATGCATGCACCGGGCCTACCGCGTGTAGTGGCCAGGTGATTCGATCTTTTTTCTGGCCATATAATGTAATAGTTTGGGAATTCTAGGCATTCAATAAATTCGATCTGGCTACAGTGTCCACCAATAACGAAGCTGCATGCAGGCAACAAACACCAATACGAAAACCACAACCTTTACAGTTTTTTTTTTTTGGCAGATTATTCAATATGGTCTAGTCAATGTGGCTGATCTGCTTGTTGTAAATATTAATATAACGTATTATACCTACAATCGAATAAAAGAAAACAGGGTACGTATACCATTACTTATCATTCCTTCCTTTTTTCTCTTGGAGCTTGGAGTAGGAAAACAATCTTATAACCTAGTTTTTTGGGGATCCTAACTAGAGAGGTTGGGAAAAGAAAAAAAAATACCATTGATAGATACAGGGTCGACATAGCTAGGAAATATCAAATTTTTTGTCTCTTGCTAGAAAACAAAAATATATTTTTATAATGATTTTCTTCTGCGATCTTTTCTAAAAATTATTTTTGTGTAACTGAGTAAGAAAAGAACATATAACATATATGGTATATATGTCTTGGGAAATTTTCTATTTTTTTCATATAATTAACCAATTAAACATCATAAACTTTCGTGCGAAACGAGGCTTATTTCATATAGGCTTATGTAGTACTACTAGGTTTCCACTATTTTGTTTTCACCGTGTACTGTTTGATCAGTTATGATAGTAGTACTTCAGAAACAGATCGCGTAAAAATGACGTACCATTTGGACAATATGATTCGAAAGCGTTTTGACCAACCTTAGAATATATCGACAAGATTCCCTTTATAACAAAGGACAAAAGAAATTGAAATCCCAATGCTAGAGGGCATTAGCACTCCAATTAAGTGGGTGCAGGTTAGATGAGCTCGTGACTGTCCAACTCCTGTTCCGAAACTGGTAGCTAGAGGAGTGAATTTAATTAACCAAATATCACCGAAGAAATAAAAACCACGTGGACGGACAAAAAGTATCATGACCCCTAAAGATGGTCCCGCTTTGATTTGTGACGTCGACCAGAAGACAACAAAAATGCCAGTAGCACCTTCCGGGAAGTAAGAGTATTATGAGGTAGCGGAGAAGTGTCCCCCGATCAACACGCTTACGAAACTCGATTGGATTGGTTCTCGTTTAGAGGTTTTGAAAGCGTTTTTGTTGTAATGATTAAGAAAATTTGTTAAGATATATTTTTTTAAGATATTTATAAAAATAGTGGGATATAATGTTTAAAAAGAGAAAGTTATTTTTTTGAAAATTGTGAGAGTAAAATAGTATATTTGGAAAGAAGATTTTTGTGAAAATAATTTTTACGTGTTCTTGTGTTATTTTTCACAAATTTAAGGCTAATAATTAAATAAAAATTTTTATTAAAGATTGAAATATTTTTTTGTATAAAAAAATCATGTTTGGATTGAAAAATATTTTTAAAATAAAAAAACATTTTCGAGACTATGAACCAAACATAACCTTTAAATATGTTCCAGATGCAATTGGCATTACAATTAGGATATTGTCGTTTTGTTAAGGACGGAATACCAATATATATATAGCAGCTGCCAGCTAGCCTTCTATTTATATATACAACGAAATTGATAGATAAGTATGGTAGGGGTGTTTGTCTATGAAAGGAATAAGAAAGGATTTCAATCGAAAGGTTTGTGCATGAGAAAAATTATTTTCCAAGTTTCGCGCTCACAAGAAAATTTTCTGCCTATTTTTATTTGCAATATATATATATATTGTTTAACTTCTTTTAATTAATAATTTTAAAGGCACGTACTCTTTTACAAACATGAATCATGTTTAGATTGAAAAATATTTTTAAAATAAAAAACGTTTTTAAAATTATTAACCAAACATGGTTTATCTTCCAGATGCAATTGGCATTACAATTAGATTATTGTCGTTTTTTTAAGTAATAATTTCAATTAACAAGTATGATAAGGCACTTACTTCTTTACTAGAAGCTACTCATTGAATGATAAATACATTTTACTAACTAATTATACGTCACATTCAATTAAAGGTAGGTATGTACCAAAACGGATGGAACTAGAAAGGTCAATTCCGGTTCCGTTCCGGTACCCACCGGATTATAATTTTTTTTTTAATCCGGTGAACAAAACTAGAATTTTCGGAATTGGAATTGAAAATTTAGGTTCGGCATGTAGACTTTTTTGAACATATTTTTTTAGGGCCTTAATGGGCCAAAAATAATTTTTAGGCAGAATTTTTAAAAGATTTTTCAGTTATTCATCATAAATTAATAATAGATGTAAACATTCATCAAAAATCTAGATTCTAAAATAAATATTCACGAAATTTTGTATATGTTATACTTTATTTTAAACCCTATTTTTATTTTATTTATAAAAAAAATTGGAACTGATAATTCTGATAATTTTGCCAGAATTTTCGGTTCCGAAAATTGCCCAAAATGATTTCTAGTTCTAATTCTAGTATATGCCGGAATCAAAACTAGATTTTCGGATCTGAAAGTTGAACTGGAAATTTGGATTCATGTCGAAATTTTTGCCCAACCTCACAATCAATGGCGGAGTCAGAAGGCCAACCCCCCAAAATTTTGAAAACCCCATGGCTCTTTAGTTTTCTTTACATAATTTTTATAAAAATTATATTTGCCCCCCCTCCCCTCGAGGCCCCTCTTCCCAAAATTTTAAAATCTACCTGGCTCTTTAGTTTTCTTTACACGATTTTGACAAATATTAACATTTGGCCCCAACAAATTTTAAAACTCCTCTTTAGTTCCCATATATATAATTTTTGAAAAGATCAATATTTAAGTCCCTTAAATATTTAAAATTACATGTTTATTAAATTTCAAGATTTATTTTGAATCTAGAAAATTTGTAAAAAAAAAAGTTAAAAAAAATTCAAAACTTTTAGAAAATATTATGTCTTAAATTAATATATAACCCTATGATACATGTTTTTATAATATATATTTCTATTAAATTAAATAAATAAAATTTAACAAATATATTATTAATATACAAAATCGGCTCATTAAATATTAATTCCAGGCTCAGCCACTGGTTACAATTAGCAATAATTTTTATATTTCTTGGCAGCTGGTAAATTAGTCCTCGTGGTTTCAATTTTAACAAAATATTCATTTAAGTGATTAATTTAATTATAACAAACTAGTAGTCCCTCTGTCATCTCACTACAAGAAAAATCACTTTGGGTGTCAAAAAATTTGTCACCCAAAGTGCCAATTCTGTCACCAAAGATTTTGGGTGACAAAACCAAGTGGTCACCCAGTTTGTCACCTAAAACCAATCAACAAAGGCTTTGGGTGACAATTTTCGTGTTTTGTCATTCAAAATCGTTCGAACAGTTTTCTGCTATATTGATGAAATTCAAAATCGTCATGGCCTAGTACCCTCCATTTATTTGCATGAGAGGTGCGAACGTACTCTTCATACGTTCGCATGAGAGGTGCGAACGTAGTGTGAACATTTGGTCCAATGTAACGAAATGCATTTTGTCAAGGAATATACATGCGCACGGTAATATACAACCGTCTGCACGATAACATAAAAACGTATGCACGGTAATATAAAGACCTCCGCACTGTTATTTCATTTATGACGAAATAGTTTTTTGTCACCACATAAATCGTTCGAACACGTACAGCGTCAATGCGGATGCTTATTCTGTTGAACCCGTGGGAACGTGTTTTCTTCCCATTTGAACGGTTGTTAATTAAAGGATCGTGTGCACGGAAGAATAACCTTGCGAATGGATGGTAGTTTATGCAAAGTAAGAGGATGGATTGTTATACGTGCGCACGTGTTAACTACAAAAACCGTTTGGATGGCCTTGTTACCATTCGACCCTTTGTTACATATTTGAATTAATTTAATTAAAAATTTTAAAATAATTTACGAATAATACAAATAGAAAGATATTCAATACTTAATAATAATAATAATAAATGTCTACAAATATGTAATCGTCATTAAAAATAACTAAAATACATAATCGATAAGTACTGATCAATTAGTGAAAATACATAATCTACCCAAATTTTCATTTGGGTGTCGTGCGGGATGTCAGCTGTCTAATGTGCTCCATCATCTGCTCATATATCTGTTGTTCCATTAGTTGCATTCTCCGTTCTTGCTGTTCTACTAGGTTTCGTTGCTGCTTCTGCATCATCTTTTGATGCTCTTCTTCTCTCTTTCGTTGCTACTCCTCTATCATCTGCTGATGCTCTCGCATCATCTGCTCTATTTCTGACCGCTTGACCAAAAGCTTTTCATATTTCATCTGTCTAGCCCTCATCTCCTCTATCTCTAATCTGGCCTCCTCCAATCTTTGGGACAAATCAACATACAGGATGGAAAAAGAGTTTTTAACCTAAAATTCCTCGCTCGCGACTAAATCACAAACACAAGTCCATTCTTCCTTGTTCATCTAGGGATGCGGGTGCTGTAACGCCTCTTCTTTAAAATTGAACACCGAGTAATGCTGGTACATTATATTTCTATGCGTCTTGTATGTTGTGTTCATCATAGACGTCACAGTGATGCGATCCTTCGGTCTATCATAATCTAGTTGAAAGTTATCCTTAACATATATAACAGTTAGTACGTATAAAAGTTTGCACAATTAAAATTTAATAAATTATACTTACAATACTCGGTTCATCATGTATGATTTAACCTGGTCAGGGACCTCCCTCCACTTACTCGTCTGAAATGGGAAATGCTGTCGAATGAGCGCATCAATATGACTTGAGAGCATTGATAACGCCTTGTCATCACTTTGGACGGCTAGCTTGCCTCCGATATGAGCCTTGAGTAATGCAATCTTGTACGTACTACCCCTTTTGTGTTTGATTTCAGATGTCGCTACAAATGAAGAACAATAAATTTATAATTTATAATATTAAATTAAGATTTACGGGGTAAGATATTTACAAGCACAACTACTTTGGGTGCCTACTGGACTGGCTGTGGTAAGAGACAGTAATTCATTGCAATTTTTAAGTGAAGGACCTGACTCTGCTAATGTACCAGGAGTACTCTCAGCTCGAATTGATGAATCGCACCGAAGACATTTTCCTCCCACTGGCATGACGTCGTCTTGTGACCAAATAAATCAATATTAGTAAAAAAAAAAAAAGACATAATGAATTATATTACGCAAAATGAATATAAAATAGAAACGCAAAGTAAATTGAAACGATAAAGTTATTTTAGTCCTCAGAGTCATATTCTTCAAAATCACTACAATCTTCACTGAACAATTCTAAGGAATCATCGTTTCCTTCTATTTCATGCTGTTATGAACCACTCTCGTCAGTTTACCGGCACATAAGCCTCGAGGTCTTTCTTTTGTTACTACTCTTCTATCATCTGTTGATGCTTTCGCATCGTCTGCTCCATTTCTGGCTGCTTGACCAAAAGCTCTTCATATTCCATCTGTCTAGCCCTCATCTTCTCTATCTCTAATCTGGCCTCCTTCAATCTCCGAGACAAATCAACGGACAGGATAGAATAAAAATTTTTAACCTGAAATTTTTCGCTCGTGGATAAATCACAGACACGAGTCCATTCTTCCTTGTTCATCTCAGGAAACGGGTGCTATAACGCCTCTTCTTTGAAATTAAACACCAAGTAATGCTGGTTCATTCTATTTCTATACGTCCTGTACGCTGTGTTCATCGTAGACATCACAATGATGAGATCACTGGGTCGGTCATAATCTTGTTGGAAGTCATCCTTACATATATAACAGATAGTACATATAAAAGTTTGTACAATTAAAATTTAATAAATTATACTTACCAACACTCGGTTCATCACGTATGATTTAACATGGTTGGGGACCTCCCTCCATTTACTCTTTTGACATGGGACATGCTATCAAACGAGTACACCAATATAACTTGAGAGCATCGAGGACGCCTTGTCATCATTGTCCGTACGTCCATCAGGGATATGGACAGCCAGCGAAGCTCCAATACGAGTCTTGAGTAATGCAATTCCGTGCGCACTACCCCTTCCATATTTGATTCCAGACATTGCTACAAAGAAAGAACAATAAATTTAAAAATCATAATATTTAATCAAGATCGATGGGTAAGATACTAACAAGCACAACTACTTTGGGTGCCTAATGGACTGGCTGTGGTAGGGGACGGTAATTCATTGCAATCTCTAAGCCAAGGACCCGACGCTGCTAGTGTACCTAGAATACTCTCAGCTCGAACTGAAGAATTGCACCGAAGATGTTTTTCTCTCACTGGTATGACATCGTCCTGTGACCAAATAAATCAATATTAGTGAAAAAAAACAATGAATTATGTTTCTCAAAATGAATATAAAATAGAAATGCAAAGTAAATTGAAACAATAAAGTTACTTTACTCCTCTGAGTCATATTCTTTAGAATCACTGCAATATTCACTGAACGATTCTAAGGAATCTTCGCTTCCTTTTATTTCATGCTATTATGGACCAATCTCATCACATAAGCCTCAACATCATTTCTAGTCAATGGGATCATGTCAAAGGAACTAAAGTCCACAAAAAGCTTAATAGATTCACTATCCTAATATGCTTTATGGTTCAACGGATCTTCTCCATTTTCACTAGCTTCCTCTTCAATAGGTGGAATATCATACATATTTCTTTGAACAATCTTCGAACAATCTTCCAGTAACCGTCCAACTTCATATCATTGATATAAAACACTTGATTCCCCTGAGACGCTAACACGAACGGGTCGTCTTTGTACCACTTTTGAGATGTGTTAATACTAACAAACCGACCACTTTTATCAAGACCTAAGTTTTGAGTACTCAAGTCAAACTAGTGAAATTTAAGTAAATAAACTAAATTTTGGTGCAAATAACACCACGTGTAAATCTCCACGACTTGGCCATAACAATCAATAGCTTCCCCATCATGGTCCCCTAGAACAACTTTATTGAGCTTCAACTATTCTTCTAACAAGCAGACCCAATCAATAAACTTCTTCAAAAGTAGAAAGTTTCATCCCACAAAATACAGAGTCATAACTAGATTGTAAATTAAATAGATAGGTGGACCAGCTTAATCTCACAATGCAGGAAGTATTCCAACTTGTTAATTCATAATCTACAAGAGAACATTCCTTCTGCTTTTGGCCTTGTGCAACACAAATGGATTAGCTTTTGTACCAACATCTTATCACCTGCAGCCTATAATCCTAAAGGAGAGGGAAGAAATATATGAATAGATAAATCGCTCGGAGATCCAAATCAGACAGCCAATTGAAGTATCAGACAAACTAAAAACAACCGTATGGTAAACTACATTTTTGACCCTAAACTTTGGGGTGAGCTTCGGTTCCTAAACTCTTGGTTTGGAAATTCCAACAATAGAAGTTGCAAATACAACTCTAGAATTTAGCAAAACACAATTCACAATCTGAGGGCCTTAATCGCACTGAAAGTAGCCTATGGGACCAAAGAGAAACTTCCTTGAATTTTGAGGAGCAAAAATGCAGTAACACAGAAACATATCTTCATTACTTGTGTGTGTAAGTGAGAGAGAGACAAAGAGAGAAAACCTCAAGCATAGGACTATTCTCTGGAATACTGCAAGCCATAACTATGTTGAGACCAGTATTCAACACTACAAAAAAACATGGCACATCAGTCTACACTCCAAAAATTATTAACCACGAAGACATCAAACAAAATTCGAAATTACCCAATCGGTGGGCAATGCCAGATCCTAAATTACCCAATATTACAAGCCATAACAATGCATAATCTACACTCTCTTAGCTTCTCTGTCACAGCACCACTCAACTCCCTTTGGTCTGTAGAAGAGAATGACTACGATTCTTGCATATGACAATGAGAGGAACCCTAAAAAGAGAAAGAGAAGATAACGAAACAAAGATTGAATAGAGGTATAAATTTATTTACGAGAGGGGTTGCTAAAAAGGAGATACCCACAAATGTTGCGAAGGAGAAAGAGGTTTAAGTCGGTTATGCTTTTGGATGAAAGGGAGAATAAGAAGATTGAAAAAATGAGACGAGCAGAAGAAAATGGGTCTGGATAATATTTTCCCTCTTCTTCGGTCTGTGCTTTTGTTGTAATAGTTCAAGTTTTCATTTGCACTCATCTTCTATGTCTTATCCATGGGCTTCATCGACGAGTAGGAATACCATGCTAATCAATGACGAACTCCTGCGTCGGGTATACATTTTATCTAAACAGAGTCAAATGTGGTGGGCCATGACCATGTTAGTAAAAAGTTTACCAACGGGAAGTTAGGGACTATGTAGTGTTGTGTTGCTATAGCGGGCTTTTCTTGTAGTACCTTAGACCCCAATATAAACACTATTTTATTGAAAGTCAAACCACAAGAATTAATTTATCATAATTCATCAAAACTCAGAAGGACAATTCTGCAGTTAAAGCCGATAAAATACTTTGGGTTCTTATTCATAAACTTAGTTGGTTCTCATATGTAAAACTTTTATATCTACTTAGGAGATGGAAGAGGAGATAGCAACATTTGCTGAGACAAGAGATGTCATTAAGATTTTAAAGGAGGAAAGTACAATTGAAGTGATTGGGCTATGTGTTGAAAAAAGTTATTGAGATAGGGTAGATTTTTTTGGACTTGTGAAAAAAGTTACTGAAATTTAAATTATTGGAGTTCATGAAAAAAATTATTAAAATGGTATTATTGTTTGGGAGAGAGTGATTCTAAAAAGGTATTGAAACTTTTGAAAAAGTAATTATAACAAAGATTTAAAAAAAAAATTGTGTACCCAAACAAAACCCCGAAATCTTTTTAGGCAAGGCATTACACCAACCATCTAGCCCTATCTTCTATTAAAAAAAAAAAGGTGAAATTGCACCCACAGCCCTTGACATATTCAAAAGTTGTAATTGGCTCCCTGAAGTAACAAATAACCATTTAGACTATGTTTGGTTTAGATCTCAAAACAATTTTTTTTGTTTATTTTTTTTTTGGAAGTAGTGTAGATTCTCTTGGAATTGGTTAAAAGTTTGTTAAAAGTTGTTAGAGTTTTATAAAAATTTTGTTAAAAGTTGTTGAATTTGTAAAAAGTTATTGGGATTAGTGAAAAGTTATTGGAATTGATGAAAAAGTGATTGTGAAAATTTTTTGAAAAGTTTTTAAGATCAATCCAAATATAGCCTTAGCTTCTTGAGGTAATGATTTCAGAAAAAAGAGGCCCCTACGTCTACCTTCATCCCCTCGTTAACGGTAAATGCTGATATGTGGGGATTCTACTGAATTTAGGATTTTGGGGGAGAATATAAGAAGGTGGTTTGTGGGAATGGTGGTAGGGTCCTGTTTCCAACCGAGAATGGAATGGGCACACCCACGACTTGGTTACGATATCTATGAGGCACAAGGTGCTAAAGGGGAAGGAAATGGTGTATGAGAAAAATATATGGACGAAAGAAGGTGGCTTACTCATAATGTCTTGTGGATAGGAGGCACGATCACTTGGTAACTTTGGATGGAAGGGAACTCTATAGAAGAGCTAGCTTAACGTCTCCGAGTTGGAGAGGAGTTAAGATAGCCGAATGACCTAAGCTTGCTACCCTCTTGATACTTGGCTTACACGGTTGCCTCTTGGATGGTCGCCTTGCATGGACTATGGTGAGCTACGTAATATTTGGTGGATATGGCTAATGTTATGTGTTTGGCTAATGTTTGGGGAAAAGATAGCCATGTGTATGGTTGGTAGTGGTAAAGGTGTATATGGATGGTGATATTTAGGAATGGTGAATGTGTATATGGGTGGTGATAGAATAGGAACAAGTGTTGTTAGAACAATACAAACATTTAAGGGATTATGAGTGATAGATATTTGCACTTGAACACTACCTACGAGCGGCTAGGTTCAAGAACAATAGCGAGTTTGAGAATCAACTACAAACGGTTGTCTCAAGCTCACGGGGTATGAGGCCAAACAATTTGACGATCAGTTTAGACAATTATTGTGCTTCCTCGATTCCCACGGGACAATAAAAGATGCAGGTTTTGAGCAAAAGCTCTAGGACTATTCTCTATTTATCAAAGCTTCGTAAATCAAATACATAGCTCTCTCCTTATTTATAACACACGACCATCTACTAATACTTGCCACATGTCGTGCTCTTATTTGGCCATGTGTTGATTCCTGCAAGGATATTCCTTTGTCCTTTTGCTAGGTGGCGGCTCATCCTTGAATTTAGGAAGCAAGGACATTAGCTGGCAAAAGGACATAACCACCTAATATTCCTTGTCCTTGTCTTTTAGCTAAAGAACGAAAGCACATGGCTCTTTCAAGGTGTCACATGTCCCTTATCCATTACTCATGGTAGTGGGGCATATGGCACCCTCCTACGATGCCACCTCGCGCTCTAGAGTCTTCTAGAGCTTTAGGAAAAATGCTTTCACTACCTTGACTTTCAATCAATCCCAAGCTGCTCTATGTTCATGTTCTCCTTAAAGGGAACCTTCTCTTGATTGCATTTTTGCTGTCCATCTCCATACACAATTGGCAATCTTTCTTGTAGCCTCTTTTCCTTTCATATGGCCAAGTTTGCCCCTCCTCAGCATTTGGAATAAAAGTGTCTAACTAAGGTGTTGTGCGTGCGCGGTTCCCTTACAAGGCAGCGGATGCGCGCACAAGGCACTGGCAGCAAGCTAGTGCCACGCGGGCGTGGCTCCCTTGTGAGGTAATAGCTGCGTGCACAAGGCCTTGTGTTAGAAACCCCGGTCAAGGAATCCAAAACAAGCACCAATTTTCCCCTACTTGATCTACTCCAATACCACAACGATCCTCCCGACCAATGTTAAGTAACACACGAGCGTAATAGATAGATCTAACACACCAAGAATGACAAATACATCACTGTTTATGATAAAATAAAAAAAAAAATATATATATATATAAAAAAAAAAAACGTGGTCTAAGGATTATTAGTCCTTCGAACCACAAGAAACAAGACAATCCCGATCAAGGGTTAATTAGCCCAAGAACGGGTACCCAAACTAGGTTATTAGCCTAGAATGAATCCCAAGCGACAAGGTTATTAGCCCTGACACCGACTTAGCATATACGTGCCTATGCTCTGCCAAAACACTCCAAAAGCACTCAGGCTCTCCAAGACTCTACTATTCTCGATATCCCCTCACTAATGCACCTAAGGGTGTTTATATAGACATCCTTAGGTGCTTACAAACCCTATTGGAATCAATTCAAAACTATATCAAATCACCGATCTTCAAAAATCAATCTCGTCGATCAAATAGATTTGATATAACATGTCTAATAAACCAAACTCAAAAAAGGAAAGATAATATTCTAGACTTTCGGAGAAAGGCTCAAATCTAGAAGATACAATTCATCGTATCGCTACAAGAAAGGAAACCAATTACGAAAGATATTTCATAAAAAGCATTGTCGTGCTGCCACTACGCTCCGAGCAGGTCTTGAGCTGGTCCTGATCTTTCTGCGACTGGCTGGTTGGCATGCCGGCATAAGTATCGCTGGGCTCTTGGTTGGTCAACACGCCTGGGCTGTCCCAGTCGATCGGCATGATTTGGCTGCCTTGGTCGGTCAGTCTACCTGGGTGGTCCTGGTCAGTCAGCCTGCTTTGGCTGCCCTGGTCTGTCAACCTGCCTAGGCGGTCCTGGTTGATCGGCATGATTTGGCTGCCCTGGTCGATCAGTATGCCTGCGCAGTCCTGGTCAGTCAGCCTGCTTTGGCTGCCCTGGTCGGCCAGCCTTCTTGGCTGGCCTCGATTGATCAGCCGACTTTGGCTGCCCTGGTCAGTCGGCCTACTCTGGTCGGTCGGTAATATTTCTATTTCGGCCTTACGCGCTCGGGGCGTGTCAAGAGTGCACTGGTCAGTCACTGGCGCCGCCTCTTGCCCCACATCTTCCCAATCGTAGTAATTCATGTGAGTCCTAGATTAAGGCAACCTAAGAAAGGGGGTAAATTGGTTTCCAAACTTTTTCGCTTTTAACCCCAAAACTGTGTTTGCAAAGTAAAGTCTAATTTAGCACAAGTATATTAAAACAACGAGTAAATAAGTGCTAAATGTAAGGAGTAGGGATATAGAAGCAAACACGTGATTTTTAGGTGGTTCGGCAAACCCGCCTACATCCACCCCTCAAGCTCCTTCACCGAGCCTTGAGGTTTTCTCACTATCTTCAAATAGCATACACTCTAGCTTCCGGGTGCTAGAGAACCGTACAAGTGTTTTCCCGGGCTTAACACTCAAACCCACCCAAATGGTTTTTCGGGTTCACCACTCACAACCTAACCAAGCTTGAGATATACCTTCTCTAAGCTTCTTCTTTAGTGAACAACCTCACTAAAGGAATCACCTCTTTTGGATATGAAGATTGAAGAATAAACTCTCTCAAAGAGTGGATATGAAATTGAAAGGCTCTATCTCTTGATTCACACAAAGACAAGGATATGAAAGTGTGTTTTGTGTGAATGATATGAGAAATATAGAATATGAAGGTTTGGAATATTTCTCAAGTGATCTAAATGATATGTGGTCGTTGTGTATTTATTTTGGACGTTATGAAGGTGTATTTATAGGCCACATATGAAAACTAGCCGTTTATAGCCGTTGGGAGTCGTCTGTTAAAACGAGCCGGTCGACCGCTACATGAACCGGTCGAAAGTTACCATTACTCAACGGTCATATTGTCAGAAGCTTAACGGATCTATTTCAAATCAAACCGCTTCACCAGCCGCAACTTAAGCACATGATCCGGTTCAATTAAAACCATATTTTTCGCGCCCTTACTTCCCATATGAAAGGTTTGGGTATTTTGATTTGATTGTTTTAAACCTTTAAAAAAATTTTAATCTTTCAAACAAAAGGTAAAACGATTTATGCACATTTTGAAAATATGCAAGTGTGATTCATAATCCTTGTCAAAAGTGAAACTAAGAGTTACAAGGTTTATACCCTAAGGTCTTGAAACTTCACTTTTGAGCTCCTTGCATCTTCTTGATCTTCTTTCTTCAAGTCTTTGGCTCTTTCATCAAAACGTCTTTGTCTTTGAAGATGTCCGTTTTATAAACTTGATCCATTTATTGAAATCATCAAAATCTCGATTGTGCACAAAAGCCAACAATCTCCCCCTTTTTGATGATGACAATAAATTGATAGTTTTGGGATGACTCCCCCTATCTTTTGCAATTGGACAATCATTTGAAACTTGAGACAAAGCATTAGTAGCCAATATTTATAATCCAATTCAAAAGGAGAATATATAGTCATTAAAAACTATCAACACATTTCTCCCCCTTTGTCACATCAAAAAGATAAAGGAATATGCATTCTAAGAATATCCATCATATGATTCAAAGAAAATAGAGGCACATTTAAGAATTCTCCCCCTTTGTCAATCAAAAAGTGAATGCATGGATGTAGCTACAAAAATAATCTTTTTCATCCAAAAGAACAATTTGAGGCTTTCAAATGACAATCATATTGAAATGGTATAGAGGATGACTAATGGGACTCAAGAGTCCATCGCTATTACAATAGTAGCCCACCGAGTGGGTTTGTACCAACCTCTTAGCTACCAATGACAATTTAAAGGTCATTCTCAACCAAAAAAATTTAGCTCACAAAATCTCATAAAAAAAATTCATAATTTTGTAAAAATGTTAGCTTATAGAGATGTTCTATTTTGATAAATGCAAGAAATATGTCAAAGAAAAATACATTTGCATTTATAACATCAACCAACAATTTAGAACATATTCTCAATCAAGGATGTAGAAGTTACCAAAGGATTTCCCCTTAGCATTTGTCCTCAAATATCACAAGCCTTCTTAATAGGCAAGTTTCATCCAAGCACCATTTGTTGCTCCATCCTACAAGAGAATCAAGAAACCATTTTTGGTACCCAAGCCTTCTTGGGTCCTTCGGTGTTAGCCTTGGTTCCTTTTGGAACCCATGCTTTCTTGAGAGTCTTGCTCCCAAGTTTCTTTAATGCACAATCAAAAATAAGATGCCCATCTTTATTGCAAAAATGGCATGTTTGAGTAGGTGCACAAAATGACTTAGCCTTCACAAAATAATTCTTAAAATATTTTGGTGAATCGAAGGCTTGTAGCCTAAGCCACTTTTGTCAAAGACACATCTTTGACTATTAAGAATCAAATCTAAAGATTTTGTTCCTTGAGTAAACTTTTCAAGAATTTTGCTTTGAGAAATAATTTTGTTGTTCAAAGTAACTTTCTCTTTTTCAAATTCTAAAACTTTTTGTTGGAATAAATCATTTTCTAGCTTTAGAGTATCTCGCTCATTTTTCAATAAATCAATTTCTTTTGAAATCAAAATGAGTTTCTTTTTCAATGATGTATATTTTGAACCAAGTTTTTCAAATTGATAAAGAAGTTCATCAAAGGCATTTTGAAGTTCAATATATGAAAGTTCAGGTTCATCATCGGAAGAGTATACCTCATTGTCTTCTAGAGCCATGAAGCACATGTTTGCGATTTCTCCCTCATCTTCTTCTTCGGAGGAGCTTTCATCGTTAACATTCCAAGATGTCTTTGTGAATTTGAGGCTTCTCTTCTTTTTCTTTCTTTTAAGGAAGTTCTTGAACTTTCTAGTCATCAAGACTATGTCTTCCTCATCGTCATCCTCATCTTCGATTATGGAGGATTTGAAAGCGAACCTCATCTTTTTCTTGCTCTCATCTTCATTCTCGAGCATTTGGATTTCATGGGTCATTAAAGATCCAATAGCTCATCTAGAGGAAGCTTGGTGAGGTCCTTGGCTTCTTGTATGGCGGTCACTTTGGCCTCCCATGACTTTGGTAGTGACCTAAGGATTTTTCTCACCAAATCGGAGTTAGTATAAGATTTACCAAACGCATTCAAGGCATTTATGATTGTGGTAAATCTAGTATACATGACAGTAATGGATTCCTCTGGTGTCATTTTAAACAACTCATAATTATGAACAAGCATGTTGATTTTTGACTCTTTAACTTGGCTTGTTCCTTCATGTGTAATCTCTAGAGCATGCCAAATTTCCTTAGCATTGTGCAAGAAGATATTCTATTAAACTCTCCTCTATCTAAAGCACAATATAATATGTTCATAGCTCTTGCATCTAGAGAGATTTTCTTTTTGTCTAGGTCACTATATTCATTTTCGTTTTTAAGAGTTTCAACCTCTCCAACTTTCTTTGTGGGAATATGTGGACCATTCAATATGCATAACCATAAATCATAATCAATAGATTGAAAATAAATACTCATCCTAACTTTCCAATATGCAAAATCACTACCATTAAAGAATGGTGGTCTAAGTGTGGAAAGTCCTTCAACTTGAGTGTTGAAGCTTGAAGTTGCCATTCTAACTCAAGATTTTTAAATCTTGTATAACGAACACCAAGCTCTGATACCAATTGTGAGTCCTAGATTAAGGCAACCCAAGAGGGGGGTGAATTGGGTTTCCAAACTTTTTCGCTTTTAACCCCCAAAACTGTGTTTGCAAAGTAAAGTCTAATTTAGCACAAGTATATTAAAACAACAGTAAATAAGTGCTAAATGTAAGGAGTAGGGATAGAGAAGCAAACACATGATTTTTAGGTGGTTCGGCAAACCCGCCTACATCCACCCCTCAAGCTCCTTCACCGAGCCTTGAGGTTTTCCAACTATCTTCAAATAGCATACACTCTAGCTTCCGGGTGCTAGAGAACGTACAAGTGTTTTCCCGGGCTTAACACTCAAACCCACCCAAGTGATTTTTCGGGCTCACCACTCACAACCTAACCAAGCTTGAGATATACCCTCTCTAAGCTTCTTCTTTAGTGAAAAACCTCACTAAAGGAATCACCTCTTTTGATATGAAGATTGAAGAATAAACTCTCTCAAAGAGTAGATATGAAATTGAAAGGCTCTATCTCTTGATTCACACAAAGACAAGGATATGAAAGTGTGTTTTGTGTGAATGATATGAGAAATATAGAATATGAAGGTTTGGAATATTTCTCAAGTGATCTAAATGATATGTGGTCGTTGTGTATTTATTTTGGACGTTATGAAGGTGTATTTATAGGCCACATATGAAAACTAGCCGTTTATAGCCGTTGGGAGTCGTCTATTAAAACGAGCTGGTCGACTGCTACATGAACCGGTCGACCGCTTCAAGTTACCGTTACTCAACGGTCATATTGTCAGAAGCTCAACGGATCTATTTCAAATCAACCGATCGACCGCTATACCAAGCGGTCGAAGACCGGTCGACCGCTTCACCAGCCAGTCGACCTCCTCAACTTAAGCACATGATCCAGTTCAATTAAAACCACGTTTTTGACCTCTTTGAAACACCCAATTTTAGAGACTTACTTCCCATAAGTATAAGAAAGGTTTGGAGTTTGATTGGGGTGTTTTAAAACCTTTAAAAAATATTTTAATCTTTCAAACAAAAGGTAAAACGATTTATGCACGTTTTGAAAGATATGCAAGTGTGATTCATAATCCTTGTCAAAAGTGAAACTAAGAGTTACAAGGTTTATACCCTAAGGTCTTGAAACTTCACTTTTGAGCTCCTTGCATCTTCTTGATCTTCTTTCTTCAAGTCTTTGGCTCTTTCATCAAAACGTCTTTGTCTTTGAAGATGTCCGTTTTATAAACTTGATCCATTTATTGAAATCATCAAAATCTCGATTGTGCACAAAAGCCAACAATTCAGGCCGTGGTCTTCACTGGGGATCCTGTCACCTTAGCAACATGCGCGGTTCTCTCGCAAGGTAGCAGTTGCACATGCATAGCACTGGTAGCAAGCGAATGCCATGTGCGTGTGGCCCCCTCGCAAGATCGCTGCTACATGTATGAAGCCTTAACAGCTCAGGTCATTCCCTCGCAAGGCAGCAGCTGCGCGCGTATGGCACTGGCAGCAAGATAGTGCCACACGCGCGTGGCTCCCTCGCCCGCACAAGGCCTACGCTACTCATTGGTGCCACGTGCGTTAAGCCTCTTTGTGTGGCTGGTGTCTTGCGCACTAGGTACTGAGCCTAAGCAGGTGCCTTGCGTGAAAGACTTTGGCTAAGTGTTCGAGCCGTGCAGGCATGACTCTAGCCAAGTGTTGGAGATGTGCATTCATGGCTTTGATCAAGCAACGGAGCCCCATGCACGATGTAACCTCCAAATGTGGTCGCTGCAAGTCTTTGGCTATCTCTACTTACAAGCGACGGGCTGCGGGTGCACTTGGCGGTAGGCTTCTGCTTGGAGCTCCATAGTGCAGATGATATGCGCCTGGTAGGCCCTGACATTCCGCTTCCAACTTTCTATGGGGCTTTGCCTTGTGGGCTTGTCTTGTGTTGGCCTTTCCTCCTTAGCTTTGAAAAGGCTCATGTGCCCTTCCACGATACCTTTGAGTATTTGTTAAGCTCGAAATTTTAGGACATCTGCCAGGTCTTATCAGATGGATAGGGACAAAAACTTAGTTGTTTTTTTGTCTGTTTTGAAAGCTTGGCTGTTGTGACAATGACGTGGCATAAGTGGCTGACTAGGCCGACACTGATGTGGCATTTGTTGGCTGACGCGTTTTCATTAAGCATGTGGCACAATTTGATTAGATTGACATGACATTAATTTGACATGTTAGTATTTACCATTAACGGAGGGGGACGGAGGTCGACAGAGGGGCCTCTTTTTCTTGAAATCATTACCTCAATGAGCTAAATGGTTAATCTGTTACCTCGGGAACCAAATTGCAACTTTTGAATACCTCAAGGGCCATAGGTGCACTTTCGCCAAAAAAAAATACTCATAAATTAAAAAGGGGTAAATACATTTTCACCCATGAACTACCATAAGTTTTGCACTTTGCACCCTGAACTGCCACTTTTGTTACATTTCACCCTCTAACTACCAATTTTAGACACTTTGCACCCTCTTTCAAATTTTTAGACTAAAACGATGATAATATCCTTGATTCACTTTGCATATATTAAAGGTATTGTTGAACAAATGGTGCAAAGTGTGTAACATTGTATTGCAGGATACAAAGTGTCTAAAAATTTAACAAAAGGTGCAAAATGTCTAAAATTGGTAGTTAAATGGTGAAATGTAACAAAAGTGATAATTTAAGGTGTAAAGTGCAAAAGCCATGGTAGTTTGAAGGTAAAAAATATATTTACCCCAATTAAAAAAAAAACAACTTATTCGTTGCGAAACCATTCAACCCAGCATGTAAATACATTACAGATATGATTGCAACTTCTAAACATCATCTTATAACGGTTTTGTCTGATACATCAAACTCTAATTTTTTTTCTTTCAATAAACCAACATTTAACTAAAACAAGGAGAACTAGAGTCACAGTCACAAGACAGAATAAAAAGCGGAATACAACAAGGGTCCTTAAAACCAGAAATGCGAAAACGAGCTGCCCAACTAGCCAACATATGTGCTTGAAGATTGAGCGTCCGAGGGACCCAATGAATTGCCCAAGCTGACTGCGCCTTAAACATCCACCTGAGCGAGAAAACAATGTTGTCAATCTTCTAGCAAGGAGGAGCATCATCCTAGTCGATATCATCACAAAGGAGGTGGCAATCAGACTCAAAAACAACAAGAGACTAGCGACGCTACAGAGCAATTTCCACCACTCGAGCAGCGGCCAAAGCTTCGCCCACTAATGGGTCCGTAGGCTGAATACGCTCCAAGTACGTAGTACAAAGAGAGCTAGAAGAGTATTGGCAAGAGACGGCTACGTACAATCCATTATGACGTATAGCAACGTCAAAGTTGATCTTAAGATCCGAAAACACCACCTCCTTGTCTTCATGGAAAGCTTGGGAGAGAGTTAACTCTAATTTAATTGGGAGAGTTAACTCGTTTGAACTTCTAAAGAGTAATTATCTTGTTTGAGATTTATTATACGAGCCCCTACTGGATGGGAGACTTTAACATGTGCCCATTTATAGTCCTCTAAGGACTAATTAAGTTGTGATATTGAAATGCGCACTTAGATAATTTTCAGGTTAACGATGAATGTACGAAATTCGATTTAGGAGAAGGTTCAAATTAGGAAACTTAAAATTTCTAACGTGGAAATGGCTGGAAAAAAGACTCAGACTTCCTAAAATCTTGGAAGGGCAATGATGAGGTTGAAGGGTTACCTAAAACGAGATAACTCTCCCAATTAAATTAGAGTTTTAAGCTTCTCTCGATCAAATAATAAGTAAAATAAATAGGACTATAAGAATTAAGAAGACCCTGCTACAAGCTTTATTTGATCCGACCCATGAAAGCAAATTGGACTTCCCTACAAGCCCAATAATGTCACATTCTTGGAGGCGCAGACTTTGTTGAACATAGAAAGGCAATCATTATTGGAAAATAAAGATCCAAATGTGCAGGGCCCAAAAAGCACATTAATAGCCGAAGAGGCCCGTCCACGAGACACCTGTTTTTTTTTGTAGGAAAAAGAAAATACGAAACTTAATTGCACCCAGGGCTTTTGAGGTATACGAAAGTTGTAAATGAGTCCCTGAGGTAACGTTTTTAACAAATAGATCCTGAGGTATAGTTTAAGTCAAATCGAGGCCCTTCCGTCCATTTCCCATCAGCTCTGTTAACGATCATTGCTGTCAGGATTTTAAAATCTACGTTATAATGAATTAGAAAGCGCCACATGTCCAATTAAAACGTTCACGCTACATTTGTGCCAGGTGTCTGCAATGGGGAGAACGACGTCGCCTTATTAAGTTATTTTTCTTTTTTAACTAGGTACTGTGAGCTGGTAGATACCTTATGCAGATGTGATATAGATATTTTAACTGGACAGATGTCGCTTTTTAATTCGTTATGACGTGGATTTTAAGGCCCTAACAACAATGACTGTTAACAGGACTGATGAAAAATAGACGAATGGACCTTAATTTGACTTAAACTCTATCTCAAGAGTCTATTTGATGAAAATGTTACCTAAAGAGCTTATTTACAACCTTCATATACCGCAAGGTTTTTAAGTGCAATTAAGCGCCACCGGAATGAGCTTTCTTGTAGATTTGGCGGCATAAAACATGTAATTAAATTTACTAACTGTGGAGTACGAAGACGAACAGAAGCAATGGGAACAGTAACAGGGCAATGGAAGCAGCTTCTTCTCAATGCACTAGAGTCCAACTCCCACCTCAAGCACTCTTCCTTCTTTCAACTTGTAGGTTGATTTTCATTCTTTTTCCTTGCGCAAATCAAATTTTCTTAAATCGTTAGTTCTGGAGATGCTGTCTTTGCTGTGGTTTTAGGCAACTGTGGGATCAAGTGGGAGACCTTCGAATCGCACTGTGGTTTTCAGGTAATTTCTCTCTCTCTCTCTCTCTCTCTCTCTCTCTCTCTGTATCAGTCGGGATTAATATGCGTTCTTTGGTTGTTGGTTTTCAGAGGATTTCAAGAGAACAGTGACAAGATCCAAATCAACACCGACTGCCGCACTCACAAGGTTCTTTTATTTATTTTAAGTGTTAACTCGTTCTTATTTCTATATTTTTAAAGTGTTCGGATTTTACATGGGAATTTTCTTTTTCTCAGTTGAGATAAAATTCTCATTTGGGTTTATCAGTGTCGGATAGACAACAAAGCTGTTGGTCTTGAATTTTTTTTAAATTATGCTAATTGAATTTATCGGTCACTGCCCTTTTGCATTTCCAAGGCCTTTAAGCGGTTTTCATTGGTAACAGTATTCATTGCATGCACTGTTGTGTATTTGTTCTGTATTTTAGTTCTAAGTTAAGTGATATGTTGCTTTTTTTGGTTTATTGTACAGGTTGAAGAGCTTAAGCATTGCCCATTTGCTGAGGTAATCATTTAGCATGTTATACTACAAATTCTCATATTAGGAAAAGCTGTGTGTTCTTTATTTCATTTACATGGGACTCTATAGCATTTGCGATGACCGCTGAAGCTTCTCTCCTAGACTGGTTGTTTTGTGTTGATGGGTTTATCCTGCCTAACCCATATTTTATATTCAGATATGTTGGTATTTCACCGACTCTTGGGAGCAGTTCCGGATAAATGGAAGAATTGATATTGTTGATGCATCAGATCCTGATCTCAAGAAGGTCCAGGTAAGACTCGAATGTTTTCGTGATTTCAAGAAGATGCCAGGTTTCAAAATTTCCTTGATAACACAGAGATACTGGAACAGGAGCGGCTCAGTACAAATGGATGCCTAAGGGCTAAGGCAACAATTCAGAATGAAGCCTGAACAATAAAATAAATTCACATGTTACTGAAAAATTTTAGAGACTTCTTCAAAAATCATTCTATTTTCTTCTAGAATCATAAATTATTTTTTAGAACTCTTTTACACGTTTTTTTCTTGTTGTCTTTATTTGTTATTGTAACAAAGTATGCAAAACATACATTCTTTAGGGGGCCTTAGACAGCCGCCTCTGCTGCCTAGGCTCTAAGCCTGCCCTATGCTGGAATCCAGCCTAGCTATGATATAATTTATAGGTTTGATATCTTCCATGCTCTCTATCAATGCATGGTACATGCTGATGGTTATGGCTTGCTAACTTATAAAGAGGAAAAAAGCCACATTCTGTGCACTAAAGAGATTCATGATGACATATAGGTGACATGTACTGCTCTCATTATTATCTGACTAAAGTTTCGATTGTAGTTGCATTAACCTTCCTTTTGCAGTTGGTATTAGGTATTGCAGTTTGCATTACATGCTTTCTGCAAACTACTAATGAGACCACATTCTGTGACAAAGAGATTCATGATGACATATAGGTGACATGTACTGCTTCATTATTATCTGACTAAAGTTTCGATTGTAGTTGCATTAACCTTCCTTTTGCAGTTGGTATTAGGTTTGCAGTTTGCATTACATTTTCTGCAAACTACTAATGAGACGAGACAGATAGGCAGTAGTTGGGTTACTAGAAATGCTTGTAATCCCATAGTTGACCTATGACCTACTGGACTGTGCACAATACTTGCGAAAATTATATGATCCCTGGAAAAACCTGAAAACTAAAAGCTTAATCTCTGTTGATTAGGGGTTGAAAATATTGATAGAGTTTACATTTCATTACAAATTTTAGCCTAGAAAATATAGTACAGCAACATATTGCATTTCCCACCAAATATAGAAGCCCTAAAAACCATGGCCGGGAATAAGGACTTCCTCTGAAATAAGGTATGACTGGGCAAACAAGGAAATGGCTACTTTGGTTGCAACAGGCATGATGTCTTGTCTTGAGATTCACAGTGGTTTCATATCTGAATAAGGGAACTAGAGTTGATGGAGGAAATGGTTTCTTTGTTCTCAAAATGCATGGTGTTCTCTTAGCATTGGAATGGGTTACTGTCATGTAGAGATAAGTTCAAGCCAAGGGAAGTGAGTGCATAGCTGTAGTAAAAGTGGAAAGGTGTGAAACGTTGAGAAAACTGCTACATTGTTAATAAGAATGACATCCATTGGTTCTTAAGAGAAGGCGAGTTTGGCATTTCAACTTGTGTGGAGGGGTTGTGCAAGGAATGATCTGGCATGTCATATCATGTTGGGAAGGTGAAGGAAAAGATCTAACCCAATGATAGATGATGTTATTTAATTCAAGAGTCTTTGAAAGGCTTTTAAACATCAAAAAGTACTATGAAACATTCCTATTTGTATCAACATGAGGTTTCAGTTTGTGTTTACAATGTATAGGTTGTTTCTGGAAGGGGTAGTTTGAAGTTTATGTCAAAAATGAAAGGACGGGGAAAAAAGAATTAAAAGAGCTAAACTTTTGGCATCATTAAACTTTGCCTTGTGGCAACACCTTCATAAACATACCGTCACTTCACCTCTGCTGCCCCAATTGCCCTAACAGATACATATAGTCCAGAGTCACACAGTCCCAAATTCTTCACTCCCACATCTGACAAATAGAATACTCGCCTGTCAAATTCTTCTCACTAACACCTGTCAAATTCCTTACCTTTAACCATTGCAAAATCTGTCTAAATACATCATCTTCATCGCCATAGAACTCTAGCAAACACACTTTACAATGTAATCATCAATTAAACCCCAGCCATCCCTGGTCAGAACTGTGAGGATTCCACTCTTCCTAACTTTCTCATGCCTGCAAGGATTCAAAAATTTAGACCTGGAAATGGAGGTTGGTGGTGTTAGTGCCTGAGGCTTAGAAGAATGTGGACAAAAAAAAAAAAAGCAGTTGGTATGATAAAGAGAGGATGAGGGTCGTGCCACTGCAGGGTGGAGGGTCCTTGGGTTGGGAAAACATGCTTGGCATTTGTTGCTGGTATTTTGTCCCTACAGTAGTCATGCCTAAAATTTCGGAGGGAAATGGTGAAACATGGCTTATAAATTGGGCCAAACATGGAGGGAATGATATGCCCTTAACCCAAAGTTCTGGCTTTATTGCTTGCCCATATGCACCCTTAGCACATTAAGTTCATCCACTTTGTGTGTGTTTATGAGCCAGACCCTAAGTGGAAGTCAAAAGCTTTGAACTAATTATCAGGTGAAACAATGCTTTTTAATGTACTGCATTTTAAATCTTTATACTATTCGAGCTTTAACTTTCCCTTCAAGTGCATTATCCTTCCCTCAAATGTTTCAGTTCCTTGTGTAGCAAAGAGAGATATCTTGGTTTGCTAGTTCTCTGAAGTCAAGGCTGCAGTATTTAGGGCCTAGTCCAGGTCTTCCCTGTCTAAGCAAAGAGCCGGACCAGGAATTTTTAGATCCTTCTGCGGGTCCAGATGGTGCCTTCTGTCTGCTGGTTTTAGATCCAGATCAGGTTTGTAGCTTCTCTAGCCTAGGATTCATTTCATGATGTTCTTGATACTGCTTCTTAATTTGCTGAAATTCAACTTACCTACAGGTTGATTACTTGAATTTAAAGATTGACCAGAGAATACAATTTACATGTCAGCTGAGTGAGAATGGAGAGAAGTGCTGGAATTCACAGCGGATCAATGCATAATATATGATTTGTAATGCTTGGATTTCTCTACGAAGCATTTTGAAGATAGTTTATTGTATCAATTATAAAGAGATCCCTTTTCATGATCCCTCTATAGTGTATTGAACAAGTTAGATTTTTTTTCTCCTAAGAATACAAGGGAGAGATATTTTGCTGTTAGTGGCTTTAATCATTTCTTTAGTCGATGTCTACATGAGGCATTACAATTCAGGACTAATGCAAGTTCAGAGTTGTACTTACCTCTTTGATGTGGAGCTTTTGATTCAATGTTGTGGACGTCTAGTAACCTACCATGCAAAGCATCTTGCCTAAATGAGCATCCCGTTCCAAGAATTGAAAGGAACTGGTTGGAGTAATTCCTATTGGAAATTCTTACGAAGGAAAGAGACATTTTTCCCTAGTAAGTCTGCGGAATACTCATTTGAGCAAGAGGCTTTTCTATGGAAGGGATAGAATGAATGAACCCTGCTTCTGAGTGCAGAAAATGACTGAAGCTATATATATTGATGATTTCTGTACATCACTTGTATACCCCAGCTGTTTGTTCTTCTGAGAGGTGGTTGTACCAGCCTTGCAAGGCCAGGATGGCTGGACTGTTCGATTTACTTTTTATGCAATGAATAATGATTTGAGTAGGGCTGTTAGCTGAACTTTGTTTCTTTGTACAATAGTTCCAAGGTTTACCCCATTCCCATGCTATATATTCGGAGGGACGATTCCCAATCGAAAACTGTGATTCTGCTGATGCTGGAAGAATCCTGGTAAATGTATAGTAGTTGCTTACCGCACAAATATTAAAGTCCAGAGAAAAGTATGGTACTCCCCAAGTTTAGTGTACTACATATTCATGTACTGCCTGTGTTCTACTACGTACTAGATTGATATTACGCTATTCTCTAATTTGGGTTCATGTGATTGACAATATTTGGGGGAATTAGCCGAATACTTTGGCCATGTGTACACTTCTCATTATATAGAGGTTTGAAATCAAGTTATACAAGTTACGTTATCAATATACAAGGAAAGAATCAAGTATCGAACTAAACTAGGAAAGAAAAAAACTATTCGTTGCTATACACAGCTGTAGAATAATTGAGAGTTAAGATGAAGATATGGTGAGTAAATGACGCTTTGACAGCCCCCCTCAAATTGATGCGGATTGGTCAACCAACATCAATTTGCTATTCAAGAAACAATGGCGGTGGCAAGTAAGAGGCTTGGTGAAGATGTCAGCAACTTGGAATTCTGTAGCAACGTGTGGAAGAGTGATGACTCCATCTTCAAAGGTTTTACGAATAGCATGACAATCGATTTTAATATGCTTCGTACGCTTATAATACACAAGAGTGATCTGAATAGCACTGGTATTGTCGGCATAAAAAAAGGTACATACGGTCTGAGGGAAGTTCAATTCAGTAAGCAAACTTCGAAGCCAAATAATTTCGGAGCAAGCAAGAGATATGGTTCGGTACTCAGATTCCGTAGGTGACTCCGATAGCTGGTCTTGCTTTTTACTGTTCCAAGATATCGAGGCATTACCTAAGAATACACACCAACCAGTGATAGAACGACGAGTATCGACACAACCACAGACAGTGCCAACAGCCACCACAGACCACCACCCAATGCTGGAAACACCACAGATCGAATGGAAAAACCAAAAAGGAACGACAGTGATTCCACAAGTTCAAAAGAAGATGGGACTGGTGCTGGTTGAAAAAAAAATGGATTCTGACAACGACGAAAAACTAAACCCACAAAGAAAATGAAAATGAGAGATTTAGATTAGATTACTGGCTTTGATGCCATGACAATATTTGGGGGAATTGACCAAATACTTTGATCATGTGTATACTTCCTATTATATAGAGATTTGAATCAAGCTATACAAGGTACGTTACTAAGTATCGAACTAAACTAGAAAAAAAAAAAAAAAAAGTATCCCTTGCTATACACATCTGTAGAATAGTAGAGAGTTAAGATGAAGATATGGTGAGTAAATGACAGCAAAGCTGTCTGTTGACAGTGACGTACTACACATATATTTCCTTTCAGCTCTCAATATCTGTAAGAGAGTTTTGTGATATAGGTGTGGTATCTCCCAGATCAGTGCTTTATCGAGAAGCGTTATCTCGTGGGATGAAAGCTGATGAAAGATCACGCTGATCAGTGGAAGCTCCGTGCGTGGCCTGATGCAATTCGATGCACCCACTGGCAACTACTGGATATTTCTGGATATTTCAAGGTATGCATCAATCCCTAGAATTGTCCTCTTGTTGATTGGTTTTCCTTGCTATATATCCCCTCTCAACCAATGGAAGTCAACGTGTGACCCCCAACCATAGGTGGGTGCTACCGACCTTTCTGCTGCTTCCTTCTTAGACTTTTACCCAAAAACGAAAAATCAACTTGCTAGTTCTTACCTTGACTTTCTGGCATGCTGCAGACAAGTAGTCAAAATTAATATGTTCTATTTGTCTTCTGATGTATATAGGCTATTCTTCATTAATATTTCACAGTACATGTTGAAAGGTTATACATTCTGCATGCTTATCGAATGGATCCTTTGTGCTTCATATATATATATAAGCTTTGAAATTAATGAATATCCTTCAATTCAGTACGTTTGATCCCAAAAAGAGAAAGAAAAGATAATATTTTTCATTTTTTTCCAGCAGTTCCAATGGAGTACATGCTTTGGAGAGCTAATTAATGTTTCTACTCGTACCTATGATCTCTCTGTAAAAGTAATTAGTGCAAATAACACATATCCCCCCACGTTATTTATGTAGTTTTACTGACACTTAGGGTTTCCTAAGTATATGCACTACTATATCTCTGTAACATGAATATTTCTGATCCGAGTGACAGTGTCAACTATTTATCAAAAAGAGTCTAATTGTATCAGCATCTTGTCAAAATAGTAATGGATTCTTTTTTCATGAGATGCATATCGCCCTAACCACTTGCTAGTTAAACTATCCAAATATAATTGAGTTTAGGTAATAACTGCAAAAATAAGTGAATGAAAATAATATATCAGAATAATAGGATATTATACGCTTTGTGCTAGGAAAATGGAAAATTTGAGGCTGTTAACAGTGTTGATAGAACTATAGGGAAGTATACGTTTGATCCTCAAATTAAAAAAAAAGAGGAGGAAAAAAAAAAAGGTTTATTGAGTATTAAATTATTTATGTTATCTTAATTCTCTGTGTTCCAATTTGCCAAATTAAAAATAACAAAGGAATAATGGTGTTTGAGCACGGAGGATTTCTGATCCAACAAGCTTGAGTTCGATCCGCCCCTAGGCCTTTCTTCGTATGGACAGACGTTAGGAGTGGTGTTGAGAGGTAGGTGTTAATTAGCCTAATCTTAATTAATTAAATGGGTACATGACTAAATTTGACGGAAGCAGGAGATTAGCCAAAAGGGATGGCGTTGAATACATCTCTTGTAGTTGGGGATACACTCTCCTAATGATCAAACATATTAATCCCCACTTCCTTTTCAGTTCCTGTAGAAGGGAAGAGAATAATTAAGAAATAGCCTCCTCGATCCTCTCTCAGCCATCAGTCCACCGGCATGCAGATGGTATAGTCAAACTCTTGGAATTTATGGTTGTTCATGACTAGCCTGGAATCTTCTCTGGGGTTCTCCAGACACCCACCGATTTGGTTCTAATTAGTCTGAATCAAACTAATTAAAGTGGAGACTGCCTCCAAATCAAGATTCCACCCCGTAATGATTATATATGTCAAAAGACTCTTAACTGCTACACTAATCAGCATTATTCAAGAAATTAACAGATTAAATTGAAGAACAAAAGCAAGTCATACCATGGACTAATTCCCTCAAAATTATCAATTATGAGTTTGTTGGCTTTCCCCCCAATTATATTACATGATGGATTACTAGCTAGCTACCAATAAGCCAAAATTTTAAAGAAAATTTGATTTAAAATTAGGAACTTTAAGTTTTATTTTTCCAATCCTAATTTTCTCTTTAGAACCACAATTATACAAGTTCTAAACGAAACAGACCAACCACACTTGACAATATCCTTGCTAATTGGAGCTTAATGCATGTTGAGAGATGTTAATTAATTAATTATCCAACAACACTGATCTAGCACCTTGGCAGATCGGCAGGAGGGTGAGGAAGAGTCTCCAACTCCCCTTTACCATTCTTCACTATGAAAGCCGTGCCTAATCCCCATGACTGATGTAGGTCCAAGTGACAGTGAATAAACCAAACCCCTGCATCAATTTGGAGCATATTGCAGTACTCAGCATCCTGTAATAGTACGAGAGAAAAACAACAAGAAAAACACTGATTAGGTACCCGGATTGTCAGCGACAAATCGAACTGCTGTCCATCCACCCACCGGCACTCCGATCGTGTTCATGTAAGGTGGATCAACTAAGTTGAAATTTGCAATTTTCGGATTATAGTTTCCAGAACCATAACCTACAACGTAGAAGCTAAAGCCATGAAGATGAATCGGGTGGTTCTCTGTGGTCACTGTCCCCGTGTTCTGCAAAATGAGTTGCACCCTGGTCCCATATTCGAGGACCTTGACCCTAGTCCCATTCAAGGACTGGGTATCGTTAGGAATATTGTTAGGTGCCCCATTCACAAAGTCGTAGAACTTGAGGGGTGCCCCAGGGAAGTCCTCGGTGTAAGAACCATTAATGTTCTTGTAGTAGGCTTCCAAAAGCGAAATCGTGGGCTTTATGAAACTTATATTGTTCATCGATGCCGCCATAATCCCATTGTTAATGCCTCGGCAATTTTGCTTGGGCGTCTTGGAGTGACATTTTTGAACATTTAGTCCGATGGTGATGAAAAGGTTTGTGTCGATCTCTTTCGAAACATTAGATGTGTACAGGCTTCTTAGCCCATCCATCACCGTCTTAACGGCTAGATTGTCACTGACACTAGGTAATTCATTAGCAGGTAATGACACGCTGTTAGTTAAAGCACCAGCGTATTGGAAGTGGGCAATGGCTAATATGTTTTGGAATGCAACGCCCTGGCCCGAACTATAGGGTCCCATGGCCATGGAGTATTTTCCTGTCGGTTGATCAGCAGTGACAAGGATGTTGAGGGTCTGGCCTGGTCCGAGCATCACACGGTCTGTGGTGAATGGCTTTGTGTACTCGGCATCGGCTTCCACTATGGTTAATTTGTGATTGGCAATGGCAAAGAAGTTCTCAGAGTTTAAGCCTGCGTGTATCAGCCTTAACAAGTACGTCTTGCCGGGAACCACATTGATCTCATACACATCTGAGAGAATACAACATGGTATATGAGATCAGAAAGACAGCTATAAACGTTTACAGATTATATATATGGGTAAATTAACAAGTGGCAAATAAGATAGTTCACTCATTGTAATGGCGCGTTTAATGTGTTTTTTTACCATTTTTGGAACAGTTATAGTTGGGGCCTGGGTGACCATTAATTGTATAAGCATCAGCCACCGGAGGACCACCCCCGCTTCCTACGGTGCTGCGCTCAAGCTGTACCACGTCCTGGTTCCAATGCTCCCCTTTAACATATTCCCCAGTTATCCAAGATGAAATATGATGGAGAAAGCAATCTTCAGGTCAACACCCATCGAAAAGGACAAAAAAAAAAAAAAAAAAAAAAGCTCTCAGAACAAAAGTTTTAGAGATAATTTACCTAGGATTATGATATGCTCTTCAAACGGGTGCTTAAATGGGTAAGGTACTCCAGTTTTTGGATAAACCACGAAGGCACCATAAACTGTGGCCCGCAGCCAAGAAAAGTGAGCGTGCCAGAAAAAGGTACCCTTTTGGTTCACCAATGTGAACTCATACGTAAACGTCTGGCTAGCCTGAATTGGACATTGGGTAATGTATGATGGACCATCGAACCAGCATGATAGCTTTTGCCTGATCCCGTGCCTTCAGAATGGTCAACAACAAAGGAAGACACATATATAGATCAGTAGTGTGATAATCAATACATTGCATGTATATCAAGCTGCATGAAGTTCTTTAAATTAGTAGTCATTTTCTCAGATAAGTATATCCGGGATTACCAATGAATTGTGGTGTTAAATGGTGTCTCATTCGTAACTTTGACTATTATTCTATCGTCTTCTTGGGCATAAATCACTGGTCCAGGAAATATGCCGTTTATTGCAACGATGTTCTTGGTGTTGCAAAGCTTTCTGATTCTCATGGTTTGCACCTATAGATTTACGATAAAAACATTCAGTAACGAACGATCGAACGCACAAAGAAAACACTCTATAGAGAAAATAACTTATTCAGATATATAAGACTCAAGCATACGAAGGGTCCTATAGGGACTGTAGCTAGCAGTGACCTTGAAATCGTAGAACCTGGTTGAGCTTCCTCTAGGCCATTGTGTCGTTGCATGCACCCCGTAAACATAAGATATTAAGCTTAACCATAGCACGAGTGAAGTGGGTAAGTTGGCCATCTGTCAACCGGGAGAGAGAGCGAGAGAGAGAGAGAGGAGAGGGAGAACTGTGTATTGAAGAGCTAGCTGGGGAGCAAAGGGAGGCCTTTATAACAAAGAGCGACAAGTCGACTTATTTTATTTATTCGGAGGGAAGAAGAAAGGGGTTTGTCCAGTTGTATAACGTTTTTCAGCTTTCATGATTCCTCTAACATGGATTCGTGATAATAAGTTTTTGGGGCGTGATCACCCATTGTGACCCCTATGTAGGGAAGGGTTTATCAGTCCCTCTCTCTCTCTCTCTCTCTCTCATACACACGCATCCACTTAAATAATGTTCTTTCCTTTTCTGACACATTTTCCATTAGAAATCATGTCAGTTGACTGAGAACAGAAGCACACCTGCTTCTTAATACTATATCGATCGAAACCCCACCACGACAGCTAGCAAACTTGCCCCTTTCTCTTTACAATGTTAATCATTATACTTAGATAATCTGTTCTTTTTTGCTTTAGTTTCCTATTTGAGTGACATTACATTGCAGCTGTTTTGCGTGGAATCTATGTCCTTGAGACAGATTTCAAACCATAAGGCCACTGAGGTCCAGCTTTTGTCTTTGCAGCATTTTGGTCATGCTTACCCCGATAACTTGCATTGCAATGAGGCATGCTGGGGTGACAGCGTTTCCAAATTACCATGATGTCGGATGCTCTTCGTGCCTGCCTGCAACATTGCTATTCCTGAGCAGCACACCTTTTGTTTGTTTGTTTGTCTTCGGATCGATGTAATATTGGTGTACTGTGTGAGACAGAGAAAGTGAGGGCCGGAGTACTGAGATGACAGGTTAATTAGAGCATTGATAAGACAGATTAAGACACCCCAAAAAGTTCTAATTTCATTTTACTTTATGCACATCGTTATCATAGGGCAAAAGGTGAAGAATTAAAAGGAGGATCAAGTTCATTTGTTTTAGTAGGCATGTTCTCTTTCTGAATCATTAGTAAAGTTGATCATGCACGCCTTCACATCCCAACGTCCCCACATTTTTTTGGAGAATAGAAGTGCTTTTTTCACTTTAGTCCCTGATCATCCATGCTAATTAAGCATGAGTCTCCTTTTAGATTCAGAAGCTGGTCGTTCCGTCGTTTAATTTTTGTTTGGAAAATATTATGCTCGCAATATGTTTTGTTCTGTTTCCCCCATTACGTCTTGTATTATATATTCACGAAGAATGTTTGTTTTGATCTGTTTCTGAGTTGAAATGAAAAGGGGTCAAGTATTTCAATATCAGTTTACAACTGAGACATTTAATAAACATTTCTACATGAAATTTATTGTCCATTCACTGAAGTACGTAAGATCTAATATTAATATTTATCGGAAAAAAAAGTCATAATAATTCACCTCATAACTCTAGGGTAAAATCAATCTCGATCCCTCAACTATTAGAATTGTGATTTACTTCCTTTATCTTTTGAAAATCTCCAATTTATATGCCCACGTTCAAATCAGGCGAATTAACAGAAGCTCATGCAAAATGACCAAAATGCCCCTCTAGGATAAATTTTTAAAAAAAAAATAAAAATTCAAAATAAATAGATTACTTAAATAGAATTTCAATAGTTTTATTTAAAAACATCACTTTTTTAAAATTATTTTTTATTTTAATGATTTTTTTAATATTTAGTAATTTTATTTTGGAAAGGCATTTCAGTCATTTTATATTATTTTTTTTGTCCGACTTAACACATGATTTGGACAGGAGACTTACATTGAAGATTTACAAAAGTTAAAATACGTAAATCGTTGTTTTGATAATTGAGTGGTCGAGATCGATATTGCACTATATATTTACAGGGTGAATTATGACTTTTGCCTTTAAAAATTAAGCTGATAAAAAGTAAATGTTATTATTTAAATTATATTTCTAATTATATACTTGATATTTTTAGCATTAAGATAGTACTGCAAAATAATATATCTAAGTGATTGCTAATCAAGATGAATGATATATTGACGGAGTGAAGTACGTATGATAAAGTGTCCGTATAATAATTAATTAATTAATATACATGCTCCAACAACTATTTTTTTTTCCCTTATCTGTTCGCATAAGCTAGTCCAACTACTTAGAGTAATGCAAATGATCAACTGCTAGCTGTTGAAACATCAAATCTAGCTTTTGAACTTGTTAATTAAGCTGTAGAGAGTAATTAATTAATTAATTAATTAGTTGGAATTGGTTAACATCGTACTCCTCCCTACCCACCGCAATCACCATCACCACAAAACCAAGCAAATAGGAGCACATTTCCAAGCTGACGACTAATTTTTGGCAATTAAACAAAGAGTGAAGACTTGTTTTGCTTTCTTCTGTGTTTATGAGGAGGACTCACTTACCACTTAGATCGAACACGTAAGGTGCATGCATGGCTGCCTGGTTTTATTCTGCATACTGCACTGCTTTGTGATGTTCTCTGGTATTCTAGGAATCGGGCTATTCACGAGGGACAGCAAGTTGTGTTTTCTGAGCTCCAAAAATCGCTGCATCTCCGTTACTCTGAGCATAAGCTGGCTTGGCTCTCTCATTCTCCTCGTCTCAGTGCGACCTGAACGCCTCCAAATCCAGGATGGATGAAGATTAATTTTGACGTTGCTATACGTCCAAGGGCGGAACGAGAGGGGTGCGCAGGGTGGCAGCCGACACCCATTGCTCCCCCAGAAAAAAAAAAAAAAGTTTATATGTATTTTTTTTTTTTTTTTTTTAAAAAAAAATAAAGATGGCCTGAGCCGATACCCATAGGCCCCGACCAACTTGGAGAGACTCCTATTGAGCTCAAGATATTAGAGGTCTTACAATGAAGATGGTCATTTCGCCTTTAAAGTTCGACACCCTTGAATATTAATCCTGGTTCCGCCACTGTATACGTCATAATGGATCGTACATAGCTATCTCTTGTCAAAATTCTTCTAGCTCTCTCTATATTGTGTATATGGTGCCAATCATGGCTGCAGACCCATTAGTTGGCGAAGCTTGGGCTGCTGTCCGGGCTGTTGAACTTGCTGGTCAGCATGGGTGGGATAAGGTTATTTTTGAGACTGATTCACTGCTTCTTTTTTAGGATCTTTCTCGGGTGGATCAGCTGCCTTGTTGGAAAGATTGCTGATATTATTCCCTTGCTGCGTGCCGAGCTTGGTCTCTATTCCGAGTGGTCTTTGTGCTGGATTTCTCGCAGGCTCAACAACCTGGCGCACTGGGCTGCGAGGTCCCGTATATCGGGCTCTTCTGATTCTAGTTGTGTTCCCTTGCATATTTTGTTGTGTGACTCGAACATTCTCCCTTAGTTGGAGTTTTTAATAAAATGCGTTATTCAGAAAACAATAAAAAATAAAAAATAAAGAGGTGCATGCATGGCTATTCAAATCTTAATAATTATATATTCGAGCTTTCTCATCCCAATTTTTCTAAGTCGCGCGTTTACCGAACTAATATATACGTATACGGTCGCGACAAAAGTAATGAATTAGCTCCAAATTGTTGACCCTAGCTCGTTAATGTGCTTATTTTAGAATTATGCTCTAGCTAGCTAGCTAGCTAATACTACGTACCACTGCGACATTTCATTCATTATGTATGCTCTTATAATTTCTCTTCTTTCATTAATTAACATGAGAAGCCGAACTACTATGCAGCTTCATTGGTGCTTTGGCTTTTTTCAAATGATATTCCATAATTTAATGGAAGTTAATTTATTGGATTTGAATGCAATAATATTGTAAAGACGAAGGATATTATATGACATATTATTTAGATGGTTTGAGCGTAACCTTTTTTCTTAATTACTCTTAACCCGAATGCTAATTTTTTAAACGAATTGAAGCACCTGAATTCTGTTGAAGAAAAATGTTGAAGAAATAAATAAATTGCTCCCAAAGCACAACAACGTTGCATTTCTTAAATTATATTTGCCCCCAAGGTTGATGCAAATTCGTTTAGGATACAATAGAGCATGGATTCTTGAGATCCACATGTTCCACTGCGTCACACAATTGATGAAAATGAACTCTAATCTCTTAATGATTTTCGAATTAATTTTGAAGAGATAATTTTATGTATTATATTTAAAACGAAGTAATTTAAAATCCAAACGACGTGACTTATCAGCGTTAATTAACTAGTTTTAAAACTGCTAACAACATGGTTCATGATTTATTTAAATCGTTAACACGTTAATTAACTATGATTATGTCAACTAACCATCCTGATTTAAACTATTGGGCTGTGCATCAGCGGTGTCGGTGGCGGTTATGCCCTCCACCGCCACCGTAATGGGCGGTTGTCCAAAAATGGACACCTCAACCGGCACCGTTAGGTGTGGAAACCGGCACCTAACGATGACGGTTTTGCCGGTGGCGGTAGCGGTTATCGCCACCCAAACCAGATCTGCCAAAAAAAAAAATTAACGAAACTAGAAGCAAATCAACCCAACAATTGTTTACGGATCAACCCAATACTTTCGAATCGCATTCAAAATCAACACAAATCAACAAATCCCAAAAGGAAATCAACCCAATAACTTTCAAATCGCATTCAAAATCAACTTAATCAAGTATCAACTAGTCAACTACCAAATCTGCAAATTCCAAAACTAAATCAACCCAACAATGAATCAAAGCAACCAAATCATAGAGGGAAGAGAGAGAGAGAAAGCAAAGCATAGGCTAGAGAGAGAGAAGCAAGAGATTTTCGTCTGCTGTAAAGGCGCCGTGATTGTGAAGATCACCGATGATGGTGGAGGAGATTGCCGTCGATTAGGGAGGGGGAAAGGAGAACAGAGAAATTTTGGGGGAGGGGCTGTCGTGTGCGAAAATGGAAAGGAGAGAGAGGGGCCTTGAAACCTTTAGGGTTTTTGGGCCCCTCAAATGATGACGTTTGTATAAAATAAATGAAAAAAATAAATAATAAATCGGAGCGGTTTCCACTGCTAAAAATTTGTCCGAGGAGCGATTACCGGGAGTTAATTGGCACTCTGGGGGTTCTCCAGAAACGTGATTCTCACCACAGACCCACAAACCGGTAACGGTGCCGGTACCGGTGCACAGCCCCATTAAACTATAAGTCAAATCAACTGTTGGATCTTCACCGAATCTGAAACTATCAAGATCTAACTATCCAATCAAAAGACAAAAAAACTATCGAGTGCCAAGTGCGCCCACACGCATGCACGTGGTGCACCATAGCCTCCACGCATTGCAATATAGCAAATGCATGTAAAAAGTCTCTACTGATAAATGCATTTCTACATTGTAAAATTTTCCATGTGGGACACTTCTCATGACTACCCAATCCTAAAATGCTAACTATTTATTATTTACTTTTTGAAAAACTTTAACAAATTTTGAACAAATTAATGTAAGAATTCCTTCGCCATCCGTTGAATGATTAATCTAGCAATGCATGATCAAAAGATCACCAATTGGAGCCCCAGTGTATATACGCAAAAAAGGAGATTATACTTAACCCACCATTTAGTTAATTTTTTGTCAACTAAATTTTGTTTTCTCTATTCTCCAGAGGTGACCGCTAGTACTGCAAATGAGGGAAATAAATAAAGTAGATGCCACTTAAAAACTGATATATGTGTATAAGTTGGCGAGGAATCATTAATTTGGTACTTGCATCATTTGCCAGAACGGACTAGGATGCTTACTGATTACTAATCAGAAGCTTATTCAATATAAGAAGGCATCAAATTGGCATCACTAATTTAAAATTAGGGATAAGTATCCATTTTGTACAAAAGGTTTTAGTCCATTTTAACAGATCATCCATTGGTTTTCAAACTGATCATAAAAGGTTCGTGAGTTTATAATTTTTGTCAAATATATAAGTCATTCTCTTAAAATTTCATTCTCAAAGTTAATGGTTCACACACGTCAGTTATAATTATAAGTTGACACGTGTCATCCAAAACTAAAACTATATGACTTATAATTTTTTAAAGTTTTTTTTCCTAATTTTTTATTTTTTAAAATAATTTAATTTTTTTATTTAAAAAAAACTTAAAAAAATTTTAAGTCACTTGATTTTAATTTTGGGTGGCACGAGTCAACTTATTATTGGGACTAACATGTGAATCGTTAAAAATTAAAAATTACAAAGGACTTATTTGATAAAAATTACAAATTCAAAGACTTTTATGATCAATCTGAACATACAAGGACTATTTATTAAAATAAGGTCAAAAGTTAGGAACCAAATAGGTATATAACCCTTAAGATTATATTATTCTAGTTCAAGTTAAAATGTCAGAAGAAATTCTTGCTCTGTTACCACTAAAAATTACATAAGAATGCCTTTGACCTCGTTTGCCAATATACGTGGAACGTAAACCAAATTTGCTTGATGTAAAGGGCTATCTGCCTATTTATCTTCCAGTCGGTCTGCTCAGGTCTCTCATATGTAGTGAGTCTTAGGTTTAATCTGTACACCTCTTATTTTAATGAATATTAATTATTACATAGAAGAAGAAAAAAAAAAAAAAAAGACCAACCAAAATGATAAGATCAACACAATGTTAAATTGAAACATAATATTGAGAAAAGGAGAAATATTAATAAGAGAGATATTTAAGTGGTTGGGTCTAAAATATTTACATCCATAGTAAAAGAAGCAGTTAAAATCTGAATTTCTGTCATTGTTACAACTTTTTTTTTTCTATGGTGTTTGTTTCTCAAGAAATTTCTAAAGAAAGGAATGAAATGACTTATTCGAGCAAGCCAAGCTCCTTGAAGAACTTCTGCATATTTTCTTCAATGCCTTACAATGTGGGCTTTGCTCCTTTTATTACATTTTGCTAACCAACTAACAACTAACACCTAACCGTGTCAAACAAACTAGCTTCTCCGAGAACCTTATTTTAGTTATCCTAACACACATGATGGGTCGTGAGTAAGTGCAAAGTCTCCTGGCACAAATGTAAGCATATTTAGGCCGGACGTCTTTCTACTTCAACAAAGATTGTGTGATCCTTAAAAAGAACAAAAGAAATAACTCGCGTCATGGTGCTGCAGAGCTATAAATAATTAATCCCCCTATAACTCATTGTACAAGGCCGAGGAAGATGTTGGACTCATGAGAAGAAAAACCTCTAAGCCAAAATGCATGGTCGATCTGCTGGAAAAGGGAAGCCAAAAGGTTGAAATATGCAGATTGTCAAAAACAATGGTTCGAAATTAATTGAGATTAGCCAAAAACAAAAAAGAGGCAATCGAAAACCCTTGCTTTCCCCACCATTGAAATAGATTTCACTCAAGCCGCAAGTTGTTTATCGTCTTTTTTTTCTTTTCTTTTTTTTTCCCTCTCTGAGTAAGTTGTTTGTTGTTGAATGTGCTTTCGCTGGACCAAGGCCCAATTGAGCCCATTACTTGCCAGAGTCTAATTTTTGTTTTCTTAATGCAAATTAAGCAAACACAGTAAAGAGGAGTCCTGGGATGCAAAAACTTCCTAAGCCGTAAAAAGAGAAATTATTATCTATTATAATTCTTTGTCCAAATTACCGGTACCATTTAAAAAGAGATAAATATAAAATTTAGACTTTATATTCTTTAATATTATTCGTGTAAAATTTCGGATATAAGAATTATAATGAAATTTACTTATTATATTTATCTTTCGCTAAAGTGTAATAGTAGAGAATCTTAATTCTCACGTAAATCCAACTCCACGGGCCAAGAATTGTCCCAATGCTAGCATGGAAAAGTAAACAAAAAAGGATGATGAGAATTAACTTCAAATGTTCTGGCACAGTCCTCGAAAGGCTTCACTGTTCAATTACCTCGTCAGCTTACCATCTAAAAAACAAAAGAGGTAACAAACGAGAAGCTATCACCCACAGTGCCAGTGCAGCAAAAATCAGCATTTGACAATGGCAAACTGGCGTTGTGATCCTCTGCGGAGCTCCCAAGAATGCCACACATTCCAAATGTCGACTTATACCAAGCAACCTGTAACTTTACACCACTTGAAGACAAAATATTGCAATGAAAACTCTAGGCTCGATCTCATACCAGTACTCCTCCCTCTTAGTATTATTCTAAGAAAGAAGAGGAAGAAGTCGATACAGTGAGACCCGCCATACGTGAGTGTTCCTTTCTCCAGTATTCTATAATCTTTTCCGAAAGCAACTGAGTGAAAGACTCATGGCAATGGGATGCCAGGCTCTTCGGCTGTGGACGTTTCGGCCCCCAGGTCAAGTTTTGAAGGAGAAGCGAGCAAGGCTGTATATCATCCGGCGTTGCCTGGTGATGCTAATTTGCTGGAGGGAACACAAAGATGAGTGATTTGGTCACCGAGTAATGAATAACTAGGTTGGTGTTGCTATCTTATTTTTGCCCTTTCATATCATATGTGAAATTTTGGAAACATATGTTAGTAGTAAAATCGTTTGCACGTTTGCGTTATATACCAAAGTGCAGTTTTTGTGGACACTGCGTATGCACCGCGATTTCCCCAACCCTCACAGATCAGGCATTCGAGATACATTGTGCTACAGGGGAGTCTTCTCCTTGTGTCTGCAGTTTCTTACTTGTCCAGTTGTCTGGCTTATCAACTCAAGGTCTGAGTTGCCAAAAGAGTACCGTAATAATCGCCTCAGTGGTGCAGACGAACTGGCAATTCCGATTTCCCAGTAGGCGTTCTGGCCCTCTTGTCAAACATATGCCTATTCGTCTGCATGTACCTACAACCTCTTTTTTTTTTTTCTCAACATGTACCTACAACGTCTGATCCTGCAGAACCCTTTTCTTGTAAACATCCTTGTGATAAGTCAGTAAACTGTTTTCAATGAGACTCGGGAGAAAAGCTCCGTTTCATGTCCTATCGACTGAACAACACAGTATGATCATTTCAAATCGATGGAGCAACATGCATCAGCTGCCATACCCATAACACCGGTCAAGGTTCGAGCAAAGCTCCACATAAAACACTTCACTTTCTTGTTTGTCTAAGCACATAAAACACTTCACTTGTTAGAGTTAAGATGCAATTGCAAGGCTTCAGGCCTTTAGCTCGACACATAGAATACTCTCTGTTAGCCGTTGGCAGAATAATAAACCTGATCTGTAGTGGCCAGAAAAAGAAAATACACCATAGTCTAATTGTTAACTTGGAAAAACTAAGTACAGGACTGATTGGGAATCCATTCTGCGTATACTTAGCAGTCATTTGTGAGGCTTTGTTAAGCAGCTACTATAAACTCGTGGCTCTGGGACACCATTCTCAATTATAATGAGCAATACAGGTGATCATTCAATCACGCATTCCTCACAGAGAACCAAACGACTAAATGACCATGCGTAGAACACAACATCTGAGGAGTTACTAAGATTCACGGCATGGGAGGCAACTCGAATCTCTTGCTACTGCTAATTTTTCCCGTTGGGAAAGAACAAAAAAGGGAACCAGCCACCAGTTCTAGAAGCAAGTTGCATTCTGCTTTTGACAAACAGATTCTAACTTCTCCATTCCTTTGAGCAAGGAAACACACAGAATAAGTAAAAAATAGCTCACAATCCAGACAAAGAGGAAAATTCCTACCATAGGATTAAGCTATAGTTTGACAAGAGCAATCACGTAGCTGGAATCAAATTCAAATCCACAGTTAATTCCAACATTACAATTATGCACAAACCAGAAAAGGGAAAAAAAATAGAGAAAATCAAATATTTGCAATCAAACAAAGGACTTAAGTCATTCGCTCAACTGACATCGATTGAACGTGAAATAGAGCAATCCAACCCAGAAGACATACCCATCAGCCACATCTACCTCTAAAAACGTTATAGATCAAGATCGAAAAAGGATCGACATAATTCGCAGAAATTGAAAAGAAAAACTACCGAGGAACTTTCACCCCTAGAATTTCCCATACAATTCCGCATAATCAAACAAAAATTTCATATATCCTCAAAGCGCACCAATTTCAACTAGATTACAGAAAATTGAAACAGTAATTTTTGCAGAAAAAACAAAAGCAATAATGATCCCAACAAAAGCTAGGGACAGAACCCATTTTCTTCATGGAGGAAAAGATCAAACAACAAATTCATAATTACACGGGAGGAATCGGTGGAAAAGAAAAGAGACAAAGCACGGGCGAATTAACAGACCGCGAAAGGCGGGACGGGAGCTAATCGGATTGGGAAGCAGCAGCGATGCGCTTGGTCAAAGGCATGGGCTTGAAATGGGGTTCGGGGAGGTGAATGGAGTTGGGGTTGGAGAGCATGAGGGGGCGGTCGTCGTTGTCCTCGTCGACGTCGGTGGTGCTGAGGTTGATGCAAGAGCATCGCTCGAGGGAGGCAAAGAAGGCGGAGGCCACGTTGGAGCCTACCCAGCTGGCCACCCGGTCCAACTTCTCGCAAGACATGGAGGTGTCGTTGTTCTCCGTCGTCGCAGTTTTCCCTTTTTCTCTTGAGTCTTTCGGGGAGAGTCGAATTGGATGGAGATCTTGATATTTAGAGCACCGCATCTGCAGAAGTAACGGACCGTTAATTTTGTCGGTCACTTGTGGGCAGCCAGTAATTGAGAGAATAAAGAATTCTTGACGTTTCTGCCTTCTATATCCTTTTCTTTTCCTATTTGTTTGCCGTTTTCTAAAACTTTTCTTTGTAAAAGGGCCGTTCGGAGTTCGGACCGTCGGACGAATTACTCCGCGCACGAAATGGTTATGCGCGTGAGCTTGGATGCCTCTAACAACCCTGAGTGCGGATCTGGGCCCCTGGGCCCTGGCTGGATACAACGTACAAATAGAGAAGCTTAACATTTCAGCGGCGGCTAGGGTTTAGGTATTTTAGCGATTTAGTAATAATATATATATATATATATAACTAAGTACGTGCAAGAAGCGCATCTGGTGTAGTGGTATCATAGTACCCTCCCACGGTACTGACCAGGGTTCGATTCCCTGGATGCGCATTATGTCGGCACTACTTGTCTTCTTCTTGAAGGCATAGCCATGTTTTTCTTTTTATTAGGGACAGACTCTCCCGTTCCCACCCCTTCACTGTTCACTCATCACTGAAGAGTGGAGAGAACCGCACCGCACAAGCAAAGGAACGGTGTCGGCAGGAAACAAAGAACGGGGAAAAAGAGAGTAAGTGAGGGGTTCCCGTCTCCTTGGTCTAGCTTCAACAACACAGTGGTCCTTCCAGTGAGAACCAATAATTAGATAGATATGGATTTTGTGTCACTCTTCCTACCCTTTTTCGTCTTAAAGCTTGTTTTCCGATTGAAGTATCCGAATTTCTCCATCATTAGGAGTGTCTTCCAAGCAACACTCCACCACCACTACCGCCACCACCACCCCCTTTAGTCAGTCCCTGTACTTATATCCCACCTCACAAAATGCCTTGGTCACTCTTCCAGAAACCCATTAGATTTCCCATTTCTTTTACGTCTAACCCTCCAACCACATTAATCGACACACTAGATTGAGGGTGTCCGTATTAGGCTTTTGGCTTTACATATTCGTGAGCTTTTTATCACGCAGCCGCATAATCGAATTCGCAACGATGCCGGCTTTTGCCTCGGTGCAAACCCCACCTCAGACGCCGCCGCTATCCCTGTTCATAGCGGACGACCCACCCCGCAGAAACGAGTACTCCAATGGTAGAAACGCCGTCGTCAACAAGATCTCGACTCCCTACAATTCACGGACCCGGACGGGAAAGATACCCGATAACGAGTTCTCGCAAGAGAACCCTGATTTGGGTCCGTTTCTGTTGAAGGTCGCCCGAGATACGATGGCTTCGGGTGAGAACCCGCATAAGGCTTTGGACTATGCGCTCCGGGCCTCCAGGTGCTTTGAGAAATGTTCGGGGACGGGTCTACAGTACGTTATGAGCTTGCAGGTGGTGGCCGCGATATACTGTAGCTTAGGGCGGTTTGAGGAGGCGGTTCCAATTTTGGAGCGGTCCGTCGAGGTTTCGGATCCTAAGAACGGGTCGGATCACGCCCTTGCGAAGTTTTCCGGGTACATGCAGCTCGGGGATACGTATACAATTCTGGGGAGGCTGGATAAGTCCATTTCGTGCTACGGGTCGGGTTTAAAGATCCAGATAGAGACTCTGGGTGGAACAGATCCGAGAGTCGCAGAGACTTGCAGGTAAGCTCCTATGTTGCAACCTTTATTTAGCTACTCTATATACCACCTCACTTTAGCTTGTAGGCTTTGAGAAAATGCAATTTGTACAAAAATATGCAAAAGCTGCAGTTGTGTTTCCGACCACATGGGGTTTTGGGGTCTACTTGTTTCCTGCAAAATTGAGTGGATCTGCCCTTTGCATGGGGTGTGCTGAAGATATTGTCAACTTTAAGGACCTAAATTATTTCTAATATACTATTAGGTATTTCTTTTGGTGAGGAATTTGTTATAAATAGTGAAGGTTGCTGTTTTGATTGCCATTAAAACAAACGGGTGATTATAATTAGGCAAAATTGAACTCATAGCTCAGGTATTCGAAAGTTGCAATTGGGTCTTGAGGTAACAAATTAGCCATTTATCTACTTGAGGTCATGTTCATTTTTTTTTTTATTGAAATGCTTGTATTAGCAATGCTCATTACGTTATCATGCAAGTAAAATCAATATTTTTGTCTCTCGTTCACCATAAAGTCATAATATTTGCCAGTTAAATCGTGCTCTGAAGATACAATTTTGCCCAGGGCTCTTAGGGTAACGTTTAGATACGGCGTCTGAAAGCTGAGACTGAACTTCTACCAAGTCCATCTCCTTGGGCTTTCTTTAGCATCCTAGTAGATAATCGGCTCCCAAAAGCATGAGAATGGATGTTGAATTGATCACAAGTTGTTACTCATCCGTATATTTGTTGGTAAAGCGAAGATAGTTACTAGCTTTACCCGGGAAGAGTTGTAAGAAATCGATAGAACTTTTATCATTTTCATTTTTTCTCCCTCTATTCTCCCATTTTAATGCACAAAGTAAGAAAGTCAATTGTGAACATGGAGTATAGATTAAGAAGGGAGTGGTTTAGAACTTTATAGACGGCCATACCTGTATATTAGTATACAGGTAGGATCAACCTGTCTGATTCAGTTTGAAATATAAGACATGGTTCTTAATCTTAGCAACCACATATGTATTAACTGACTTCTAGGTAAATTTTTGCTTATTACTAATCTTAGGTACCTTTGGAGCATAAGTATTTTTTTCATTTCATTCTAAAAGTAATTAGGTGCTGAAACCCTCTAGCATGATTGCATTATCTGGCGATTGACTTGAAAATGTCAGGTACTTAGCTGAGGCCCATGTTCAAGCCATGCAATTTGATGAGGCAGAGAAATTCTGTAAAAAGACTCTTGAAATCCATAGGGAGCATACAGCACCAGCATCCCTTGAAGAAGCAGCTGATAGGCGTCTTATGGCTCTCATTTTTGAGGCAAAGGAAGATTTTGAATCTGCACTCGAGCACCTTGTCCTTGCTAGCATGGCAATGATTGCCAATGGGCATGATATTGAGGTTGCAGCTATTGATGTTAGCATTGGCAACATTTACTTGTCTCTCTGCCGTTTTGATGAGGCTATCTTTTCTTACCAGAAGGCACTGACAGTCTTCAAATCCACCAGGGGTGATAATCATCCTTCTGTAGCATCAGTCTTTATTCGCCTTGCTGATCTCTACTACAGGACAGGTAAGTTAAGAGAGTCCAAATCATACTGTGAGAATGCCTTGAGGATATATGCAAAACCTGTGCCCGGAACCACATCCGAGGAAATTGCCTGTGGGTTGTCAGATATCTCTGCCATCTATGAGGCTGTAAATGAGCCGGAAGAGGCACTGAGGCTCTTGCAGAAGGCAGTGAAGTTGCTGGAGGGTGCCCCTGGGCAGTTTAGCACAATTGCAGGAATAGAAGCACAGATGGGGGTGATGTTCTACATGGTTGGGAGGTATGTTGAAGCTCGCAATGCTTTTGGGAGTGCTATTGCCAAGCTTCGTTCCAGTGGGGAGAAGAGATCTGCCTTCTTTGGAATATTGTTGAACCAAGTGGGATTGGCTTGTGTGCAGCTGTACAAGATAGATGAGGCCACTAAATTGTTTGAAGAAGCAAGGGGGATACTGGAGCAGGAGTGCGGCCCATTTCACTTGGATACAGTAGGAGTTTATAGCAATCTTGCAGCAACTTATGATGCGATGGGAAGGTGGGCATTCTTTCATAATCATTTTAAGCTTTTCTTTAGGTCTGTTTTCGATGTTTACTGTGTCTTAAGTTTCCCAATAAGTTTTCCTTTCCCGCATTTGTGTTCTGTTCTTTGGGTTTTTCTGTGATACTGTGGCAAATAGACAAGTTCACTCAAAAATCATGTCCAAACAAACTTAATTATCTTGCAGAGGCTGGTTATTTCAAGCCCACAGAGGGTAGTAACCACCTGATCTAGCCGCTGCACGTTGTCATATCAGAAAGACGTGAGCCTTCCGGAGTGCTGTACTCTTGTTGGTTATGCCCTGTTCATTATTCCTCTTTTTTTATAGGATCGTCCACAGGTTGAAAATATGTGACATATACATGCTTTCAGCCTTCGCCTCCCGCCCCCTGGTGGCCTATTGTGTTGACTAGACTGTTTCTCGTGTTGTTTTATTGTTATCAGTTCTATAGTTTGCATGTATTGTACCATTGCAGAACGGCCTCTGACCTTTAAGAATCTTGTGGATCAAAATTAGGACAGAAATGATTTTCCAATTTTCAGCAATCCAGATCCTTGTTTTGAATGAGGTTAACATGGTTTTTATTGTTTATAATGACAATACTATTCTGCACACAAACAAATAGTAATACTAATCTATTAATTTTTAGTTCATATTTATGAACTGTTCAGCAAATCTAATGATTGGACTTCTTACCTTTGTCATGCTATATTTGTTTTCAATTACAGTCGAAAATGATAATAATTGCTGAATTAAAAATTTTAAATTGAACAACTTATTATTATATATATGACACCCGGACTTTGTTCTTACTTTCGGTGCCCTGTGTTTTGGAGGTGCTATGTTACAGAATTGTGGTTATTTATTGCAGGGGGGCAGATGCAATTGAGATACTTGAGTTCATACTTAAAGTGAGAGAAGAAAAGCTAGGAACGGCAAATCCAGACGTTGAAGATGAGAAAAAAAGGCTGGCAGAGCTTTTGAAAGAAGCCGGACGGGATCGGAACAGAAAGGGGAAATCACTTGAAAATCTGTTTGATCCCAGCTCCCATACGATGAAGAAAGAACTAACTAAAAGTTTCTCAGCATTTCGTTTCAAGGCTTGACTAATATTCCTCTCTGCTCTCCTTTTTCCGCACGCTGATCACTCCAGTTTTGTCCCATGTCAGAAAGATCATGCAAGGATCAGCTCTTACAATTGGCCGGAGCTTTCTTGTTTTGATTCCTTTGTTTCCTTGAACTTTTTCTTACAACCTCTCACCCTGGGTGATACAAAAATATAATTAAAACTTTGTCCTTTCAAAAGATATGTGAGAATATCATTTAAGGAAATAGATTTACTTGTTAAATTGTTAAATTAGCTTTCTAATAGGTGGGTCCACGTGCTTTCTAGTCTCCCACATAAGGAAAAATGTTAGAGCATAACTTAAAATCTAAACATTACTATTCCCATCAATGCTGATTTAACAAGAGTAAAACATCCAATAACCATATCCATTACCGATCAATGGGTTTCCAATTTTGCTTTTAAAAAAAGAGAAGGAAATCAAGAAGGCTAGCTAGCAACATGTACAGCAGTGTTAATACCCTCCCTAGAAGAAGACAGGTGGATCTAAGGCTGCTATAAAGGAGTTGTAAGGCAGCTAGGAATTTCCAATTTTAAGGAACTTTCATGGATGGCCCCAAGCCACGTACGGTCCAAAGCTTCCGTACAGAAGGTCATGAGAAAGGCAAAAAACACGTGGGAGTTGAGGCCACTAAATTAGTTCCAGAAAACAGCTCAAGATTTTTCTGCAGCAACAATTAATAGAAGCTATGAGAAAAACCTTCCGAAAACAAAATGTTACGAAAAGTATGATCGTTGAAGCTCATGATCTCAAGGACCAAAAGGTGCTACTTCATGATAGCATCACAGGGACGTTGGGTAATGGAAATATACTTCTTCCTTTAGGAAATTAACAACATTTTCTACTTTATCTGCTCTCAAAAGAGACAAAAATTGCTTCCCAAGTCCAAATTAAATCTCGTTGAGCACCTATTTTTCAAATTCGACAGCAAGTTAGGGAGAGTTTGGATGTCATCTAGTGCGAAGTTTCTTTGGTGGGTACAGTGACAAACTTGTATCTCGAATTCTGGTTGGGAAAGCCCTACTTATTGGGCGATGCTACGGTTCGGTCTACTGCCCTAACAGAGCGGCACCACGTTTTTCAACGAAATGATGATCTTGCACCTGTCCTCATGTGGCCGCCTCCCCAACTTCCTTGCACTTACTTTTGAAAATTTTAGCTACACCAGAAACCAGCTATCCCGGTCATTCTTCAACATCTTGACAACTTCTCCTCTTGTTTATATAAACCGCTTACAGAGCTTCACTAGATCTAGACCGCAACTTAATTTGCACTCCCAAAATATGGGCCTCCAAGAGGTGGCACAAAGCAGGGTCGTCCATCTTCCGTGTGCCGCTTGTAGGATGCTCCGCCGGAAATGTGAAACGAGTTGCTTGCTTGCCCCATATTTCCCTGGTGATGAGGTCGAGAAGTTTGCTGGCGTGCATAAAGTGTTTGGTGCCAGTAATGTTATTAAAATGATTCAGGTGAGAAACCGCGGTGCATGACAATCCTTTATGCTGCAGATAGAGTGCCACAAATTTATGGGTTAATCATCCTCGCATCTGCCATGCATGATGAAGCTCTTTTATGGAATACGAAAGTCCCCTAGTCAGCTTCCTCATGTATCATGGCTCTCATGCAGTTTATGCAATCTGCAGATTTAAACTGCTATGTATAGATCAGTACTGTTTCATTCTGTGTAAGATTTAAAGTTCAACGTACTGTTTCATTGATTATAGAGTAGCACTGGACGAAGTGACATAACAAAGCCAACCTAGATCACCTAGTTAAACTTGCTTTCGTTTGCTATTTTCTCTTACCGCGAACTGTATAATCTAAGATATCTCTATGTTATTCTGGCCTTAGATGGTGGAGGAGACAAGGAGGGAAGATGCTGTTAAAGCAATAGTCTATGAAGCAACGGCAAGGCTAAGAGACCCAGTGTATGGCAGTGTTGGACCTATTTTTCACTTGCAAAAGATGGTTGAGGAACTCAAAGTGCAATTGGAGTCTACAAGAGCTCAAGTTTTGAAGTCGCAAGAACAAAGAGATCAGTTGCTCCATCACCTTCATCTTCTGTCTCCTGTTAATTATGACCCAGTACCTTTTGATGGTGATGGTTTCGCCTTGGGTGATGATGATATCATGGCATATGAAACGATTAAATTTCCTGTAGAATGTGATTGGATTATATAAACAATAAAACCTTACGTCTATAGCAATATTGGTAGGTTAGTATATATGTGGACATGATGAGGTATATGCTTATACAATTAGGAAAAAAGACGTAAAGCAATATTGTATAATTAGAAAAATGTCAAGAAAATTACATTTTAGGTATGCAAATGACCTATTGATCGAGTTGTATTAGATGTACTGGAGATTGTTGAATGCATTGCGCAGATCTACCATTTTAAATTTTAAATATTGCTAGTGATCATGACTCTTGTGGTCAATAATTATCAAGCTTGTTTCAAACAATTTCCTGCAACTTTTATTCGAAACGTGCATATATATGGAACTACAAAATATGGCTGTGCAAGCCCACGCCCGCGACGGTTTATCGAGAACCTCCAACCGATGGCTACCGGGGCTCTCGGTCGCCGTCTATTTTTTTAAAATTTTATTATTATATAAACGACGTGTCGTTGTTTTGTAGCCCTAATCTTACAAAACGATGACTTATTGTTTCGTGATCTCTTTTTAACCCTAACTCTTTTCTCTCCTCTCCTGCATACTCCCCTGCACCCATGAGTGCCGCGACACACCTGCTCCCCTTTGCAATTCGACTCTCTCTCTCTCTCTCTCTCTCTCTCTCTCTCTCATTCTCTCTCTCGTCTCTCTCTCTCTTGGCCAAGACCGCCAATGAAACCTCTCACCGTCACTGTCAAACTAGCACTAGCAAAGGCCGATTATTGTGGCCAGTCGGAATTTGGACACTGGCCTTATCGATGATTGTGCCGGTTTTGACCAAACCGGCACTTATATCACCGGCAATCACCCGACTACAAAAAGTTCAATGACTCGCAAAAATTTCAGATTTTCAAAGTATTAGAATGTATTAATATCCTTGTCGCACCGCAGTGATTGTAAACTAGATAATTAAGTTGCTTGGTCATTCGGTGATCTTATAAATAAGCTTTCTCATGAAGTACAAATTTAATATATATTAAATATGTAGCCTCTGAGATTTTTTATGGTGGATATAATTATATATACATAGGTGTCTTTAAGCTGATTCATTCTATAATTGGCTTAACGAGTTATTTAACTTATCGGAAACCAGTACGAAATTAAAGACGACTAATGAAACCATGACGTACGTATTAGAAGAAAAGAAGATAACCTGCAATTTTGTTGACGTTGACTTGAGCTGAAGAGACTGAATGCCGCCGTTGCTTGAATATTGGAATTTTTTATATATACGCATCTAGGTAGCTTTCGCGTTCCAAATTTTCAAGGCACGGTAGTAATGTCCACCAAGGTGCTCAATTTTCCATTCAAAGTCATAGAGAAGAAAAGAGTCTGGTTAGCTAGCTAGATGCTGATCCTATTATATACTGATTTCTGGGTCGGTAGGAGCCGAACGAGATCAAATTTGACTGAGTACTCATCATTACGGTCATATACAGTACCATTAGTTACAGGATACATACACTGCATATATATAATGATCCCAGAATTGTCAATGAACAGTACTATTGATCAGAAGTCGCCATGAAAATCCCCATATCAGTTTTTAGTATTATATATAAAATAAACGCTTATATTATTTTTTACATGTAAAATTCGAGATTTTTGTAGAAAAAATACAAGCGGAAGAATTTTAGAGAATTCTGTGTAGTTCAATATGTATAAAATTATACAAGGATTGGCCTAAAGAGAAGACTCAATATGCTGACCTAACAAGAGACAGGACCAAACTTGCAGGCACGTGGAACGGCGTAGAAAATCTTCACAAAATCTTGTGGAGGCACGTGCGGCAGAGAATTGACGTGAAATTTTACTAAACTGAAGAATGTTGATGGACGAACACCTTTGTGATGATAGTTCGGCATGAGCGATCTTCGAAGTGCTCTAAAAAGACAAGGACAATGGCGGGATAGTGAGGGACAAGAGAAAAACACAGCAACTGGAATCTCTCACAAAGAAGGAGGCTAAGAAAGACACCAAAATTCTGGTGGTTCCAATACCATGTAGAAAGAATGCAAGCAGAAGAATTTGAGAGAATTCTGTGTATTTCAATGTGTATTGTACAAGGACTGGCCTATTTATAGGTGAAGAGGCCAAAGAAGAAAATGAATGCAATAATTACAAAATAGAAAGAATCAATTAGAATTGTCTAATTGCTAAATTTGGGGATTTTACTCAAGAGTGATGCCCAAGCAATGAGATATATGATAATATATCTCAACAATTTTCATCAAATAAGTGATCTAGAGTACTATTGGATTATTCTACAATGAAGTCTCTCTTTAATTACATATAAGCTTTGATATAATTCTTCACTTGGTATTTTCTTTCATTTTAGAAGGCAATATATTTAATACATTTTTCACCTTTTTGATTATATCCAATCTAAACATATCGAGTTTCACTACAAGAAATGTCCTCTTCAACGATAGAACTGTTGGCTTTTAGTCACAATCAATGTTTTGATAATAACAATAGAAGTAATTGAGATGTGAAGCAAAGCGGATCCAAAATGAGCACGAAGCGATCAAGCAACATCCCCTTCAATGGAAGTGCTCTTAAAGTGAAGACTCAAGATGCTAGAGTAATCTTTGTAACTCTAAGACTTCATCTTTAACAAGGATTTGAACCACACACTTGCATATTTCTTCAAAACTTGCATGAAATGTTTTACCACTTGTTTTGAAGATTTAAAAATGTTTTTAAATGGCTTCAAAATATCCCAATTAAACTCTCAAACCTTTTATATACTTATGGAAATTAGTCTTTAAAATTGGGTATTTTAAGTTGGTCAAAATCGTGTTTTTAAAACAACCGGATCATGTGCTTAAGTTGAGGAGGTCGACCGGCTGGTGAAGCGGTCGACCGGTCTTCGACTGCTTGATATAGTGGTCAATCGGTTGTTTGAAAAATGAAGAAAAGAGATGTTCTGACTTTGACATTATGACGTTGGGTAACGTAAACCTGCAGCAGTCGACCAGCTCATGTAGCGATCGACCGATTCGTCGTGAGTTTTTGACAGCTGACTCCCAACTGGCTATTTTTCTTATGAGGCCTATATAAAGCCATTCCTACGCCTTTTAAAAGTTGCTGAACGACAAAATCATTTTGTAAGGCTAAGAGTGATCTAAAACTTTTCAATCCTTGTTCAAACATCATTCACACATAATCAACACTTTCACATCCTTGTTGTTGTGTGAAGCTTAAGAGATAGAAATTTCTCATTGTAATATCTACTCCATCAAGAGAGTTTTAGTGAGCATTTTTGTTCATCCCTATACACTATTAAGAGAGTGATTCTCTTGTTTCCTTTTGGTGAGGTTGTTCATCAAAAGAAGAGTTTAGAGAGGTTTGTTCTCAAACTCGTTCTTGAGGCTTGAAGAGGTGTTTCTCAAGCTCAAGTGTAAGGAAAGCTCTTCCTTGGTTGAAGGGAGCATAGTGGAGAAACCTCAAGGCTCGGTAAAGGAGCTTGAGGGGTGGATGTAGGCGGGTTTGCCGAACCACCTAAAAATCTTGTGTTTGCTTCTCTTCCCTTATCTCCTTACATTGTGCTACTAGTTTCTTATTCTAAGTTTTATTTCTCATTTAAGTTGCAATATATATTCTTGTGTTTAATCTTTTATTGCAATCGTTTCTCTTTGTGAGACTTGTAGCTAGCAAACACTTTCTAAAGGGTGAGTTTCGAAAAAGTTTTGAAACCCAATTCACCCCCTCTTGGGTTACCTTAATCCTAGGATTTACAAGAACCAGTCATCACCATTAAGCAACTTTTTCGTCGTTGAATAACTCTATCGATGTTATGCAGTGGTCGAACGTTGGTTGACACTGCTGCGTCGGGATTGACTATCAGCCTTTGTTAACCTCCTCCTCGTCGAAGAACTATGTCTACTCCGACTAGAATAATTGTTGCACAAAACAACTAGGAACAGTAGGGAGAAGCATTTCACTAGCCCAAAGTGGTTGGCGATGCCGCTTCAATGTTGACGTGAATGTTCTGTCGGCAAAGTGTGGTCGGCATTGCAGGTTTCTATCCATGTGAAGAATTGCGTCATTTTTTTGTTTTGTCGACGTTCAACTTGACGTCGTGAATGAAGCTATGGATGCCTAGACTTCTCCCGTGTTCATTTTGACGTCGTGAATGTTCTTCACTACTTCTGTCAAAGTCCTCTGTTTTCTGTGGACACTGTTAAGCAAAGTTTTATGTTGACATGAAGTAGAACGTCGTTGATGGTTCAAAGTGCTCTGTTTGTTATTCCACGACGGTGCTACATTAATTCTACGAGTTATTTTTAGGCTTAATTGTATCCAGGGCCCGGAGGTATACGAAGATTACAAATGAGCCCCTGTGGTAACGTTTTCAACAAATAGACCCCTGAGGTAGAGTTTAAGTCAAATCGAGGCCCTTCTGACCATTTTCCATCATAACGAATAAAAAAGCGCCATTGCCTAATTAAAACATCCACGCCACATCTACGCTAGGTGTCTGCCAGCTCACTGCGCCTGGTTAAAATAAAAAAAAATAACTGAATGATATGACGTCATTCTCCACATTGCAGACACCTGCGTAGATGTGGCATGACATTTAATTAGACAGCTTTCTAATTCGTTATGATGTGAATTTTAAAGCCCTATTAGCAATGACTGTTAACGGGAAAATAGATGGAGGGGCCTCGATTTGACTTAAACTATACCTCAGGGGTCTATTTGTTGAAAATGTTACCTCAGGAGTTCATTTGCAACCTTCATATACCTCAGGGGCCCTGAGTGCAATTAAGCCTTATTTTTATTCCATGAGCTTTGTTTTTTTTTTTTTACATGACAATGGTAATGAATTCGTAGACACGTTCTATTTTTAATCAGCTACAAAAGCTGAAAAATCGTGATAAATAAAATTTCATTACAGTATATAATCAAAGACTAATACTAATTTATTAATCAAACAGAGTTTGGTCACACACTTACCGAAGTGTGTTCATTAGCCAATAAAAAACTACTAAGTACATCTATTCATCAACGTCACTAATTTTGGACCCATCCTAAAATAAATCAAGACAGAAGAATATGGCCTTTATATCATTGATCCATACTCTTACCGTGCATTCATATCATGGGGTAGGGGCCTCTGTTTCATCGTTCTAGTCTTCTGTCCACTTTCAACTTGTCGTCGTGAATGAAGCATTGGATGCCTAGACTTCTCTCCACGTTCATTTTGATGTCATGAACGTTCTTCATTACTTCTGTCGACATCCTTTGTTTTCTGTGGACATTATCAAGCAAAGTTTTTATGTTGATGTGAAGTAGGATGTCATCGATGGTTCAAAGAGCTCTGTTTTTTATTCCACGACGATGCAAATTAATTCGTCGATGGTTCAACGAGCTCTGTTTGTTATTCCACGATGGTGCTACATTGATTCATCGAGTTATTTTATTCCATGAGCTCTTTTTTTTTTTTTTGTTTACATGACGGTGGTAATGAATTCATAGACATATTCAATTTTTAATCCACTACAGACACTGGAAGATCGTGATAAATAAAATTTCATTGCAGTATATAATCAAAGACTAATACTCATTCATTAATCAAACAGAGTTTGGTCATACACTTAACGAAGTGTGTTCATTCGCCAATCAAAAACTACTAAGTACATCTATTCATCAACGTCACTAATTTTGGACCCATCCAACAAAATAAATCAAAACAGAAGAATATGGCCTTCATATCATTGATCCATACTCTTACCATGCGTTCATGTAATGGGGTAGAGGCCTTGGTCTCATCGTCGGAGAACATTTGTGATTTGTGATCTCTACGAACTTTTCATCATAGGATTGACACCGAGTGAACAACTATTCCATGTTCTCTTTCATCTCTAAGTATTGCTCCTTGAATGTCTCCATTTTAGACTTATACTTCTCCACTTGTTGTGTTAAATGGGTGACATGAGCTGACCGTGATGTGGGAGACGGTGTGGGGATTACCGAGCTTTCTAAACCCTGAGTGTATCTTGATTTGTGCCCTAAAACATTATGGAACACCTGCCCAGCCACTTCCAAATTTGTTTTCGTAGGATCTCTCTAAGCAAATAGCTTCATCATCTCCTCCTACGTAGTCAATTTAGTGATACTCAAATGACTAGTGTTCTTATTGACCATATGGGAAATAATCAAGGACTAAATGACACCACGAAGGCTTACATATGTCTGTTCAGCCTTGTCATTTATGAAGTTGTCATCTCGCTTTATGATATGAGAGCGCTTGTAGAACTCAATTAGGTTCTTCTCCTCCACGCTCTGCACACCAAAAAAGAAAAAATTCAATTGTATCATCTAATAAAATAATCCAATGGACCCAAACAGATTATACAAAAAATGTTTATATACCTTTTTAAGTTTGCTCCGATTAACCGTGTTCCTCTTGCACACGCTCTATACATCATTCAATCATTTTGGTAAACTTCTCATTTGACAAATACCCTCCACATCCAATTTTCAAGCAAATTCAAAAATGGATCATATTATCCATTTAAAACTAAAAAAGCCAATATAAAGATATTATCAACACCATTTCTATGTGTTCTTATACAAAAACATCATCTAAGCACCTTTGGGTTGAGCTTAGGTCTCTTTTCAAGGGGAAGAAAAAAAGATTCACCAAGACCGGTTATAGAATTGAAATCATTCTCAAAGCCTCCAAAGGATTCTACTTTGACAAATCAGTAGAAAGTAAATGTAAGAATTTAATGTAAACCTTCCATCTATTCTTCCGTAGAAACTAAACACCATTTTTAGAAAGCATATGTATACTTTGTCATAACCAGGAGTTGTTAAAGTTGCAAAAGTTAATCTAGAGTAACGTCTAGAAAAGTTCCATTTCCAGAGATCATTAACCGGAAGTCTTATCCCAAGGCACGACAAAGAATCAATTGTTATGTAGAGGATCACGACTATATAAGTATACAACCCAAATACAAAAGTCAGGATAATCAATATAACCGTATACCTAATTTTCTTATTAAAATTAAGGACGAAAAGCATATTAAGAATTATGTATAGCACCACAACCTAGAGAGGTACATTCGAAAATCTCGTAAACAATAAGCACCAGCCTAAAAATGAAAGGTTAGTAAGTAATAAACTCCAAAATATAATAAATACTAGTAATGTTAAAAACCTTATGAACAAATCAACATTTCTATTGGCCAAACTTGAGCTTTCTACAACCACTGTCTATTCTTCAGTACAAATATTATCAAAGAATACCTACATAAGGCCCATCAATAGAAGACAAAAATGAACCTAACATAAAAAATAAAGGGCTGCACATATTTTGTAATGCATTTAAATATAGTATGCACAAATTCATGCAAAACAAAATTTCATCCCACAATACAAAATTGTTGCTCTTACCTTGTATTCCTCTTTATCTCATTGTTCACACATTTACTTCCAAGTTTTTTCACTTACTTCTTCGAGAGCATTGAAAAAGACAACCTCTTTCGATGGATGCTTTTTGTAAACATTGTGTAAATCGTACCTTTATGTTTTATAGCTGTAAGTTAATTTTGCGTTGATGCATTCACGATCCTAAAATTGTTCCCAATCTATCTCGAAGTAACTTCGAAAACTTTGTAGAGGTGGGAAACAGTGGTTGCTGGGCATCATCCCACAAATTTTGAAATCTGTTTAGCAAACAATATGATTCACGATCCGTGTGGATACTTGCTGGTATATTGTCGTTGGCGCTTGCCAACATCCCCATAAAAATATCGTCTAACATCTACTCCAAGCCATCATCCTCTTCCACCACCTCATCACTATTGTCGAGAGCACATACCTTGGGACAACTCACAGTCTCCTTCTCCCATGGAAGATCCATTGGGTGTAGTCTTGGTTGAAACCTTTTACCTACAAATGGTCTTCAACAACACTTATCGGCTTATAGTAGCGATTATTACACATTCTACACGGACATCTAACCTTGTTCGCCCCATCAACACATTTACGAGCCAATGCCATGAATTCCTTAACCTCGTCACAATAGTTAGGGCTCTTAAACCTATTCGTCACATTCATCCAAGATCTGTCCATATCGATCAGCACGACCACCTCTTTTTCAAATACTAGTGTTCTACCACCTATGAAAGCGAAGCAAGAAAATAGGAACTGAGTCAGATGATAGTTAATGCTCAATCTTAGACAAGTTAAATGGCATATTCATATCATTTCATATAGACTGCAACACTACAAATGACATATTCATATCATGGAACACAAGACTTTTTTTGGTAATCAGAGACTTTTTTTTCTCTCTAATCCATTTACACAAGACTTGCATGCACATAATTGCACCAACTGAAAACAAAAAAATCCAAATGATCCTTGTCATTAGGCTAGTGAAAATAAATAAGGCATTGAACATTAACCACATGTAATATATTCCTATTTTCCTAAGAATCATTTTGACTTTTTTTTCCTATTTTTATCTAAGAAGCAGTCCAACTTTTTATGGAAGATTAACCACATGTAATATATTCCACATATGTATGATAAATGCACTTTCAGCTTCACTACCAAATACTAGCCTAAAAGGAAGAATTTGATCCACGTATATGCAAAACGTATGAAAGATCAAAAGTGAATATACCATAAAATTTTGCATGGTCTTGTCTGAGTTAATTAATTTTGATCAAAACTTCAGCTTCAACTTCAAAACCAACAAACTAAAACAGAGTATATAAAAACCATAATATGTTTTGAGGAAGTTTGTTTCATAAAAAAATTATAAGATTTTTAGGATTTTGATAGAACTATAAATATTTATGTAGATTTGAATTTTATAGGTTTTTGTTTAAAATAGTGAAGGTTTTAAAGATATTTAATTTTTATTGGAGTTTGTAAAAAGGTGTAAAGAGAGATGATTTGATATAATTTTTTAATAAAAAAGTATTGAAGTTTGGTGAAAAAAGTATGAGAAAAGATGATTTGTAAGATTTTTTTTTTGGTAAATTCATAGTTCGCCCATTAAGTATGACCAAAAATCAATGTCGATCCACTAACCACCTTAACGGATATTTACGTCCTTTAAGTTTCAAATTAAAATTCGTCCTTCATTAATTTTTGACGTTAAAACAGACGGACATCTCGGACACGCGCTTCTCACGTCAATTATTGCCCACGAGAATGACTTGAAGATCGCTGATGAGAAAGCTTGGCCGACGGGATGCCTGCCGCACCCAAGAAACGCGTCGTTGAAAAGAACATTTATTGTAGTGTTTCTATACATGTAATTATGTATCTCACTTGTCAGTTACCCTTAGTTGTTCCTCGACTAGTTTTCTTGGGTCCATTGATGGTGATCCTCATATCATATGATGGGCAAGGCTATCTTAGCATAATCACATATCCTGTTAGCTAACGTGTAGAGCTTTGATGAGAAGAACAGAAATTGAAGAAGAACGGGGAAAAAAATAGGAATAGAAATGAACTGAGAAGATCACTTTCATTAATCTTTGTAAATTTTAATCTTTAACTTTTGTACAACTGGTTTACCAATACAGTGTCTGAAATTGATATTTAGGGGCGGACTGCATATAATAATTTTTTATTTATATTTTTAATTTAAGATATAAAAATGCTGTTCATAACTTAGGGATATGTGCATTGTACTTGGTCATAGTTATCAATAAAGATCATGAATTATAAGCAATAATTTTTTCCTTAAAACAAAAAATTTATAACATTCAATGTTTTCCTCAAATTACATTTGTAGAAAAAATAAAATGAAAGTAGATGGAAACAAGGGAGTGTTTGAAGATCAACTAAAAAAAACTAGAAGAACACCACACGTTATGCTGTTAAGTATATTATCACGAGAAAAAAATTTGTCTAAAACCTTTGAATTTTTTTTAAAAAAAATTAATTTCATAAGATTGAAATTAAATCTTGAAATTTAACAAACCTGTAATCTAAAAGTTTTTTTTTGGGGGGGACAATTCGCTACTGTTATCAAATTTAAGAATTTCAACTAATTTGGTTAACCCGCTAAATAGATAAGTTATAATATTCGAAATTTCTATTATCCTTGTGAAAGGGTCCTCAGTGATGACATGGGTCGTGACAAACACGCTTGGGAGGATAGGTGCCAAGATGAGGCGGCATTGGCACCCATGGGCACCCTTGACACGCCCACCGCGCGCGCAGCAAGAGCACCACAGCCATGCCATGGCATCAGCGCGCGCGCGCGCAAGCTTTGCGCCCCATCAACCCTGACAAGGCATGGCGCCCCAGCAACACCCATGCCTGGCATGCCAGCCAGCCAGCCACAGACATGCCATGACAGCCCATGGCCTTGCCCATTGCCATGACACGGTGCCACAGCAAGTCCTTGGCCACCAGCCAAGCCAAGCAAGCACAGCGGGCAAGCAGACAAAGGAGTGCCACTACACAGATGGCCACCACCAATGGCGGAGCACCACCACCCCTACCGGTGCTAGGTAGGGAAAGGAAGAGGAAGGGCCACAGAGTCGAAGGAGCACCACCACCCATGGAGGTGCAAGCAGCGGCGGCGCCGCCGTGGACGGCGGCGAACGGTGGCAAGGTCCACGAGGTATCTTAGGGATTAGTTTCCTTTCTTGTTGAGATTGAATAAATCATATCTTCTAGATTTAGGGATCCTTTCCTAAACTCTAGAAGATTCCTTTCCTTTGAGTTTGTGTTGTATTAGGCATGTAATATCAAATCTACTTGATTGAAGGATTGATTCCTAAAGATCGGTGATTTGATTTAGATTTGATTTAATTGTGATTGTGATTTGATTTCATTAGGGTTTGTAAGCACCTAAGGATGTCTATATAAACACCTTAGGTGCATTAGAGTTATTCATTCAGAATAGTAGAGTCTTGGAGAGCCTGAGTGCTTTTGAGAGTGTTTTGGCCAAGCATAGGCACGTATATGCTAAGTCGGTTCAAGGCTAATAACCTTGTTACTTGGGATTCATTCTAGGCTAATAACCTAGTTTGGGTACCCGTTCTTGGGCTAATTAACCCTTGATCGGGATTGTTCTTGTGTTCTTGTGGTTCTTGGGCTAATTAACCCTTAACCACATTCTTCGTTCTTATCAATAATATCTTGAGAGTTCTCCATTTGTGTTGTTAGATCCTATATTTCAGCTCGTGTGTTGCCAAGAACGGTTTAGGAGGATCGATTGGGGTGATCGCGTTCGAATCAATTGGCGGGAGTTGGAGTTGTTAAGGCGGCCTAGACCGGGGTCCCTAACAAATTGGTGCTTTCATTGAGAGTGGCGTGGAGATTTCATCAAGGAGTTCTTAGAGAAGTCTTCGCTTCAAGAGAGGTAAACACGAGCATACATTGGTTTGATTCATTTTTGTTGGATTAATTGGATTAGACGCTTGTTTGTTCTTATTGGAGTTCTTGAGTGAGGGAGGGGTTCGATCTTCTTTTGAGAGAACCCAAGGTCGGAAGTTGTTTGTGCAAGTTCTTTGTCGGGAGGGGTTCGATCTTCATTTTGGAGAGAACCCAAGGTTGGACTTGTTGTTGCAGCCAAGTATTCAATGGAGGCAGTGTCAAGTTCACTTACTTCCAACCGAGACCGGTTTGAAGCCTTGGAGTCATCCACTCTTTGGCTGAAAGACAAGATGGAGGAGACATCCCAACCATGGCTCACATGCAAGGAGCCATAACCACGGTTACCATGGCCACGAAGAGAATAGAAGAGCGGTGGAAGGGATGAGGCAAGACCTACAAGCGGTGTTGGCTAGACTTGGTGGAGAGCCAAGGGAAGGCAACCATGTACAAGCTGCAAGGATGGAGGAGAATAGGAGGGAAGATGTTCATCTCGAAGATGGAAGGGAAACTCACCTATCCGAGTCCACAAGAGAAGAGCCTAGACCAACAACCACTTAGAATGGGTGGACGTGTGGAGAATGAGCATGAAGTAGTCGAGAGATGGCTACGGGAGGAGTCCAACCGTGGTGATGATGACATGCAAGGACAGGAAGATGGAGTTGGAGGTAGTCGGTATAGGGAGGAGAGATCCTATGGCCGAACCTATGATGATGCTAGAAGGCAAGATAGGCCGAGATCGTGACTACTATCGTGATGAAGGATGGTGATGGAAATCGGTTTAACAACCGAGGACCTAGAAGGCAAAACTATCATAGAGGTGATCATGATGAAGATGGTGGAGATGGAAATCGGTTTCACAACCGAGGACCTAGGCGACCAAAGATAGATTTTCCAAAGTTTAGTGGAGGTGATCCACATGAATGGCTTGATAAGGCGGAGCACTACTTCCATGTCTATGAAGTGAGAAGGGAAGAAAGAGTTGCCACCGCATGTTTCTACCTTGATGGCAAAGCAAGCAAGTGGTGGAGGTGGATTCGAGCCCAATACGAGAAAGAAGAAGAAGGCTCGGATGGACGGCTTTCGAGAGGGAGCTACTTATGCAATTTGGGCCCTCGCCCATTATCAACCATCATGGCCAATTGGCCAAACTCAAGCAAGAAGGCAAGGTGCACACATATGTGGAGGAGTTTCGACAACTCCAAACTCTAGTGAGGGGTTGGTCCGAGGAGGCACTCATTGGCACCTTTGTGGATGGGTTAAAGCCATGGATAGCTAAGGAGCTCAAGTTGAAGCAGCCCACTAGATTGCAAGAAGCTATGAGGATGGCCGAGATCCTTGAAGATAGCCACCGGTTTGAGAAGAAGCAAGTCAAGGAGGAAGCGGCTAGCAAGGAAGATGAAACCTTGCAATCCGAGAGGCCTTCGAAGGAAAAAGAGGTGTGGAAGAATCAAGGAAGAAGAAGAATGACTTAATGAAGCTTAGCCGGGAAGAGCTTGCTGAGTACATCAAAAAGCGGTTATGCTTCAAGTGTGGAGAAAAGTGGAGTCCTGACCATCAATGCAAGAAGGCCAAGCTCATGTCATGATTGATGAGGGCGAAGAGGAGTCAAGCGAGGAGCACACTAGTGATAGTGAGCTAAATGCCATGACGGGCATTGAGAAATCCTCAACCATGACACTCATGGCTTCGATGGGCGAGCATGATATCACCGTGTTGGTGGATAGTGGGTCTACCACAACTTCATCAACACCAACCTTGTTACTAAGGCGGGCTTGCAAGAAGAGGAGATAGAGGCCTTTGAGGTGAAGCTTGCCAATGGAGGAAGGATGAGATGTGAGGAGATCGTGAAGGCGGCTTCGATTGATGTCCAAGGTATGCATGTTGTGGTTGATCTATATGTACTTTCCTTGGATGAGTTGGATGTGGTCTTGGGTGATGCTTGGTTAAAAGCATTGGCAAGATCATGTTTGATTATGGTGGGAGGAGTATGGAGTTCACCCTAGGCGGTAGGATGGTTACTTGGAGTATGGGTGGGCCACCTAGGGAGGAGATTATTTGGGAGGATTATGATGGCATGGCCTCTCGAGTTTCAAAGGTTACCCTTGGGTCAAGGGTACTTTTCAAGGAAGGGGGAATGAAAGGGTCCTCAGTGATGACATGGGCCGTGACAAACACGCTTGGGAGGATAGGTGCCAAGATGAGGCGGCATTGGCACCCATGGGCACCCTTGACACGACCACCGCACGCGCAGCAAGAGCACCATAGCCATGCCATGGCATCAGCAGCACGCAGCTGACAAGCGCATGCGCGACAAGGCATGGCGCCCCAGCAACACCCATGCCTGGCATGCCGGCCAGCCAGCCACAGACATGCCATGACAGCCCATGGCCTTGCCCACGACCTTGCCATGACATGGTGCCACAGCAAGTCCTTGGCCACCAGCCAAGCCAAGCAAGCACAGCGGGCAAGCAGACAAAGGAGTGCCACTACACCAGATGGCCACCACCAGTGGCGGAGCACCACCACCCCTACCGGTACCGGTGCCCACAGAGTCGAAGGAGCACCACCACCCATGGAGGTGCAAGCAGCGGCGGCGCCGCCGTGGACGGCGGCGAACGGCAAGGTCCACGAGGTATCTTAGGGATTAGTTTCCTTTCTTGTTGAGATTGAATAAATCATATCTTCTAGATTTAGGGATCCTTTCCTAAACTCTAGAAGATTCCTTTCCTTTGAGTTTGTGTTGTATTAGGCATGTAATATCAAATCTACTTGATTGAAGGGATTGATTCCTAAAGATCGGTGATTTGATTTAGATTTGATTTAATTGTGATTGTGATTTGATTTCATTAGGGTTTGTAAGCACCTAAGGATGTCTATATAAACACCTTAGGTGCATTAGAGTTATTCATTCAGAATAGTGAGAAGAGTAGAGTCTTGGAGAGCCTGAGTGCTTTTGAGAGAGTTTTGGCCAAGCATAGGCACGTATATGCTAAGTCGGTTCAAGGCTAATAACCTTGTTACTTGGGATTCATTCTAGGCTAATAACCTAGTTTGGGTACCCGTTCTTGGGCTAATTAACCCTTGATCGGGATTGTTCTTGTGTTCTTGTGGTTCTTGGGCTAATTAACCCTTAACCACATTCTTCGTTCTTATCAATAATATCTTGAGAGTTCTCCATTTGTGTTTAGATCCTATATTTCAGCTCGTGTGTTGCCAAGAACGGTTTAGGAGGATCGATTGGGGTGATCGCGTTCGAATCAATTGGCGGGAGTTGGAGTTGTTAAGGCGGCCTAGACCGGGGTCCCTAACACCTTGGCCAAGCTAGAGGGGGAGGGCGGCGGATTGTGGTGGACATAAGGTCTTCGTGATATTATTAATAATTTGATTCATTTTCGATTAGGTTTGGCTACAACCTTTTTAGGAGTTATTACTTTATTTGTAATTTAACATATGTATTTTTTTAGCTTGATTCAACATAAAGTTATAGTATTCACATTGCATCGTAATGAATACAGACTGCATCGAAAATGGTAGGACTTACACTTTTCATCGTTGAGTTTGAATAACAAATGAAAAAAAAAACCTCTATTAGAACTGGAGAGGACAATTGCTAAACCCCAAAAAGCTGAAGCTGTAGGTTCACGCTGCTCGTATTCTCACTGCTTTTGCTTTCCCAACCCCCAACCAAAAAGAAAAAATCTTGGAAAAGTACGGACTTTTTTCTCGGGCAAATTATGAAAAGGTTCGTAAAATAATAAGAAGTCGCCTTCTCCAACAGCAATGTCGCCTCAACTTGTCGCTATTACGTTAAGCCTTTCAGCACGGGGCACTGTAAATGTTTATTAGGGCCGCTGCATTCGCCCTAATAGCCTTTAGTGTTCCCCCGGTGTCGGGAAACCAAACAACTCTAACCATTATTTATTTTTTCCTCTGAAAGCGTCTCGTAACCAGAACCTGAACATATAAATTGCTCCTCTTCATCCTCCATTTTCTGATCAGACCCGAAACAATGCCGGATCCAATACTTGCCGTCGATCCCACCCAGCACCTCCCTCTTCCTCTGCTCCCATCGGACCCTATACCTCCCGCCCCGACCCGCTCCTCACCACCCGGATCCACCATCGATTTCCTTCCGGACTTCTCCGACTACTCATGGGTGGCCTACACCGCCTCCTCTCTCCTAGTAATCTCCCACTTCCCCTCCCCTCTCTCCCCAGAAGAAACCTTTATCGGTCCGATCTTCCGCCAGGTCTTCGAGCTCTCCCCCGCCGATTCATCCGCCATAACCGCCGTTTCCTGGTCCTCTGCTTCGCCTTCGAATGGAGAGCTCGCCGCTGCGGTGGAGAATTTTGTGTGGCTGTTCGAGCATGACTCGGCAAGGTCCAAAGGTACGTTGAAGTTCCTTGTTTTGTATTTGTTCCGAGAGAATCGAGCAGGAGATATGAGTTGAAATATGCAGTTTTGTGTAAGCTGCTGTTATTTGAATACAGTAAGCTTACTCATTTTGTAGAAAAACGACCCAAAATTATCAGTTAGTTGTTGCTTTTAGTTCGGGAGGTGAATTGATATGTGAAGTTTTGTGTAAGGTACTGTTACTGAATCCAGTGGGCTTGCTCATTTTGTTGCAAAACGACCAAAGTTGCCATTTTTTATTATTGTTATTCATTTTTCTTTATGTTGTTGATTATAGAAATCTTAAGATACGACTTTCATTACTCATATATTCAGGTTCTTTTTGTTGGAGCCAGAATGCAGTGCTTGTTCAATCTACTAAGGTGGAGGCAGTTAAATGGACGGGCTCTGGGGACGGGATAATTGCTGGTGGAATCGAGGTTGTTTTATGGAGAAACAACAGTAAGTCCTGGGAAATAGCGTGGAAGTTTAAAGCAGAGCGTCCCCAATCTCTCATTTCTGCAACATGGTCAGTTGAAGGGCCTTTGGCCACTGCAATTTATCCTACTGAACTTCAGATTGAAGGCTCACTAGCCGATGCAGCAAGCAAATGTGTGTTTGTATGTCAGAGCAAGGGGAAATATGATTACGGAAAATCTGAGCTACGTCATCCTCTGCCTGTGACAATGATTCAATGGAGACCATTGACAGGAAGACAGTTGAACAGAGATGGGAAGCATTCAGCAAGACACGTGCTGCTAACATGCTGCTTGGATGGAACAGTAAGGTTATGGTGTGAGATTGATAATGGAAGGGCCAGAAAAACGGGCAAGGACATCAATGATCATGAAACCACAAAGCGATCTTTTTACGTAGTCTCTGTGGTGGAGATAAACCAGGTCTTTAATGGTACTCTTGGCATGAATGTATATGTGTTGTGGTCCACAGAAGCTGGGGCCCTTTTCAAAACTAGTGACCAAGTTAACCAAATTTTCTCTGCCAAGGGATCTGAGCATGAAAAGGCAGGCAGATGTGAGTGGTTAGTTGGGTTTGGTCCAGGACTTGTAGTTTATTTTTGGGCTATCCACTGTCTTGATGACATATCTCCAATGCGGTTCCCCCGAGTTACATTATGGAAGAGACAAGAACTGCTGGGTCATGAAGTGGGAGAAATTCATAGGACTAGTTTTTCAAATTTCATAGACAGATTACTTCTTAATAAACTTATTATTTCGAGGAACAGCCTGTCTGGCCCACCAATTATGTTTTCTTTGATTCATTTATTACCTGATGACTCTTTGGTTTGGTCAGTGTTTCATACTAAAACATCAAATGATATAGAGGATACTTGTCTTAATAAACTCAGGAAAGATAACAATTTATCACGTTCCTCCAGTGGACTACTAAATTTAGGTGGTCATCTTGCCAAAATCTTACAAGTTGCGGTGCATCCTTACAGCTGTGAAGTTGAATTGGCTGTTTCTTTGGATTCTACTGGGTTGCTTCTTTTTTGGTCACTTTCCACCACTTCCACTAACATTCTGGGTAGTCCATCCTTGCTCCCAACATGGAGACTTTGTGGAAAACTTGTAACTCAAGACTTAGGCTCCAAATATACATGCCTGAGGTGGGTACCTTCAGTATTGGATAAAGAACTTGTTCTTCTTATGGGACACTGTGGAGGAATTGATTGCTTTATTGTTAGTGTTCACCACACTGAAAAAGAAAATACAGAATGTAGCTACTTATTCACTGTGCCGTTCACTGGTCATGGTCCATACAAGGACGGTCCCATAAATATCTTTTCAATTCCTTTGTCTTCTACTTGTAGACAAACCTTCGTGCACAATAAGTTTATGCTTGTGGGGATATGGATGAAAGAGTTTCAGGCTTTGTCATGGGAAATGACATTGCATTCTTGTGATCCTTCTGCAAGCTGTGGTGAATGTAATTTTGACTATAAAGATGCTGCAGAAAGCAGCCCATGGATATTTGAAGGTGTTTCTGCTGGTAAAAGATATTGTCTTGGTGTAAATCCTTGCTCATCTCATTTACCAGATCCTCACTCCCATGATCAGGTTACAAGTTCTGCTGTGGTCTGTCCAGATAGTCTGACCATTGAACAGCAAAAGATGGCTTCAATTACTGATAGATGCGGTGGTTATCCTGCATATATTTTGGCTACTGGCTGCTCTGATGGTAGTTTGAAACTATGGAAAAGTAGCCCTGGTAAACCCTCAACCCCTCGTGTGCCATGGGAGCTTGTGGGAATGTTTGTTGCACATCAAGGCCCCATTAGTGCTATATCCTTGACTGATTGTGGTCAGAAGATTGCCACCGTCTGTCTGGAGCATCATTCTAGTACTGTCAGCACCCTCCATATATGGCATTCTGTACATCTTACGGGCATGGGGACTTTTATGTTGGAGGATACATTATTCCTTGGCAAAGACGTTACTGCTTTAAATTGGTTAGCTTTAGGAAATGGTCAGTTATTACTTGCAGTTTGCATGCAGAATGAGTTGCAAATATATGCACAAAGGCATTGTGTTGTCCAGACCTTGTTGAACTCTGAAAAATCTTTGAAAATGGACATATGGGTTTCTGTTGCATTCACTCTTACTCTCCCTGCTGTCCATGACTTCGTTTGGGGACCCAGGGCTACAGCTGTGGTTATTCATGATAATTACTTTCGTGTATCTAGTCAATGGTTATTCCATGTAAATGAAAAGTTTCAGGCTAAGAGCCATCTGAATCATACCACGGAAAGTTTCTTTCATTACAATGGTAGAATAAATGAGGACATTCTTTCTGCAGTCTTCACAGATTGTGGCAGAGTTGAATATAAACAATCATCAATTGAAGATGGCAGTGGAGAATGCAAGTCTGGGCAGCCTGTGAAGGTGACTATGAAGAATGATCACATAGCCAGTGTAGCAAGGGCTCAAATGAAATTTACTTCAGGAACCAAGCTTCATTTATGGAGTCTGCTGGAAGTAGTAGAGAGGTTTAGTGGGTCTGTGCCAAATTATCACCCTGAAGCACTATTTATGAATATATATTCAGGTACAATGAATAAGTATTGCTCCTTGGTGACTCTAATTTAAGTGGCATACATGATTGAGATGCAGAATTAGAAATTTCACTCCCAACCCCCCAACTGGCCGGCACAGAAAAGAAAAAGTAAACTGAGAGTGAGGCTTCAAAAGTTTGAAATTTGACTGCAGTATGAAAGTGTTTGTTATAAATTTTCATCTTAGGTGCAAAATAAACAAGGCAGACTATAGTGTCTGTGAATCTTCCTTGTTTTGGCACTGGTTTCATTACTGGTCATAGTTTCCTTTTCTTTTCTTTTTTTCTTTTTTATTTTATTTTATTTTATAGGCTTTTACTGGTCGTAGTTACTTGTACAAAAACATTGTGTGCTTTAAATCCTGGAAATGTTTGTTGGCTAGATACCAAAGAATACAGTCTTAAAGAGATCAGTAGACTTGTTATCTGCGTTTGTGGGCTTATGCTTGTCATGTATTGAAATCACTCTTAACTGTTTATTTACCTCTGTTTCAACTATGTTTACTCTTTATAGATCTCATTTGATCTTTTTTTTAGGATAACTTAGTCTTTGGTATGTTCTAAGCTCAATTTATCTTCAATGTCGTCCCGCCAGTTTACAGCTGCACACTCTGTTTCATGCAAAAGAAGGTGTCTGCCAGTTTTTGTCCCCCCTTTCTTGGATGTTGTTAGGATGGATATCCGGAAACCCCTTAGTTTTGTTCATTAATCTGAATTATTGCTTCTTGCAACATGAATTACGGATTTCACGGACGTGGGTTCGATGAGTCTCCTTCACATTATTGTTCTGTCCTGATAGAGCTTGTACTGACCTGCTCTTCTTTTTTCCAATATTTTATACCTGTAAAATTTCTCTGTGATTTTTCACTTGCTTCAACTCCTTATTCATGTTCAAAATGGAAAATAATGAAATTCAGTTGCTCAATACATGGTAGTTAGCTAACGACATGTAACTTGGAACACTTGTGCCTTGCCAAGCAGTTTTTGTTGTAAGTTACAGGTTCATCATTCTGGCATCCTTCATGGAAACTTCAGCTTGGTCATTTATGTTGTTTTTGCTTATATATGTGTGTGTTTTCTCTTCTTTTCAAGCCTTTCTTTTTGGTGTTAAGTATCAGTTCCCTTGTCAAAGCACTTTGGAATTTCTAGGCCAAATATTGCTTCTCGAGTTTATGGTTCTGCTGTTGGCAAAAGTTTCTCCCAATTTTTTAATGAAAGATTATCTCATTTTGGTTCAGGGAATTGGAAACGTGCATATATGGCTGTGAGGCACCTTGTTGAATGTCTTACTTTGAATAAAGCTTCTAAGATGGAAGATATCACCACAAAGAATAGCCGCTTTGTCCCACAGATTCTTTTGTCAAATTATTTTGAGGTTCCTTCCGTGAAAAATTCCACTGGTGAAGGATTCCAGTGGAATGGAGATTTGATTGCAACATCATCACAGTTTCAGAGCAGCATGGTCCAATTTGCTTCCAATTCTGAGTCTATTGGTTCCAATAATATAGCTCCTTACTCTGCTACAAAATCTGCACTTAGTGATCTTGTTGAGCCTCTTGATGACCTGCATCATCTAGCAGCTATAAATAATGTGGAGAAGATGCAAATGCTTGCAATTACGGATCTTTTGGGTGAAGTTAGTACCCCGTATACTTCTACCTATGAAAGTCTTGATGAGCCTGGGCGACGGTACTTAGTCTGATCTGATTGAATTGTATATTTTACCATGATGTCTATGGTGATGTTTTTCAATGCCCTTTTTGCTAAATTTACAAGCCTGTGGATTCTATGTTCCAATTGGATCTTTTTTATACTGGTCTGTATTTGTAAAATATCAAGTTTTTAGAAAGTAGAAGAACTATTTAGTAAATAATCATTGACTATTAAAGAGGATGCATGCATGGCTAGAAACTAGAGCAAACTGAGAGAAGTTTTCTAGGTATAGTTCGTGAGGGGGGCTGCCCAAAATGCCTTGAAATTGATTTTATAGAAGCCCTTCTTTTTGTTGTATTAGTCCACACACAAGCCCCCCCCTCCAAAAAATAAAAAAAAAATCTGTTGTGCAATTCCTGCCCCCACCCCTCTGGGGTGTAGTTCCTAGCTTTGTCCTTGGAAATGAGGATTAAAATTGTCAGAAATGTCCAAAGAAAAGGGAAAAAAGAAAGAAAAAGAGGCAGCGATTTTTAGCTTAGGTGTAAGTTTTTCTATTTTGTTGCTGCTGTATCCTGAATTTTGAGCCCTTAAAACCATGACATGTCACTCAAACATTCATGGTGGTTCAATGCCTGTTTTTAATTTTCATAGCTTTTACAAGACTTTAAATTTGTCAAATTGAAGTCATTATGGCCAAATGGTATTGCCAAAAATATCCAGTAGCAAGTAATAAGCATGTGAACTAAACATGTCCTTAGAATTATAATACTACTATTAAATGTTGATCTCTTATTGTGGTGCCTCTATTGAGTTACTATTTAATTGCTCTAAATCTTGTCCATGTAGAATGTATTGTTAATTGCGGACTTTTTCTTCCATCGTCAAATTAGCAATACATTTTGTTCCAATTTCATTTATGTAATTGTGCTTTTCTTTTGCTTGGAATACCAATCTCCTTGTTTTCCCCTCAATCCAGGTTTTGGGTGGCGTTGCGGTTTCAACAATTACATTTTTTCCGAAGGCTTGGTAGATCAGCATCCATGCAAGAATTGGTTATTGACTCCAGGTTGATTGTATGGGCCTACCACTCTGAGTGTCAGGAAAATTTATTTGGCGCTGTTCTACCTAATGAACCAACTTGGCAAGAAATGCGAGCTATGGGAGTTGGATTTTGGTTTACTAACACAATACAGCTGCGTGCACGGGTAATATATAGAGCTAGTAGTGTAATTTTTCTCACTCCATTAGAAGGAGAATGCAGTAACAAGAAAAGGATTCTCTACATTACGTCTGCTAAATTAGATACTGAAGGCAGTAGGTAACTCCACCTTCACTGTTTCCTAGACACCGAAGTAGAAAATTTCTGTTGTCTAATCTTGGAATGTAACTCTCTTTTTGTCAAGTCTTTCGGTACTGTACTTGTGGAACTCCTGAATCTTTAATTTTGGACACCTGTTTCCTAGATGAATTAAAATGAGTTGTATAGGTGTGTCTATATTCTTGGAGGATTCTTGTGTCCATCTTGTAGACTAGTAGGGTGCTCTGAGCAGTATGTCAAACAGTTGCTGTTATCCGTCGGTACCATGGGTGCATACAGCATTTGCATGATGACTGAATTCGCAATGTTGGTTAAGCTTTTTGACCTGGATGACATATTCTGGTTTTTGTTTGCTCAGTTGAGATGGTCTTCATGCCGGTGAGCAAGCCAGTGATACAAGGTGGAGAAGTTGATTTCAGATAGGTTTATGATCATAGATAGTTGTATACAAGGCAATTTCATTATTCTCTTAGTATTTTACATGTGATATGTCATCTCTTTCTTTTTCCTTTTCTTTTTTCATTAGAGAAATAGCACCCAACCTCCTCCCCTACCTTTTGGCCCAGATCTTCGTGAACATTTGTAATAACACCCATCTCTGCAGACAAAGTAATGAGCAGAGTTAGTCCAGACCTTTATTCTTTAAAAGTTTTTAACTCAATTTTTCTTCTCTCTAGATGGAGAAAGTGGCAAGATCACAGTATCTGAAGAACAAAGATCCTAAGGATTGTGCACTTCTATATATAGCCTTAAATAGAATTCAAGTGTTGGCTGGCCTTTTCAAAATCAGCAAGGATGAGAAGGATAAGCCTTTGGTGGGTTTTCTTGGACGGAATTTTCAGGTATTCTATAATAGTACATGCATAGCTCATTGATCCATTTTTGTTGGAATCTAGAGAAAGCAATTAAGGAGGCTCTTTTGTAAATTTCTTTCTTGGAAAAAGTAAATCCCGTAAAGCTCCACCTTTTTCTCATATTCCTTTGTCTTTGTTATAGTTTGAAATATTTTTATAAACTTTAAACGGGTTAATTCATGAACATGTATTTGCATTTATTACTGCTACAGGAGGAGAAAAATAAGGCAGCTGCTTTGAAGAATGCTTATGTTTTGATGGGAAGACATCAGCTGGAGCTGGCTACTGCTTTCTTTCTACTCGGAGGTGATATTTATTCAGCTCTCAGCATGTGCACAAAGCACCTTGGGGATGAACAGCTTGCACTTGTAATTTGTCGGCTTGTTGAGGGGCACGGTGGACAATTACACAAGCATCTAATAACAAAGTTTTTGCTTCCATCAGCTATTGAGAAAGGCGACTACTGGCTAGCAAGCCTTCTGGAGGTTCGAGGAATATACATGTGTTAGCTTCTTCTTTTTTCCCTAAAGAATAATCAACAAAACAGCTGCATGTATGAACTCTCCCCAGTTTTGATGATATCATAATTTACTAGGACCTGTTCTTGATCTACAGTGGGAATTGGGGAAATACTTGCAGTCATTTCTGAGCATGGTTGGTTCCCAGATCAATGCTGCATCTGAAAAACCTGTGCTTTCGTCCAAACATATTGCTTTTCTGGATCCAAATATTGGTCTTTATTGCTTCACACTTGCCACGAAATATAGCTTGAGGAATGTAGTAGGAGAGCAAAATACTGCAGTTCTGGGTAGATGGGCAACTTTGATGACAGCTACTGCCTTAAAAAGATCTGGACTTCCTGTAAGTTTATTTTACAGTTCATGCTATTGTAATATGGTTTACATGTTCAGGATGAGTATACAGTGTTTCGGTTGCGTTTCTTTGGGTTATTTATGTTCAGATGTATATTGCCAAATGATGCTGGACATACCTAATTAGCTACTTCACCAACCCTTAAACTCCAAAATTTGAAATTCTCATGAGATTTCTCATGATTTCTAAGACGTTTTTATTTGTTGGCTTGTCCTTCAATTGGTGACTGGACGACCTAAGACCCCTGTCTTTGTGTGGGAGCATCATGTTTCTGGTACAAAATTTGTAACCAATGCTTCTCATAATTTATTGTAGCTTGAGGCTTTGGAGTGCCTTTCATCTTCCCTGGGCATTCTTGGCAGTACAGCTGAAGGAAGTTGGTCAAATGATGAGGGACGATTTGAAATTCTACCCAAAATTCTGAAGCCTTCTCCACAAGATTCCTCTAACTGGCTCTCAGGTGATTTAGCTTTTCATCTTGAGTCACATGCTAACTTAGACTTGGCACTTCCATACTTTTCAAAATTGATGAGAGAGCATCCAAGTTGGCCAGACACGAATGTAGGATCTGTTGAAGCTAGTATGTGCTCGAAGGAGTATAACATTCATGAATACAAGAAATCACTTGAAAATTTCCGAAATAAGTTTTGTGGTGGGCTCACACAGTTTGAGCAGCGGTTTTCCTTGGCTCCCGCCTGTCTAATTCGCAAGGTATGTAATGGGTAGGATATGTTGTGTTAAAATTAATGTGTGGTAGATTCTTTCCATTAACTGATTTATTTTTGCTTCATCACATTTAACAGATATTAGTATCTCTATGCAATCATGGGCTCTTGTTTATTGGATACGACATATTGCATGGTTATACTTGTCACTATCGGCCACAAGAAAAGAGCCATGCGGTTGACAGTTTGCTCCTACATCCTCCTCAATGTAAGCCACTTTTGAAGGATACTGAAGAAGTTTCCCTTTTATTTTCTCGGTTTATTACTGCTTGTAGTGTCACTTCCTCTCAACCGAAGTCGTATTATATTGAAAATGACATGTCTGCTGAAACAAGATCTAAATCATTAGATGCTTGGGGGTACTTATTTCAAGGCCTTATCCCGTCTTTGTGGAGTTTAAGAGCTTCTTTACAATTTATTATGGACTCCCACTCCCTCACTGAAGATCTCATCCTGAAACCCCTTGTTATACTCACTTTATTTGAGTTTTATGCATATTTTGCATCTGCCTGGCTGCAAAAAAACTCAAAAGTTCTTCTTCTGATGGTGCAACCTCTATTGTTCACTATCACCAATGGGCATAGTCCCTATGAAGTTGATATAGCAAATTTGAAGAAGCTCCTTCCCCAGATTGCAGAGCTGGTGGCTGAGAATCCACCAGTAAAGGAACTAGGAGAGGGCATTCAGGCTTCAAATAGTGTGCAAAATAGACTAGCTGGTGACATACTCCATTCAATACCGGAAGATGAAAGATGGCAAATTCTTGGTGTTAGTTTGTGGCATCACATGTACAAACTCATGAAACAGAAGTTGGATTCGGTATCTGATAGAATTGAAGATAATTGTCTCCCCGGTGTTTCCCTTGGACAACTTTCTTCCTGGGCCCCTAGTTCCGCAAATTTGGAATCTGATGGCAACCATATAACAGAAGAGATCAGGCTGGTCTCATTGAGCTTGGCTGAGATGCTGAAAACCACACTCACGCATCTTTCTTCATATCATGTTAGACAACTTGCATCATTTGTGCGGCATAAATTAGAGAATGGGTTGCAGGTAGTGGCGCTTCGACAGTTAAAAGAATCTAGTCAGCCTCAACCCACAGCCCTCTATGAGAGTACTGTAAATATTGAAATCATGAAAAAGAAAGATGAATCTTCAATTTCTGAAATGCTATGGGATATTTGCGCTGATTCCAAGTTATTATCTGAAGGTTTTTCACATGGAAAAGTAGATTTGTCTCATTGTTTTGATCATAAAGTCTCTGAAACATGGAGTGATAAATATATTGGTCTGGGAGTAGATGAGACACAGGAATCTTATGCATATACTGGCATGCTTCACAATAGTTCTGCCGGTGGTGAAGCTGGATCACCTGCTAGAGGTTTGTTTCGTAGTGGCTCTCCGTTTCTAAGTTCCTGGCAGAAAGATACAACACTTACCAAGGCGGATACAACTTTCCAGAATCCTAAAGAAATATATAAGAGAAATGGGGAGCTTTTGGAGGTAGTATTTCTTTATTTCTAGTTGTTATTGGTTATCAAATTTTTTTCATTTCATTTGCAATATATTATGCTGATTCTTGTGGTAAAAGGTCTTGGTTTTGACTCATCCGGAGATGGCATTTACTTTCTGAAAATATTTTTACAGTTCTCATAATGCAATTTACAGTAACTAAACCATATTTATTGAGCAGGCATTGTGTATTAACTCTGTTGATCAAAGGCAAGCTGCACTTGCTAGCAACCGTAAGGTCAGTCTCTGCACAAACAAACTCTAGCTCCAGTTCTGAAACATTTGATTCATTGGGCATTTGAGTTTTGTGGTCGATTATAGATATATTTTAAATAGTACAGACACTTCCACATGGGCTTATTTTAATCATGACCATGCCCGACATGGTTATGTAGCCTGGCATGTCTAACAAAAGGTACGGCTAACTTACCCACAAAAAAAAGGTACAACTAAACTGTCCGAGATTCATCCATTTTTTTGGATCATAGAGTTGCCAATTGAACAATGTACGTCCACAGAAAAAGAAGTTTAAACTGTGCTTCTTTGGGGAAATATCACATTTGCATTTGCATGATTCTCTTGGAACTTTTGACATAGACAAAGTCAAGAAATTTTCACAATCTGCTACGTCTTCTTATGTCTTTGCAAAATGTACTTTTTGAAAATGAATTTTCGTCTATGGCCTGGATGGATGGTTCAATCTAGTTTTTCCAATGTTACATGTTAGATTTTATTTTAGTCTTTGTCATAACCTGGATGCCTCTTAAAAGATATAAATTATAATGCATTATATTTCCCTGGATTTATTTATTAGCTGCCATCACGGTAGTGTGATCGAATCCTGATCCTGATATTTTTGTTTTGCTACTCTCTTACTCTAATATTCAGCTTTTTTTCTTTCTAGGTGCTCTGATATTCAGGTTAAGGCTGTGTACAACTGTCTTAATTATCATTGACATGAGCATGCTGGTGATGCTAAAGTTTCATGGGGGAAAGAACTTGTAAAATGTCTCCTAGTGATGTTAGTAAATTATTTTTGTCATGAAAATTACCAATTCCGTCCAAAGCAGAAATCTAGGCCAGTTTTTGTTAGCTTGCTTTCTGCTGCAGTAAAACCTTACAAAACTGGGCTTTCGTTTTTGTAGCTGCTTTTGCATAATTATATGTTAGCCTTACATATTCCTTAGTCCAACATGGAATGTTAAATTCGAAACAAGAACGTAATGTCAAACTCTGTCTGAACCAGGGCATAATATTCTTCAATTGGGAAGGTGGGATGTCTGTCAGTGATCATTCAGGCTATATCTGGTCAGTAGCTGATTGGCCACAAAATGGATGGGCTGGTTCTGAATCAACCCTAGCTCCAACATGTGTATCTCCTTGTGTTGGTCTAGGGAGCAATAAAGGGGTACATCTGGGGTTGGGTGGAGCCACTGTTGGTGTTGGGTCTTTGGTACAGCCTGGCAGGAACTTGACAGGTGGTGGAGCATTTGGAGTTCCAGGATATGCTGGTATTGGTGCCTCTGGCTTAGGTTGGGAGATTCAACAGGACTTTGAGGAGTTTGATGATGCACCTCCTACCGTTGAGAAAATAAGCACAACGGCTTTTTCAAGTCACCCTTCTAGGCCTTTCTTCTTGGTGGGTTCTAGCAATACACAGATCTACTTATGGGAGGTGAGAAACTTCAATATCACATGGTAACATTAGCTCTTTTTATCTGTGACATTAGTTTGACTTTGGTGAGTGTACTTCTTGGAATATTCTTGTAGCTTTTGTGTAACAAAGGCAGTTCTTTCAAGTTCTACTTCTCATCAAACTAGAAAAAAAAAAAAAAAAAGAAAGAAAAAAAAAGTCAGGATCTCTCTGAAAGTTGGATAAAAAATATTTCCTTTTTATGAAGCACTCTATTATTGATTGAGTGTAGGGCTGATTACCAAAACCGGCACCGTCACCGTTAATCCTGGTGGCACTATGGTTTGACACCAACACCAGTCGGCAGGCCAAATAACCGGCCTCCGGTGCCAGTTTACCACTGGGTTACAGAGTAACTGCAACACACGTCTTCCACAAAAAACAAAAAATTCACAAAACACATAAATGAAAAACACCATCTTCACAAAACCAAACAAAAGAAATCCACGAAAAAACAACTCAATCTAGCTTAAAAACAATGAAAAACTTGGAGCATGGAACCATCATTTGACAAAACAGAGTGAAATGATGGCGGGAGGGCAGCCCGCCCCGCTGATGGAGGAGAGGGGAGGTTGAGGGAGAGTGCAGGGAGGGGCTGCTGCTGGGAGGGCATGAAACTAGGGAGAGGCCGGAGTCGCTTGAGAGGGCTATGGCTTTCTGCTTTTTTATTAAATATAGGGTTATTAAACCCTAAACCAAATGACACCGTTCTCTTTAAAGAGAACGGCACCGTTTATGTTTTTTTTTTTTAAATAAAGAAGCTAACGGATAGGGTTAGGGTTTTAACCCTAACCCCATGTGATGTAATTTGTTTTTTTATTAGCTATAGTATAGGGTTAGGGTTAGGGTTACAAAACCCTAACCCCATCACCGCGTGATGTAAGGGTGCCCTTCTCTTTATCAAGAGAATGGCACAGTTTCTATTTAAATTAAAATACCACTGGTGACAGGTCACCGCTGGAAAATTCCGGTGGTTGCCGTCACCGGTAATATTACCAGTAACCTGCAAGTTTTGATGCCGGCACCGCCAGCTGAAATGATCAGCCCTAATTGAGTGTGTGGAAGAAGATTGTGCTGTTGGCATAACAAGAGGATTTCTGGGTCAATTGGAGCTTATGCATCTTTTTTGCTGTGTATTAAATTCATATCGTAAAACACTACAATCATCTCAAAATGCATTTGACCTTTGAGGTTTTGTACGATTGATTCCTCTCTCAAGAGCGAGACAAACAAAAGCACTAGACTTGACTCCAGGGAAATAAATTTTGCATGCTGAAGCTTTTCTGTATATCGCCGTAGCCACTACTCTGTTCTGCTTCCTTCTCTCTGCTGTGGTTTCTATACTCCCTGGAGTCACCAGCAAAAAGCTGTTGGGAAAGATGTAAAAGTGTGAAGGAATACTAATACAACAAATGGATTTTTGATGTTTCAATGATGCTCTCAAGCAAAGTTTGTGAAATGGTATATAAAATAAATAAAAGCAACAAAGATTGTGAATTGTTTGCATATGACATGGTGCCTTTTATGACTTAAGGTTGGTGTGGGTTGTAATAAGTGCAGTTCGGGAAAGATAAAGCTACTGCAACTTATGGAGTTCTGCCTGCTGCAAATGTTCCCCCACCATATGCTCTTGCATCAATATCAGCTTTGCACTTCGACTTCTGTGGGCACAGATTTGCTACTTCTTCTTTAGATGGAACAGTATGCACATGGCAGCTGGAGGTTGGAGGGAGGAGTAACATTCGTCCAACAGAATCATCTCTCTGCTTCAATAGCAATGCATCGTATGTATTGCAATCCTACTAGTTCTTTGAGCACTACTGGTCAAAATTCTCTGCATATTGGCCATGTTTGGGAAATCAATGGAAGATTTAGGGATTTCTTAAACATTAATTTGACTTGCTTGCGTATAATTTGTTCAGGTATCCAGATTTGAGTGAAGTAATTTCCTCTATGTTCTGGTGGATGTTTGTTCGCTTTAGATTTGCTGTTCTTATGCATTGATTTTTCAATGGTAGCAAAAACTGTGAACAACGGAAGAAAGTACATGGATAAGAACTCATAAACCATCAGTATTGTAGTTTTCTCTCGCTTATACAGGGTTTCTTACTTCCAGAATTCACATATCACAAGTTCATTTTGTTTGATTTTTTTGTAGTTCTGTGTAACCTTTTTCTATTGTTGAAATGCGATATATGGGTTTCTTTGTCCTTCTTATTGGTACTAAATCTACGGAGAACTTTTGTAGGGATGTCACTTACGTGTCTAGTGGATCAGTCATTGCTGCGGCTGGAAATAGCTCCAACGGTGTTAATGTGGTTATATGGGATACATTGGCTCCACCTTCTACCTCTCGGGCGTCCATTAGCTGTCATGAAGGTTTTCCTTAGTTTTGAATTGCATTCACTAAAATTGGTTGCATGTTACCATGTTTGGCTCCCCCATTCTATAGATCTTAGTGGATTATGTAGGGATATTAGAATTACTTTGGAAAAAAAAAATGTAGGGATATTCAAAATGGGGAAAAACATATAAATTCTTTAATTGATTTTAATCGCTAGTTAATCTTGAGAGTAAGGTGATCTGTTGGTGGTGACGTAATTATTAAAGAAGTATTGGCACAAGAAAATCGTCCAACAGTGAGACGTGTTAATTATGATGATGGCTAGGAGTAATATGAAAATTGAACTTGACTAATCAAAAAATTGGCTAGGAATCTTTTAATTACCTCTTTCTCCATTTTACTTTCAAATAGAATTCATTCTATACTGCAAGAAAGATGGTCAAGGAATACAGTCCAGATAAATAAACTTTACACCTTCAACTATGAGAGTCTTGACACTTCTATTAATTTCAGACACTTTGCACTTTACGTTAAAATTTTCCGTTAATTTGAACAGAAAATTATTTTTTGGTGCTCGAAATGAAAATTTTATTTTGTAATTTTTTTCAAGTGACACTTTTATGTGGGTAAAATCGTAATTTTAGACACTAAAAAATCAATTTATGTCAAAATTGACGGAAAATTTTAACATAGGGTTTAAAGTGTCTAAAATAAGTAATTAGTGGGGGCAATGTGACAAAAATAATAATTGGGGTGCAAAGTGTTAAAGACCCCTTGGAGGGTGCAGCATATATTTATCCCAATACATTACATTCTTGGCAAGTGTCATCATTGAAAGTTTTTAGAACTTAAAATCACAAACCATATGCATGAATCAGGTCCAGTTCATCAACACCCTGCCCCTTCCTGACCCCAAATATTTCTTTAGCTGGACTTGCCGTATTTATTGTCTTGTAGACTGCTAGACTGCTATATGGCTGTGGTTAAATTAGTTAACCTGTGTATTTAATCAGTAGCTTTTATTTTCTGTTGTGGAACCAATCATCCCCTGTTCTTGTGAAGGTGGTGCTCGCTCCCTTTCGGTGTTTGACAATGACATTGGAAGTGGTTCTGTTTCTCCTCTTATTGTGACTGGTGGTAAAGGTGGTGATGTTGGACTGCATGACTTCCGGTACATTGCTACTGGTAGGACTAAAAGGAACAGGCACACTGATAGTGGTGAACAAAGCATTAGTCCATCTTCAAGTTCGGAGATGCAGACAGATGTTACCAAGAATGTTGGGGACCAGAATCGGAATGGGATGCTTTGGTATATACCAAAGGCTCACTTAGGTACAGCTCTGTTCATTTTAATGTGATTAGTAATAAATGATTCTTTGATCTAATTTTATTTTGATGAAATGGTCCAAAGGGAGTATCACCAAAATCTCTACCATCCCAAATACTAGTCTGTTCTTAACGGGAAGCAAAGATGGAGATGTTAAACTTTGGGATGCCAAAAGAGCTGCGTTGATACATCACTGGTCGAAGTTGCATGAAAGACACACCTTTTTGCAACCAAACTCCAGAGGCTTTGGTGGAGTTGTCCGGGTATTATTTTGCTCTTGCAATCATGTCAAGTTATCACATATAAACGTAGAAAAAAAATAATTAGTATCACATATAAATGGGGAAACATAACATAGAATATATCTTTTAGTTGTATGCCAGTACTAAAGCAAAATATATTCGAATGTAACAGGCTGCCGTCACAGATATACAAGTTTTTTCACATGGTTTTCTTACATGTGGTGGAGATGGTACTGTAAAGATGGTAGAGTTTTAAGTAATAGCAACATGGGAGCTAAGGAACTTTATGCCAAGGATACGTATGTGCTCATGGGGAACCATTATTGCTGAATGAGAATCTGCGAACTTCGAATTCCAGAGAAATGGTGACAGGGGAAGGTTGGGTGGAATTTTCTATCTTGCTTCTGATGGTGCTTATTATTATAGTATCTCTTTGGAAATGTACGGCTTTTACTATTCATCTTTTAAGAGACTTACTATGATACCCTCGAATGCACCCACTCAACTTTTGGTTTCTTCCATCGGTTAGTGGAGGGAATATATCCTTTTGATTAAGCCTTTGATTTCTTCTAAATGTTTTAGCATTGCTAGAAGCAGTAAAAATGAAGTCCATTCTGCGAAGTTTATGTAATCCTTCAGGCACCCAACAAAAATTCTCTTTCCTGTTACGTGACCCAGCTAGAAGGAACTTATCCCAAAAGTTGCCGGACAGAAAGGAACAAAATCAGGTTGGGATGAAGGCTTTTGTTGAATATATGCTGCTTCTCTGCTCTTCGTTCGCTCACCAAGCTAAGCAGCAGCATCCGGAGTTCCAAATTTAGTTTATGTTCTCCACTAACTTTCTGCAGTGTGTATATGTAGTGTATATGTAGGAAGAAACATAACAACTTGCCTTTCTGTGGTCCAGATCTGTTTGATCCTGTAGTAGTTGAGCGAAAATGCACATAAATGTCTAATAAAGCAGTAGTTCACAGATGATTATTGGTTTCCTCTTGTTCAAGTTCACTATTTACCAGTCATCCTAGCTGACAAACTAGTAGATGTAATTTTGTTTTTCCCATACCATGAGGGTCACAGTTGATGGGTTTCGCATTGGATGAATGGCTAAATGGGTTGGTTAAGCCACAGGCATCCAAGTTCAGCATGGACCTCTTCTAGAATGTGCTATATTTTCAATTCCCCACTCTGAATTGAAAGGAAAAAGCATCTGTTGAAATAGTTAGTGTGGCATGATTAGGCAGTAATCATGCACTTACTATATGTGTCCTTACAAATGCCTTGTGCCCTTCAAATCCAAATATAGGCCCCCATTATCTGTTATTTACCAAAACAAAATTCTGGGCTCCCCAAATCAATTCTTGGATCCAAGATCTTCATAGATCTACATCTTTCAGTTTGGAATCTCCCTATTCATCAATAAATGGAGTACGATTATGCTTTCGGGCTGTGCAAATCTGGAGTAAGAAATCTTATTTTGTGGCTACAACCTACTGAAAAAGACGCTTAATCGGCTTTTCCTGTCACAGCAGAAAGCGAGAGGAGAGAGAGAGAGAGAGAGAGAGATTCTGTGGGCATTTAAAACAAGAAAGCAGTAAAAGCAATATCATAGTCTAAAAGGAGTGGTGGAAGAGTACCTCCTACGGACATAAGATGCCGCATCATTCTTTGTATTGCAGAGCACATACGAAAGTCAAAAAGAAATCTATCCAAACGCCCACAGTGTGCTCTCTTGCGGCTTCTACTAGAACCAGAATGCTTTCATTGAAATCCACCAAACCGGATTCTTCTCCAACTTCTTCATTAGGCTCTCAAAACCGCAAGCGTACGACGCGTGGAAGTCTGGCTACGATGGAGAGCCTGCAATTCTCTTCCTTTCTGCCGAAGCACGATAGTTGATACCATGTGCCCAGACTGGATGCTGCACTACCAAACCACTCCTCTCAGCTATATTACCTGTGGGTGGGTGCTTCCTTTGCTTGCTGCTCTGTCCAATAAAAAGAGACAAGAAAGGTCAACGGTCGAACCACCAATTCTAAAAAATCAAAAATAGTTTTTATGGGATAAGAATATAACCCAGATGATTCCTATAAGGCGACACGACACTGCAAATGCGTATTCATCTCCTCACTGGAGAAGCAGAAATGGTGGTCTGAGTCCAGATTAGGACGTTGGATTTTCCTAGGTGGAATAGAGATTCAGAGAAGATAAAGCAGAGTCTTATCAGGAAGTTGGTGGACTATCTCTCCACCCTCTGTAGTTTTGTTATTTCATGTCACTTGCCACGTGTCGAACAAGCATCAAATCCGTATGTATGAACAATAGAAACAGAGATAAAAACCCTCTCAATTCTCCCTATCTGTAACGACCCCACCCTGCCCAAATGGAGGGCCCCCAGTATTTCGAGACTTTTTACCAGATCCAGAAATTCTGATTGCCATGACGCCGTCGTATATATATATATACTCCCTTCTCTCTCTTGCTCTTTCTCCTTCTCCAGTTCTCCATGTATTTAAAAAGCTTTTCCGGGCAAACCGACAGGAGAGAATGAAATGATAACTGCAAAAACGAAAGAAAAGCCGAAGCCAAGGCCTTCTCCGACAAGCGTCAGCTTCTCCCTTCGTCCTAGATTCTCTTCTGCTTCTCACTCTTTTTTGCACGTTGTTTCTTCAGACTCATCCAGATCGATGCCTACCCGCTTACCTAATCCAATTTAACCACACTTAACTTTCTCCTGGTTTGTTCTCTGTTTGTTTTTTTTTTTTTCCGTCTTTCTTGTCTTCTGTTTTCATATGTGCTTAATTTTAGACCTTTTATCGCTCAGTGACTTTATGGTGTTGTTTTAGTTTATGAAGTTGTTGCATTCGTTCTTTCAGCTCCTCTGTTTGCTTGGGTCGTTGGGGTGTTCGACTTTTGGATGACATCCTGATCCAGTCCTGTGTATCAGTTTCACATGGGGGTTGTTTGTTTTGGGGTCTGTTTCTTTGTAGTTAGTGAAATTTTTCTTAACACAAGGATCTGCGTTCTTTTTTTTTGGGTCAATTTGGATTTCTTCGATGGAAAATTTTTGGTCTTTGCTTTTTTTTTTTTCACTTCCCAATATATTTGACTGCGAGTTTTATCTTCTACTCATGCTTGGAAGGGCGATATGGGATGCGCTTGGTGGCAGCTTAAGTCGATATAGTTTTTATTGAACTTTTATCTTCGATGAACTTTAATATTGAAGCTTATTATAACCTTTTTGATCATTTTGCTATGTATGCAAATTTTTAACCATCTTACTTAGTATGGTGATTCGTTAAGGAAGAAAGTGTCGTGCTTTACGTGCATAAGACAGAAGGGCTCCTTGCCAATAGAGATGCAATTTTAATTGACTTCAACCCATTCGGAAGGTCACTAAAAGAGAACATAGAAGTCATTTATGTTCATAACAGTATCCATGATCATCCGGTTACTGAAAGGTTCCATTGGAATTTCTTATTACGAGAGGGTTAGGTTTATTAGATATTTTTTCCTAGGAAATTCAATTCTCTTTCACTATATCTAATGGTTTGGTCAAACTCTTTGATATCGTTTTTCTTTCACGCATACAATATACCCCATTTGAAGCATTGTCAAATTCCTCGAGGCTCATTTCTTTTCAGGAAAAAAGTTGTTTAGTCCTATTTTGAGCTATTTTATTTAATTACTTCTCAGTTAATATTGTGGAATGTGAATGCTCATCCCTTTTGTCTCTTGTTATGAAGAGCTTCTGCAACGAATGATGTCCTTTGATTACTTTACAGAAATCACTATTTTGTGAAGATATTACTAGGCTTTACACTAAATTCTCTTACCATTTTAGTCTTGTTGATGAAGTAAAGATGATGAATTACTGGGAAGCATGAAGCAGGATTGGGTTTTTCTGTTGTATTGAAATATTTCTCATGTACTAGATCATATAGATGAATCATAAAGTACTGGAGAAAGATCAAGGCATTTAAAGAGCAATTCATTCTGGTGTGGTCTGACACAAGTCCCAACTTATGAGCTGAAGACTATTTTTTCTTTACCTTTTTCAGTCAAGTTTAAAACCTTATCTTAAACATGCTCATTTGCATTTTATTTTTTCTTTCTCCTTTTATTCTTCAAGAATTGTGGGTAGTAGAGAAGTAGGATCATTTCTTTCACCAACAACTGACAACAGGTATTCTGGTGCAAGCTTTTTCCTGATTATGTTAACAAGTAACTCTGAACTCTGTTCTTATCCTGGAGGAGCTTTTTATGTGTTTTGTAGATGTAGGCAATGCATTCTATTTGAACTTCTGTTTACCGATTACTAACAAATTCTAGTTCTATGCAGTAAAATGTGTCATAGAATCAAAGAGTGATGGCAGCAGCAGAGGCAAGAGCAGCATGGCAGCGAGCAGTAATCGGTGCTTTGTCCAAGAAGATGCCAAACGAGCTCCCAAGTTAGCTTGCTGCCAGTCATCATCTTCAACATCCAACCAGGCTGATGTTGAACCTCCCAGTAAAGCGGATGGGCAAGATCATTCTGCATTAGGTTTCAGGTCTAAAAGGAGCCCTTCGTTTTCCAATCTACCCCGACACAAGATGGTGGCTCCAATTGCAACCAAGCAATGGGTACCAAAAGGGTTTAACACGTGAACAGCCAA
>CM025851.1:17644524-17836627 GCA_003952965.2 Morella rubra | reverse complement strand
TCCTAGGATTTAGATTTAAGTTTCTAAATCTTAAATCTTTGGTTATAATAAGATGATAAGTATTATTTAATCCAAGAATCTTGTACTCTCTTTTTTTATTCCTTGTCATTTGCTTATTGTCATTTAATTTCCATCACTTAATTTTCATTCTTTACTTATTGTTATTTACTTTTTGTCATTTAATTTCCGTTATTTACTTTTCATCATTTACTTTAATGCATGTTATATTCTTAGTTTGTGTTTTGTGATGTTTTAATTTCTATACAAACTCTCCAAAATCCAAAAATATGAATCTGAAATGTGTTCAGTAAATGCTTTTATGTTTCCTTATTTTTTATGCAAGTTTCAACTTTACATCTATTTCCCTGAGGAGACATCCTGACCTTTTGGGCTAATTTTATGTTCACGTCCGTGCACGTATTTAGCCTCTAAAGCTCTCTCTCTCGTAATAACAAATAGGTGCATATATGGCTACGGTTACGCGCACGTCCGTACTTGGTCGCTATGGTCTCAAGACAAAGGGAAAAAGTCCTGAAGATGTTTATAGACTGATTATTTAAAATACAGTGAGAAACCATCTAGCAAGACTAATTAATATATATATTCAGCAAATTAAGTTAGATTACGAAGTCAAGTTAGAAGAAGAAAATTAAAGAGATGTGTCACACAAACGAGTCATGACTGTTATAACATACAATACTCAGGAACAACATTAAAAAGAAAACAAACAAAATAAACAAGAAAATCACACGGCTGGGGTTAGGGATTAGGGATTACTGCACTAGGCTAACATAAGTGAGCCTACAAAATACATCTCTAAACCTATTGTTCAGAATATCTACAAAGCACACAAAACAAACAAATAAAAGAAACATAAGGCAACAACAACATTTTTCATTCAGCAGGAGTCTTCGCCTTTCGTTATCAGGAGGGAGCCGGTGAGGTCATCCACTCTGATTTTGGCAATGTTCTCTCCCACGGCGGCCATTCTCCTGGGAAAACTCCGGCGGCAGATCCTTCGGGACTAGGTGATGGAAATCAAGGCACCGTTTCAAAGTATCTCGTTCAAGTCCCAATTGGGCCGGTTACGAGGGCACGAGCAAGAAGTTTAAAGATGTACTCAACGGTCTAATTCAAGAGGCATGGGCTCAAGCAAATGCGTGGAGGCCCATTAAGCATGATCCACGTGAGCAATCAAGGATCATCACCTTGATTCAAGTTCTAGAAGAATCCGGTCAAGGTCAAGCTTAGATTGGCAAGAATTAATTCGGAAGATTGAGCATCAAACGCCACCTTCCTTCCTTTTTCAGGTTTCACTTATGGATGTGAATGGCTATGTTTGGGCGCCATTTTGTTTCCTTTTTGGCTCTTTAGGCGCCAACTTTTATTTCCTTTTTAGTTGTGTTTTGTTTTAGGCGTGTTAGGCTTTATTTCCTTATTTTTAGTTGCCTTGTTCTCTTTTAGGCAGTAGGATTTATCCCTTAATTAGGTGATTTGTATTAGGTTTCTCCTTGTAATGGCCGACCTATATATAGGTGCCTAAGCAATGAAAAACGCAGACTTTGATTTATGAAATTGTGAGAGTATTTCTCTTTGGTTCTTTGAAGAACTTCTCGAACTTATCGGGATTTCCCGTGGCGTTCATCTTGACTTATCAAACGGAGTTCCACCACCGTTTGTGGCGTCTTCCTTATACCGAGGTTCTTGTTTATGATAAACAACGGGTCGAGGTCTTCCATTCGAATCAGTCCTAGAACGATCTTGGGTTCCCTATTCGTTGTTGGGTCTCGTTATTCTTGACGAGGTTCACATCACACCTCCAGCTGCCACCGGGATCGTCGATTCACCCAGTCTTCCACGTCTCGCAACTGAAACTCCACATTGGTCGTCACGTGACACCCTTTCCAACATTACCACCCACTGATTCTCATGGAGATCTCCACCTTGAGCCTATTGTCGTGCTTGATCGCCGCCTTGTGAAGTCCGGATCTCGTGCAATCACCGAAGTACTCATTCAATGGCACGGGAAGATAGCAGATGACGCCACTTGGGAGAAGTTATTCCAGATCCATAAGGATTTTCTCCACCTTGTGGGCAAGGTGTTTTGAGGAGGGAAGTATTGTTACAATGGAAGAGAAGAAAGTTGGAGTCTTGCAGCTAAAGAAGTCTTGCGGTTGAAAGACTCGAAGAAGTAAAGTTGGTGTCTTTCGTTTTACGAAGAAGAAGAGTCTGGAAGAAGGAGTTTAGTTTGACTAGTTTAAGTTAGTAGTTTGGTGGTTTTAGAAATCAAGTAGGCTTCCCACTTATTAGTTGCGTTTATGCCTCTTTTATTAGTTGTTGGGCCTTTGGCCATGTTAGTAGTTATTTACATTAGTGGGCCTTTAACTTATTACCTGATCCAGCCGATTTGTGGGAAATCAGATAATAGGGCAGTTAGTCGCCTTGGTGAGGGGATCGAATCTGTGAAGATAGTTTTCTTAGCAAGGAGGCTAGCCACCATGAATTGGCGTTCTTGTTCAGTTCATTCCGTAATTTGAATACAAAGGAGATTTCAGTTTACAATTATAAACCAATTGTAACAGGTAACACTTTTTACCTGATCCAGCCCATTCTTGTTCTATTCATTCCTAATCACGATATTCAAAATCTCAATAAATTCAAAACAAACTTAAAATATCTTTTTACAGAAATTTTAGTACTTTTTTCACACAAACTCTAGTACATTTTCAAAAAAATTCTAACAAATTATCACTCTCTACACTTTTTCATATAACTCCAATATTTTTTCATTAAAAACTTTTATCAAACTATCTCAGATGATGCCAAAAAATGATCTGTACCACCTGATGAGCGAATAGCGATGGACAGTTGCCGAGCCTTCTCCTTGCTAATGGACTTGTGTTGCTAGAAAATACAAACGGAGCTTCCCAGGGATTAGTCTCCGATGCCTAAGTTAAAATATAAGAATGCAGAGTAAATTGTTGCTCTAATTCTCTTTTTCGCAGAGTACGTATTAGGAGTTTTTATATGAGAAATGTTCTGCACATCCTAGCATTAGGAGTAGATAGGCAATGTGCGCATACTGCGAAAGGGATGGGCTATGTCTTCCTTAGTCACCTATAACCTCGCTTTTTTATGGGTCATGTCTTGATTGCAGAGGGTCGTGTAGTGTTTGCAAAGGAGAGTATTTCGTGGTTGGCTTAATAAGGGCGGTCGCCTACAACTAGGCGTTCTTGAGGACTGTCGTGCAGCAAGGTTCTTTTGGCGAATAAGACAATTATTCAGTTAATTGAGGCCCTTCGAGCCCTTTTCCTAAAGTCCCTAGCCTTCTGAATAAGGCTCATGTGGTCCATGCTTCTTCTTACTTTTGCAGGTCTTCATAAGGCCTTCCTCTTTTTTATTGATCTAGGCTAGGCTCAAATGGGCCGATAATTTCTTATCCATCATTTTCTCTCTACACTGTATAAAATTTCAATAAAAATTAATGTACAATCAAATATCTTTTAATTTTTTACAACTTTTTCACAAACTTCAGTAAAAACTTTAATCTATCTAAATATTCACATTAATATCAAATTTTTTACTTTGAAAATTTGTTTTTACTGAACATCAATATGGCTGTGTGGACTTTGATTTACTTCCTTTTTCTGGACAGTTCTTATGTAGGTAGCCTAGTTTAGTTATGGGCTCAATTGTTGATATGAATAAGTGCCATATGCAATGATTCACATAGTTTAGTGACTTAGTCAAACCAATTTTACCTTCTGTCAGGCAATGCTACTAGCTCTAGAAAATCAATAAAGAACTCACTACTAGCTCCAGTGGTTAGGAGACACCGGACTCAGGAAAGAGTAGAAGAGAGAGGACAAGAGGTTCTCTAGGAAAATGTTTTGGTCCAGGACGCTAGGGTGTTACTTGTGTTCTAATTCTTTTGGGTAAGGCTATTCAAATTCGGTAGCAGTGGCAGTTATGATAATAATTGCCGTCACCATCGGATGGGTCGGTTTTCAATATATTGGCCACCACTACCACCACCGTTAAGTGCAGTAATTGACTTTTGACAGTGACAGTTTTAGCGGTAGCGGTTTCGGATTACTAGCATTTATATTGGACCATTTTTTTAGCCTTTTATTAGCCTAATTTTTTTTCTTTTTTTGATCCATTGAGCTCATATCATTAAAATATAAACTAATGAAATCCAAAATCAATAAATTAAAGAACATATTAAAAGATAGCATGAGAAATCTAAAGCAATAAAATCTATAATTAATACAATTAGAGAAGAAAGAAGATCAACATTTTATTGAGATTGATAATACCCTATAAGGAGCTAAATTTGAGATTGAATGACTAATTATTTGTACGCTACCATTTTAAAATCTATTTACTTGTTTGTACGCAATCATTAAAATCTATTTACTTGCATAATTAAGATTGATACGATCCGGGTGAAATTTGAAAAGTAAAGTTGATGTCAACAATCAACTTTTATTAGCTCTAAAGTTTTGATAAAATCAACTTTTCTTAATGAATGTCAATCTAAGCAAGAGGTCCTTAATTTTTTTTTTTTTAAAGAAGCCTTTTGAGTAGATCCCAGTATACGACATCAGTTTCCATATTATAACCGCATTGCCACATGTCCTAATTTTTTATTAAATAAAAAAAAAAAACCCAATTTTTATCGGTACCTGCCCAACCGGTATCGGGGGACACCGAGAACCGATAAAACCACCAGATTTTTTTAGAAGTAGGCCCCTGGTACTGGTACCAATGTCGCCAAGAATTGAATTTCCAGTACCCATGCAGGTACCATTGGCGAGGGAAACAACCCTACTTCTAGGCCACTTCTTACAGACGTACTGCTAGGATCGTGTCACATCATAGGAACTTTAGGATAAAACACAAGCCAATGACACTTAGCCTAATGACAGATTAGCCTGCCTTGTGTTGCATTTAGGTATGTTTAAAAATTTTTGGTTGTACGGTACTATTAAAGTTTTGTGAAAAAATAATAAAAATTTTGAGTATGTTTAAAAAATATTAGAAGTGTTTGGAGTTTTATGGAAGTTGGCCAAAATAGGAAGAGGGGGATGATTTGAGTAATTTGTTATGTTTATTGAGATGAAAATAGATTATTTTACTAGTAGAGAAAGTTGATTTTAAAATTATTATTATTGTTATTATTTAAATTTCAGAATTAAAACAGAAAGAGAAAAAAAAATATTGTGCACGTCTTGTTTGGTGAGAAAACCGACAAAGTAAAAAAATTTGAGACAAAAATTCATATTTGTATTGAAACAGTTATTGATAACATCCAAAACATATATTTGTTTAGTGTGTAAAATTGGACCGAAGAGAATCTGTTTAACTAACAACGAAAACCAAATCTGAAATGGATTATCTACTGGTTCGGATTTCTAATCGGGCCGTGAACTCAAATTATTTGCTACACTGCAGACCCAACAGTCACGGCCCAGGTCATTATCCCGGAGCAGCGGTAAAAGGCTAGATCCAATATCCATTTCGTCGCAAATCAAATACGCCGAGAACGTACTTTGTGGGACGGGTGACTGTGAATCAGGCCTTTTACTTGGTAATTGTCCCGAATTGTGTGGACGGAGGACTGCAGATTCCAATATTAGTCAGCGCGCCTAAGTTGGGCCGGCCACCGTGTTTTAAAAAAAAAAAACGCCGAAGAACGAATGAACAGAACAAGTCCAGGATGCCGGTGATGGAGAAGCTGAAGATTTTCGGAGTGCAGGAGCCAGTGGTCGCAGCTTCTGGTCTCATCACTGGCGTTGGTACTTGCTCTTTCGAACCTTAGACCCTATCTGATTTTGGGTCTGCCTCTAATTATTTCATGCTTTTTGTCCGAAGTTTGATCTCCTGCTTAGTTGCTAACTAATTTACTTCGGTTATTGATCATTGTATTGGAGAACTATGTCGAACTTTTGCAGTTTCATGCATTGACAAAATTGTGTTAAATTTTGGGGAGGGGGGAGGGCACAATCAGGAATTCTCATTGATTGAGTAGGCCATTACTGCGACTGCAGGCAGATTTTTGGGTTTCTCATGTCAAATTCATTGGGTGGAATCGTCGGGATGAGTTTTTTGTGCTTGCTTAGCGTGTAGCTTAATTTTTGGTCGCTCCGCTTAGATTTTGCTACGAATTTGCTTTGGCTTTTACCTGTAGTGACAAAATGGACAATGGCAATGGTGTGTACGTGACTAGAAATCAGTCCATTGTGAATGGTTAAACCTTAAGGCATGGTTTAGTTGGGTCTTAATGAATATTGGGAGCAATAGATGTCTTAAATTCTGCTCGAGAATAGCTAGCATTTTCAAAGGGTGAGCAGAATAGCTAATCCTGTTAAATGGAGTTTATTGACCTTAATCCGTATAATCAGTAATTTCCGGAACAAACGGAATTTCATTGCGTTTTTTAATCAGTTTATATCAATTCAGATGATGCCAATGGTTGCCCTATGGGAGCTGGCGTAGCGGTTGGACCTCCAACTATACACCCTAACATATAGCGTTTGGATGTGAGTTACTGAATTTAAAATACGCATGACGATGTAGCCATGTGCGGCTAGCCACTCAAAAGGAGTTTACTCTATGGAACTTCAGGGCATAGCCGGCAGAATAGCTTCCCTAATAGTTTATGTCCCAGATTAGCTTAATGGTTAGAAAAGCAATGCTCGAGCTTCTTTTGACCAACGCATGCATGCACTTCCAATATTTCTGAATGCATACTTATAAGCAGAGGTAGATCAAAAACAGAATAGAGCTATGTCTATAACTACCACAGACTTTTTCTGGTGAACAATTGTCTCGAAATTTTGAGTGGATGGGTAGTATTTTTTTTTTTTTTTTGTTCTCTAATACGAGGAGTAGAAATTACGATTTTGATCTTCCACGGGGCAGAGTTAGCAAAGGTACGACAGATAGTATGATCACTGAACTGTTGAGCCATATGAATAGACACATAATTTGAGGCCTGCCATAAAAATATCAGGTATTGGACTTTACTAAAATTTTAACATAATAAAATAATTACAATATAATCTCTCTATTTTCTATTAGATTATTATTTTTTATTATAATAAATATAAAAAAAAATTATTTAAATCATCTCTTTTTTCAATTTTTTATCAATTTTAACCTCCTCAAAATTTTAATTTCTCAAAATTTTAACACTCAAACACAACAACAAAAATTAGCACTTCGAGCACAATACGAGTCCGCCCCAGTTTACAACTGCCTTATTTTTATCTCATATAAAGCCACCGACGTTGTGAAATAAAAGGAATGAGTCAGAGAGAAAATGCCGTGAACTACGCGTCGTTAACCGTGGAATGCTGTATAAAATCTGCAGTGCTTGAACGTGGAGTTCACATAATAACACTAGAGAAGGTAAATTTATTCTGCATGATAATATTATTGAAAAAACGTTTGTTTTTCCGTGATATGAAATCGCAAGAATATATTGTTTTCTGTGTAGTATGAGATACTATTATTGTTTAGTTTATCGCTAGAAGAACGTTTTGTTTTTTCTTTTGTTTGATTCGCATGACATGTCAATGGAATAGTTTACGAGGAAAATACACTTTTCACCTACGAACTACCATGTATTTTACACTTTGCACCATAAACTACCAATTTTGACACATTGCACCCTCTAACTACCAATTTTTAACACTTTGCACCCTTTATCAAATTTTCAAACTAAAATGACGATAATGCCCTTAGATATTGTTGTCAATTCATTAATTTCTCAAGGGTATTATTGTCAAATGAAGGGTGCAAAATGTTTAATATTAGTAGTTGGAGGGTGTAATGTGTCAAAGTGGGTAGTTTAGGGTGCAAAGTGTATAACATTAGTAGTTTGAGGGTGCAATGTCTTAAATATGGTAGTTTGAGGTGTAATGTGTCACTACTCCGGTAGTTTGTAGGTGAAAAGTGTATTTTTCCCATAGTTTATTGAATTATATTATTCGTATTATATATCAAGTGCTTGAGAAAGAAGGTTAAGAGAGAAAGATTAGTTTTTCTCTCAAAGGTGTGGCCGATGGCAAGGTAGTGCTGCTGCCACACCATTAGTCGGAGCAAGTGAAGGTTTGGCAGCCATAGGGCCATGGACCACCACTAGCACACCTGTGTAAGACACAGGTGTGGGACTTACACAAGTGTGGGACGGATTTTGGCCCCAAACGGCAGCCAGCCGCGCGACGGCCACCGTGGGAATGGCCGGCCTGTGGTTGGCTAGACGTGGCTTGGCGAAGGTGGATGACGGCTAGCAATGCTGGCCGCATCATCCTCTCCAAGGTGCCCAGGCATAGAGATGCCTGGGTCGCACATTTAGGCCGGATGGGTAGGGTAGCTTTGTGCTCTACCCGGCCCAAAAACGTTTTTGGCTTTTTATTACAAAAAAAAAAAAAGGATTTTGGGCTGTTTTGTATTTTGGGCTGAGTTTATTTTTAAAATTGTGATAGGCCCGATTTTATTTTGAAAAGAAATTTGGGCCGGCCCATAGCCCAACCCGTTTATAAAAAAAGGAGGGGGGTTTGCCACACTGGCTGGGCCCCTTTTGGGCTAGCCCATGGATTGGATCCATGGGCAGCCCAAGCGGCAACCCATGGTGCCACGGTCCGTGTTTGACCCAGACCATGACCCATAACCGAACCGGTGGGTCATTAGTTCAACCCGATCTAGCCGGTCAGATCCGTTGACCGACCCAAGTTGACCCGATTTGACCTTTGACCTAAATTTTAAATGCAAGTGTTAAATGAGATTACAATCTCATGACCCCCTATTGTTCATAAATGGAAATATATTTTATCAAAGTGTTGGATGAAATTAAAATAGGAGATTCCAATATCTTGATTTTATAGTTTGTACATTTATTTCTTTAGAAAATAAATGAGTGTGTATGCGGAATGGAGGTGCTGACTAAACTAGTAATGCCGATCTATTACAAAATTATATGTCAGTAAGTGAATGAGAAATTGTGAAGAAAATGAGGATAACTACAAATGTTGCAATGACCGCCATTAATATTATTTATAAGAGTCTACAAAAGAATAAAAATTTTGTTTTTGGAAAATTATCTTTTGATGTGCTAAAATTTAGTAGAAATGTGATTTTTTTTTTTTCCAAAAGTTTAAAATGCAAAGAGTTTATTGCTTTTGGTACTATTATTGATGATTTATATTTTTCTTTGAAAATATTATGGACTCTATGAATAAATTGAAAAAGTAACTGATGTCAATAATGCAACTCAAAAAGGAAAAAAAAAATTAATATGGTCCAAATCATAAGATACTCATAAAAAAGGGTGACAGATTATTTTCGGCTTAGAAGTGATAATTAGTATTATGAAATATAAATCATGACTTATAATCGTGGGCATTCTAAATCTTCTTAATGGTGAATCATTTTTTAGGAATTTAATTAAATTAAGGAAAACTACTGACCGTGAGCTTACTTGAGAAATAAAAAAAAAAAAACCATCGATAATTACATGCATGCTGCAGTGACATTTAAAGTTTAAACCTCTCCTCCTACAGGGTTCTGCTATCCGATCTCTTCGTTCGTACTTTTCCCCGTTCATAGCCATGGTTGCTCCAAAGAAAATCAAGAAGACCACCGGAGGCCGCCAAAGGACCGAAATCAAAGAATTGGAAACGAAAAGCACCAAGCATGTCACCTTCTCGAAGCGCCGTGCAGGCCTCTTCAAGAAGGCAAGCAAGCGAGCTCTGCATCTTGTGCGGCGCTGAGATGGCCATTATAGAATACTCTCCAGGCAAAAAAACATACGCTTCCGGCCATCCCAGTGTCGACATCGTCCTCGACCGCTACCTCGCCAGACAATCTCTACCTGCAAACCAAGCCGCCCATCCTTTTCACGTGGAGGAGTTCAATAAGAAGTACTTGGAGTCAATGAAAGAGTTGAAAGAAGAGAAATTAGAAGCGGTTGATGGAGATTGAAGAGGCAAAGAAGATGGGAAGCAGTGGGTTCTTGTGGGAAGAGGCGATCGATAACATGTGGTTGGAGGAGCTTGAGCATTACTTGGCAGCCATGAAAGAGATGAGAGAAAAGTTGGCGACAAAAGTTGCAGATCAATCAAGGATCAGAAACGCCTGGAATATGACGCAACCATTTCATTGTGGGGTGTATTTTGGTGGGTTAGGGAATTATCAGCTTGGGAATTAAAGCGATATGGGATGCGCTTGGTGGCAGCTTAAGTCGATATAGTTTTTATTGAACTTTTATCTTCGATGAACTTTAATATTGAAGCTTATTATAACCTTTTTGATCATTTTGCTATGTATGCAAATTTTTAACCATCTTACTTAGTATGGTGATTCGTTAAGGAAGAAAGTGTCGTGCTTTACGTGCATAAGACAGAAGGGCTCCTTGCCAATAGAGATGCAATTTTAATTGACTTCAACCCATTCGGAAGGTCACTAAAAGAGAACATAGAAGTCATTTATGTTCATAACAGTATCCATGATCATCCGGTTACTGAAAGGTTCCATTGGAATTTCTTATTACGAGAGGGTTAGGTTTATTAGATATTTTTTCCTAGGAAATTCAATTCTCTTTCACTATATCTAATGGTTTGGTCAAACTCTTTGATATCGTTTTTTTCTTTCACGCATACAATATACCCCATTTGAAGGCATGTCAAATTCCTCGAGGCTCATTTCTTTTCAGGAAAAAAGTTGTTTAGTCCTATTTTGAGCTATTTTATTTAATTACTTCTCAGTTAATATTGTGGAATGTGAATGCTCATCCCTTTTGTCTCTTGTTATGAAGAGCTTCTGCAACGAATGATGTCCTTTGATTACTTTACAGAAATCACTATTTTGTGAAGATATTACTAGGCTTTACACTAAATTCTCTTACCATTTTAGTCTTGTTGATGAAGTAAAGATGATGAATTACTGGGAAGCATGAAGCAGGATTGGGTTTTTCTGTTGTATTGAAATATTTCTCATGTACTAGATCATATAGATGAATCATAAAGTACTGGAGAAAGATCAAGGCATTTAAAGAGCAATTCATTCTGGTGTGGTCTGACACAAGTCCCAACTTATGAGCTGAAGACTATTTTTTCTTTACCTTTTTCAGTCAAGTTTAAAACCTTATCTTAAACATGCTCATTTGCATTTTATTTTTTCTTTCTCCTTTTATTCTTCAAGAATTGTGGGTAGTAGAGAAGTAGGATCATTTCTTTCACCAACAACTGACAACAGGTATTCTGGTGCAAGCTTTTTCCTGATTATGTTAACAAGTAACTCTGAACTCTGTTCTTATCCTGGAGGAGCTTTTTATGTGTTTTGTAGATGTAGGCAATGCATTCTATTTGAACTTCTGTTTACCGATTACTAACAAATTCTAGTTCTATGCAGTAAAATGTGTCATAGAATCAAAGAGTGATGGCAGCAGCAGAGGCAAGAGCAGCATGGCAGCGAGCAGTAATCGGTGCTTTGTCCAAGAAGATGCCAAACGAGCTCCCAAGTTAGCTTGCTGCCAGTCATCATCTTCAACATCCAACCAGGCTGATGTTGAACCTCCCAGTAAAGCGGATGGGCAAGATCATTCTGCATTAGGTTTCAGGTCTAAAAGGAGCCCTTCGTTTTCCAATCTACCCCGACACAAGATGGTGGCTCCAATTGCAACCAAGCAATGGGTACCAAAAGGGTTTAACACGTGAACAGCCAAATGCATTGGAGGCTGAAGTGGAAACCTCGAGTGCTGGCACTGTAAATTCATCGACTAAGTTTGATGAGGTGCACCCTCAAAAAGAGAACGATATCCATGTCTCTGAGCATAGGCAGCCTAGGTACTTGCCTAAGGCCTCCAACTCTCTACTTTACTAATATTTAGTAGGTTATAGGCCTCCAATTTAAATATTTTAACTTAACAAAAAAATAAATAAATCTCAAAATAACCGTTAAACCTTTTTGAAATCTTCATTTAATGCAAAAGAAAACATAGTTCAAAATTTCAAAGGAGATGACTTCCAACTTTAAAATTCAAAAAAGACTATCGGACTTCTAATTTTATAATTGAAAAAAAAAACTATCGTACTTCCAACTTTTAGCCCTTTCTTACTTTATCCCTACTTTTATTATTCTCTTTGTTCCCTTATCTTTCTACTCTGAATGACTGCCCTTATTTATAGCTATCTTTTCAATTGATATCCTACTTTCAATCTTATGTTCACCATTTTTCCTCATTTTTCTATTGTGAAGTCGTATCCTTTCTTTTTTCTAGCTAACTTTCAAGTGTTGATTCAATTTCAAAATCTCAAAACCGGCCCTAGCCCTCTTCTTCCTCATAGGTGCTATTATTCTAACCTTTCAACTTTTAAATTAGTTTTATATTTTTATTTTATATCTGTTATAGCTATCACTTTTTTATCTAGAGAAAATTGAGAAATTAAGATTAAGTTGAGTACTGTATAGTTTTATTTTAAATTTAAGATAATTTTGAGATATCTAATATGTCTAATAGAAAATACCAATAATGAATAATTTTGTATCTCATTATTGATATTTTATATTTTAATATAATAATTTATTATAAAAAAAACTTCTTTTTATGGTTTCGCCTGAAGGTCCCATTTATCTTAGAGACGGCCTGGTCAAATGTCAATAATCATAAGAACTGTGAGTCTTCCCTTGATAAGCACTATGGTCTCTCTGCTGTATGTATGAATCTAGCTCCTGAACTCAGAAAGCAAGAGGTAAAGGCTCTATACAGTAAGTGTTGGGGTTAGTCCCACATCGGTTGTGGAAGGGGTTGGTGGTCAGTTTATAAGTGTGAGGGAAACCCTCACCTCTTGAGCTAGCTTTTGGGGTTGAGAAGGCCCAAGACCACCCAACACTGGTATCGGAGCCCAGGTTTACCAACAAGTCTCGGACCCAACAGTCCATGGGAGAAACGGGTTGTCTTCACCCAACCTAGGGCCCGATGTGTGAGGGAGATCCATTGGGGTTAGTCAGTGGTTGTGAGAGATTGTTGGGGTCAGTCGCGTGGGAGAGTTTTGGTGGTTAAAGTCCAGGGGTGGACGTAGGCCGGGGGGAACCAAATTGAAAAAATTCTCGGTGTCCTCTTTTCCCTTGCTTTTTTTTTCGTGCTGGTTGAAGTAGCCGGATTGTGGTAGCTTGGTGTCGAGAGGCCGGAGTGGTTTTTTCGGGAACCGGAAGACTTTAATTTTCGTGCCGCTTTTCCCAACAAGTGGTATCGGAGCCAGGTTCAAGGGGCTGAAGTCATTTTTTTGGATGAAGCATAGAAGGTCTGAAAATTAAAAGTGGTCCAATAAGAGATTAGAGGGCACCAGCCTGTAGAGGAGGTCTAGATGAAGCTGGAGGTCAAAACCACGTCGCTGGAGGAGACTGGACACGCCCCCATGCGCCAGAATCGGAGAATGCCGTCCACGTGTCCACGCGCACGCAAAGAGAGGTAGGGCGCGTGGTCCTCACTCGCCCCACGCACCGCACGCGCCGCGCACAGTGTACTGCCACGTGTCTATCAGCCACGTCAGTGACACGTCAGCAGTGGGTCCCAAGGTGCCACGTCAGCATTGCCACGTCATCCGCCACGTCAGCATCCCACGTTGCCACGCAGAGAATATTCCGGGGAATCAAAATATTCTGGAAGATTCCGGTTTTTTGTTCCAGGGTGGTTTTTCAGCCGGTTCAGGGGCTTTTAGGCCGATTTTCGAGCAGGTAGACCGGTTCCTAAGGTTTTGGGCCATCCGGATCCATTGGTGCAGTCAGAATTTCGAAATTCGGTCTCTATCAGTGTTAATTGAGATGGCGGAGAGTATGGTTACCGGTATGATGATGTTGTCTGCTACGAATTACATGAGTTGGAAGCCACGGATGGAGGATATCCTTTATGCAAAGGATATGTATGATCCATTGGAGAACGAGGGTAAGAAACCAGAGGGAATTGACGAGGCAAAGTGGAAGAAAGGGAAATCATCAGAAGCCTCAGTGGTGACTGATGACTCCGACTTCGTGTAGCACGCGAAGGTGCTTGGTACCAGCCGGTGGAGATGCAAGAGCAGGGGGAGATACTGTTCTACATGGTCCGGTGGTACAAGCAGGGGATGCGGGCACCCTAGGCGGGGTGCAGGACACTCAGATGGGAGTGTGGTTGGTCGTCTGGTGACAAGGACGAGGTTGGAGTGCCAGTAGAAAAAGGATGCAAGGGGTGGTGAGCAAGGGGGAGCAACAGACACCAAAGTTGCAGGAAGGTTCTACTGATGGGAGCCCGGGATGCACTCAACCGAAAGATGTCAGGAACAGATTCTTCCCTTATGGGTATGGAGGGGGAGATTTGTTGGGGTCCACACCCATAAGATAGACTTGGAATAGAAGTAGACTTTGAGTAGAAGTCTACTTGCTCCCACTTAAGTTTATCTAGGTTTTCTCTTAGGGTTTCTCTTTGTATCTTTTCCTATAAATAGTGGCTTATGTTATAGGAGAAGGTGCGTGAGAGTGCGTGAGCATTGGGCAGAGAGAGAGGAAGAGAAGGAGGTGGTGTGACCATTGTATTGGGCGGGGAGAGTGATTTTCTTAAACGTTCTTAATAAAATTGCTCTGGGGTGGACGTAGGCCGGATTGGGGCCGAACCACGTAAATTCTCGATGTCCCTTACTTTAATTTTCGTGCCGCTTTTCCCAACAGTAAGAACATCGAGGAATGTCTTGACTAATGGATTTGAAGGAAAAATGTGAACCTGTGGATATGGATCCTGAGGGCATTCCAGTATCCAAGCAAGCCCATGAGTTTTGTTTACCAGAATCTCCATGGGTTGGGGGTTGTAAAACTGAGCCGTGGTGGAGAACCACAGATAAAGCCGAATTGGCCTTCTTGGTCTTGAGGAAGTCACTTGATCAAATTAAAACCCGATTTTACCGGTACCCACCCAATTGGTGTCGAGGTCACCGAGAACTGGTAAAACTACCGTATTTTTTAGAAGGAGGCCCCTTAGTACCGGTACCGATGTAGTCAAGAACTGAGTTTCCGGCACTTGCCGTGTAGGTACCAGTGGCGAGGGACCGGTGAACAACCCTACTTCTGGGCCACTTCTTACAGATGTACTGCTAGGATCATGTCACATCATAAGAACTTTAGGATAAAACACGTCAATCCTCTTAGCCTACCCTGTTTGCATTTAGGTATATTTAAAAAAATTGGTCATACAGTACGATTAAAGTTTTATGAGTTTTGTGAAAAAATAATAAAAAATTTTAAATATGTTTGATAAATGTTAAAATTGTTTGGATTTTTACGTAAGTTTGACAAAAAATAAAGAGAAAAATGATTTGAGTAATTGTATGTTTCTTGCGATAAAAATAGATGATTTTAGAAGTAGAGAAAGATGATTTTAAAAATTTTATTATTATTTTTTAAATTTCAGAATTAAAATAGGAAGAGAAAAAAAATTATTATTGAACTTCTTGTTTGGTGTGAAAACGGACAAAGTAAAAAAGTTTGAGACAAAAATTCATATTTGTATTGAAACAGTTATTGATACCATCCCAAACATATGTTTGTTTAGTGCGTAGAAATGGACAGAAGAGCCTGTTTAACTATCAACGAAAACCAAATCCGAAATGAATTATCCACTGGTTCGGATTTCTAATCGGGCCGTGAACTCAAATTATTTGCTACACCGCAGACCCAACCGTCACGGCCCAGGTCATTATCCCGGAGCAGTGGTAAAAGGCCAGATCCAATATCCATTTCATCGCAAATCAAATACGCCGATAACGTATTTTGTGGGACCGGTGTCTGTACAGAATCAGGCCTTTTACTTGGTAATTGTCCCGAATTGTGTGGACGGAGGACTGCAGATTCCAATATTAGTCAGCGCGCCTAAGTTGGGCCGGCCACCGTGTTTTAAAAAAAAAAAACGCCGAAGAACGAATGAACAGAACAAGTCCCTAGGTATGTCGGTGATGGAGAAGCTGAAGATTTTCGTAGTGCAAGAGCCAGTGGTCGCTGCTTCTTGTCTCATCACTGGTGTTGGTATTTGCTCTTTCGACCCTTAGACCCTGTCTGATTTTGGGTCTGCCTCTAAGTATTTCATGCTTTTTGTCCGAAGTTTGATCTCATGCTTAGTTGCTAACTAATTTACTTCGGTTATTGATCATTGGATTGGAGAACTATGTCGCACTTTTGCAGTTTCATGCATTGACAAAATTGTGTTAAATTTTTTTTTTTTTGGGGGGGGGGGGAGGGCACAATCAGGAATTCTCATTGATTGAGTAGGCCATTACTGCGACTACAGGCGGATTTTTGGGTTTCTCATGTCGAATTCATTGGGTGGAACCGTCGGGATGAGTTTTTCGTGCTTGCTTAGCGTGTAGCTTAATTTTTGGTCGCTCCGCTTAGATTTTGCTACGAATTTGCTTTGGCTTTTACCTGTAGTGACAAAATGGACAATGGCAATGGTGTGTGCGTGACTAGAAATCAGTCCATTGTGAATGGTTAAACCTTTAAGGCATGATTTGGTTGGGTCTTAGAAGGGCACAATTGCTTAGATTTTGCTTCAAAATTGCTTTTGCTTTTCCCTGTAGTGACAAATGGACTATGGCAATGGTGCGTTGGTGACTAGAAATCAGTCCATTGTGAATTGTTAAACCTTAGGGCATGGTTTGGTTGTGTCTTAGAGGGCTCGATGGCTTAGATTTTGCTTCGAAATTGCTTTTGCTTTTCCCTGTAGTGACAAATGAACAATGGCAATGGTATGTTCTTGACTAGAAATCAGTCCATTGTGAATGGTTAAACCTTAAGGCATGGTTTAGTTGGGTCTTAGAAGGGCTTAATGAATATTGGGGGCAATAGATGTCTTAAATTCTGCTCGAGAATAGCTAGCATTTTCAAACGGTGAGCAGCAAGTAGTGGATTGTAGCTAATCCTGTTAAATGGAGTTTATTGATCTAAGATAGTATCACACCCTACGCCTCATACTGAACGTCCATGAAAACATAAGCGGGATGGCAATGGAGCTGGAGAGGTTGCGAATGTTGCTCCTGGGCATTCTGTTTCAGCTACACCTTCAAAACATATTAAGAAAAAAATCGATCTGAAATATTGCTTATTGTAGAAGCAATAATGAATTGTCTGCTAGTCGCTGCAATGGAGGTTCTTCTGTAGTTTGTTCGTGGTGGCTCTCCTAGTTTGATTCACACTTTGGGACATTCATTCATTCATTTGTACTTCATCAAGTTCTTAATGACCAGAAGATGAGCTAGATTTGCTCTGGTTTTTAAGTTTTGATTTATATGATGAATTTCTCTATGACATTATTGATGGAAGAGTTGACAATTCTTGACCTGGACTTGATTGGCAATAACAGTTACACCAACCTAAGGATGAAAATTCCATCTCTTAAGTCGTTGGTTATTTTCTGTGGGAAAAGGAAATCTGAGATCGGGGTTCTCTATTTTTGTTCAACAGCTGGAGCACAGGAAAGTAATGATAGAGTTTTTAGGGTCAGACATGAACTCAAGCAATGCTTCTTCTTTTTTTTCTATGCTCCAGCAATGCTGGTTTGTGTTGCCCTTGCATGCCCAAAACTATTCAGCCTTAAGTAGCTATACCGTATTATGTTGCTTAATTGAATCCAATTATGTCAGTGAGTTCTGTATGGGCCACTAATCACTAGAGTCTTCAGTATGATCATGTATGCTTGAGAAAACTATGTTCCATTGTGTGAATTTGGAGTATAGCAAGGTTATAATTTCTATTGCTACTGACATACAATTATATTCCACAATTTAATTTGAATTTCTTGAAAGGAAGGGTGATCTGTTCGCTGTCCATTTCTGTCATGATTATTTATACACTCTTCAAGAGAAGTCAATTCCTTCAATTGTTATCATGCATTTATGGGTTTTCCACAACCAATATTTGGTGGCTTTGAGGTTATTTACTTGGGGGAAATGAATTTCTACAGCTCACTGGTTGATACCACTGTCAAAATTTCAGGTCTCTTCCTTCCAGCAGCCTTTAGGCCCATTCTTGACTCTTTTGAAGCATCTAGACAAGTTCCCCAGCCCGCTTTAAGTGATGTGAGTATCTGGTTTCTCAACATGTTTTGTTTCATGCCTGGAACTCTGTTTCCACCTTGTATAAGACTCGATGCAAACTCATGAAGATTTTGGATAATTTCGCATTATTATGAGTGGTTCTTCTTCATTTGGTTATGCAGGTGTTAATAGATTTGGATAGGAGATAGTTCATATGAATAACATGCTCATTTGTGTGCTTCTTGACTAGGTTTAAAGAAAAGCGGCATTACTAGTTACCGAAAGACAAGATCGAAATAGATATATTTGTTGTGAAGTAATGGACGAGGATGCATCATTGGTGGAGTTGTCTCTTCCACAAGATATTCTGTTGCCATTGTTCAGTGCTTCGAACTCGCCGTCCTTGGAACAAGCATTGGAGAATCTTATAGAATTTTCTAGAACTGAGCTTGGACGCAAGGACCTTGCTTTCAAAAAGATCCTTCCGACCGTACTTCAGCTGATCCAGTCTCGCCCTTACCCTTCTGGGGGTCGCCTTCTCATATCATCTTTAAAGCTCCTGAGAAATTTGTGTGCTGGAGAAGCTGCAAATCAGGATTCTTTTATTGAACAAAATGGTATTGGCCTTTTTTCAAATGTTTTGATGTCTGCTACAGTTTTGTCCAATCCAGATCATGGGACTGTACGCATGGGGTTGCAGGTTTTGGCAAATGTTTCTTTGGCTGGAGAAGAACATCAGCGTGCTATTTGGCATTGTTTCTTTCCGGACAAGTTTGTCCTTCTCTCGAGAATCCGAAGCCAGGAGACTTGCGATCCGTTGTGTATGATTATTTATACTTGTTGTGATGGAAGCACAGGACTGTTTAAAGAGCTTTGCAGTGACTTTGGGTTGCCTGTCATGGAAGAAATTGTACGAACAGCTTCCACAGGTAATTTGGAGATGTTTTTCTTATGTATTTGTGCTTATTTATTTGTGACCTTTTCTTTTAGTTTGGACTAATTTTAATGTTTTCTCTCTGTTTGGTGTCTTAACAGTTGGTTTTGTGGAGGATTGGTTGAAGTTGATCCTTTCAAGGATATGCTTAGAAGAACCTCACTTCCCTCGATTGTTCTCTAAATTAACCCCTGTTGGAGATTCTAAAAGTGGTGAAGATACTGACTTTAGAGATGATTTTTTCTCTTTGGAGCAAGCATTCCTTTTGAAAATTGTATCAGAGATCCTGAATGAGCGGCTTAATGAGGTTACTGTTACCGAGGATTTTGCTTTGTTCGTTTTTGGGATATTCAAGAGATATGTTGGACTTAGAGATTCTATTATGAGATGCAAATCTGGTCTTCCAACAGGCTCTGCTGCAATTGATATTCTTGGATACTCACTAACCATTTTGAGAGATATTTGTGTCTGTAATAGCATGGGAGGCCCAAAGGAGGAGGTTTCAGTGGATGCTGTTGACACGTTACTATCTGCTGGACTCATAGAATTGCTATTATGCTTGCTTGGCGAGCTTGAGCCCCCAACGATAATAAGAAGAGCACTCGAACATGATGAAAAGCAAGATAGAATAAGTTCTCATTCGTCCAAGCCTTGTCTTTACAGGGGATACAGGAGAGACATCGTTGCAGTTATTGGCAATTGTGCATATGGGAGGAAACATGTACAAGATGGAATCAGACAAAAGAATGGGATTCTTCTGCTCCTACAACAGTGTGTCACGGACGAAGATAATCCTTTTCTGAGGGAATGGGGCATTTGGTGCGTGAGGAATATATTGGAATGGAATGCAGAAAATCAACAAGCAGTAGCAGAATTGGAGCTTCAAAGGTCTGTTGATGTGCCTGAATTAACTGGACTTGGTCTTCGAGTGGAGGTGGATCCGAAAACTCGACGTGCAAAGCTTGTAAATGTCTCTCCTAATGAAGTTTCAAGCTAGGTTAAGGTGATTAGCCATCTTTTGAAAACGACTTCTCGAATGCATGTGGACGGACCGCATGAATGGACTTGCCAACCGATCGAGAATCATGGTCGCAGGGTGATCTGAGAGGCTGAACTGATGAGATGGCTTGGACTTGCTAACCAATTGGAAAATGACACTATGAAGTCGCTATCACTCTAGAAGATGTCACGTGGCAAGGTTGAAGGTACCACTAGTAGAGAGTACTGGGCCGGTCAACTGGCCAATAAAAAGAAAAGCTGCTCACATCGAAAATAATCACATAAAGTTATCCTCACAACAAATGCTGCAACCATTATCTGACACAGCAAATACTTCTCCCTCGCAACAAATGCTCTATGGCAGATATTTCTGGCACGACACATATTGACCAATCTGCATTTTTTATGTGTATGCTTGGCATTGAATCACACATATTGACTTGTTCGTCACTTTTTGATAACACAAGTTTAAACTTAGGGTCTGTTTGCTTGAAAAACTATTATTTTACTTAAAAAACTTTTCATTGAAATGTTTTCAAGAAAAAATTTTCCTTTTTAGTGTTTGGTTATTCTTTTAAAATATTTTCAAGAAAATATTTTTTGATATTTTACATGCTTAATGATTTACTTATTTATATAAAAAAGTTTAAACATATCTATGTAGTTTACACTTTTGATATTTTAGTTCCTCGGGTATCGGCTTCAATCGACGGACTCCAGATAATTATTTAGACAAATCGATCATCTGTCCTATTGTTGTTAGCCAACAGACGAAATGGTGTTTACGCGGATTTTAGATGTCATCTAAATCATCTCAATGCTATTGCTCTGTGGCATGAAATTTTTCTCAAAATTTTAATATTTTAGTCCCTAAGGTATTGATTTCAATGTGAAAGTCACTAAGGTACACTTTTGCAATAAATTGGTCCCCACAATTCAATTGCCGTTAGCCATTTTCAGTCATTTTACATGTGGTTTAATGGTCAAATCAAACGGAAGGCAAGAATTGATTGTTTTTGAAACATGTGAGGCAGAATAAAATATTTTGGAACTTGAGGGAGACTAACCAATTTTTGCCCATATATATGAAGTGTACTATAATGTTCCCCAAAAAAAATTTTTGTTTACGAAAAATTTGAGCTTAGTTTGTTTTCTAGAAAATAATAGAACTTTTACAGTTAGGGCTGTTTAGCCCTGATGTAGGTGCCAGTTTTGGCTAAAACTGATACCTACACCGAATAGGCTTGTTTTCAAATATTGGGCACCTACACCTACATCGTTAAGGGCAAAAATCAGCTCTTAACGTGGTGGTTTTAGTGATGGCAGTTCTAGTTAACCTACATTTATATTAGGCTATTTTTTTTAGCATTTTACACTAGTCATAAAACTTGCAATAGCCTAAAACTTTGATATGACAATTCTCCAGGCATGAGGCAATAGCCAAAAACTCTGCTGCCGAATGCCTTCTAATAAAAAATGTATAAACTTACAAACATAAACAGTATCCCCTTGATGTTATATTTGTTGTTTCAACTAATTCAAATTTCAAAATGCAGTATACAAGAAGTTGGATGCTAATCGACTTAGTTCTCTGCCACTATCATTTCCATACAAGAGCCTAAAGTACCCTGTGTGAAAATATGCAACCCCAAACATCTTAGAGCTACTTATTGAACTGTTGGAAAGAAACCATTATTCAATCACAGTCATTATTTTGAAAGTCAAATAATCCCAGAAGTCCAATTCCAAGACAATACAATTCTTAGATTACATAATATGGGATTATATTTAGAGTTCAAATGTCATCATACATTGAGAAGACTCACAAAACGAACCTTTGCTGCACAGGTATTCCTTAGCAAGCATAGACCCTTTGCTGCACAGGTTTTTTGAGAGACCGAACCAGAGGTTTTAGGGCTACCATTGCGAATACATAGAGGGTTTAGTAAAAAAATGGGCTAAATTCAAACCGTACCACACCTAAACAACATATAAACTCACAAAACGAACAACTACTTCAAAAGAAACAAGATCCCCGATTTAGCTTATACTATAAAGTGCAGCGGCAACAAGAAGAAAAAAAAATTAAAACCCTAAAAATTGCAAACAAATAGGGGAAGGTTAACATGAAGGAGGGGAGAAGATGAGAGTGCCTGTGGTGGTCGGCAAAGGGAGGCGCGACCGATGTGGTGGTCGGCGAAGGGTGGCTGTGCTGCTTGTGCCCAGGGAGTTTGGAAAGGGAGGGGAGGGAGAGAGAGGCGAACGATGTAGAAATGTGAAAGAGAAAGGAGCTTGGAGAGAGATCAGCAGGACAAAAGGTTGTGAGAGGTGCTCACTGAATGACTAGTGAGTTTCTACAGTTGACAGTGAAGAGCCTCTTCTCCCCTGGTTTTCCTTGCCTCCTCTTCTTATTTGCCAGCATAAGCGAGGCAGCCATTTCTTGGAGCATTGAGGACTTTAACGCTACTCCATACGTGAAATTACCTTCTGGCAAGGCCCCAAAGCCATCTGCTGGAAGCTTCAATAGCTCTCTCAGAATGTGAAATCTGTAGCTGACAAGAAGGGTATCCGCTGAACCTGAAGGTTGGTGCATGTTAAGTCTTTCACAAGTGAGCAGAATAGGTTCTTGAGCCAGATTCCAGCAGCTTGCAATATCAAAGCTTGGCTTCCCAGCTTCCCTTAGCACCAGCTATGAAAACGTGAGTTACATCTTTGAAATATTTAAATGTCCATCTTGTGATTTTCCATTTTCTTTTTACTGGAAGATTTTTAAGTATGTCTCAAAGTATGAACAGTATTAAATATATTTAATTTTGAATTTAGTGGCTTAGATCCGTTTTCCCTAATATCATATTAAACTTCCCACTTTCTGGTTGGCTGAGAGAATAAATGGCCTCCAAAAATCTTGGTGTAAACGTTGAGATGTTGAATTATGGTAAAACTTAAACCCAGCTTGAAATTGTTGCTCATTGTAACAACCGATGTCCACAATTGGCAAAGCAGGGAGACAAGCTGTGGCATCCTTAAAAGGTTATAAAAAGGGTTGAACTCTCAACTCTTATCCCAAAACCCATAGACTTAGGACCTAATTATTCTGTAAAACCTGAACATGCATTTGGCATTTGTCCATTGGAATAGTTTTCTATTATCTGGAACAAGAAAAACAGACCCCCTACCAATATCGTTGAGAAGCTTCTTAGTTGTGGTTTTGGTATCCAAAACTAGTTCTGAAATCCATCTCATTGCTATCATGTTTGGGTTAAAGAGGATCCCAAATTGGTTTTGGGGATCTTATCCCAAACTAGGACTATTCAACCCCAGTGTAGGTGCCAGTTTTGGCCAAAACCGACACCTACACCAAATAGGCCGGTTTTCAAATATTGGCTACCTACACCTACACCGTTAAGGGCAAAAACCGGCCCTTAACGTTGGCAGTTTTAGCGGTGGCGGTTTCGGTTAACCTACATTTATATTGGGCTATTTTTTTTAGTAATTTACACTAGTCATAAAACTTGCAATAGCCTAAAACTCTACTATGACAATTTTCCAGGCATGAGGCAATAGCCTAAAACTTTGCTGCCGAATGTCTTCTAATAAAAATGTATAAACTTGCAAACACAAATAGTATCCCCTTGATGTTATATTTGCTGTTTCAACTAATTCAAATTTCAAAATACAAGTTTTTCCTATTTTTTGCAATTTTTAGGGTTGAATAATACACCGGCCGCAAGTTTTGGATTCATTTAAATTAGTTTTATTCAACAATGTTATTATTAGATGTTTAAAAAATAATTTATAAAAATCAGAAAAAAAAATTAAAAATAACTTAAAAGTATTTAAATGAATACTGAAAATAACTTTAAAATCTAGAGAAAAATATAAAAACCTACCAAAATATTTTTAAAAAAAATATTAAATATCTGGAAATTATTTTAAAAATAAAAATTTAGTCACCCTATGTGAGCTATGCTCCATCCATCAAGGGAGCCTAGATCTAAGCTCAACATTTCGAGGTTGTGCTACTGTGTCTGTGCAGGCGGTGTGGCCTAAATTTTAGTTTTAATCGTTTGTATTTTTTAATGTATGTAAGTTATTGTTGTATTTTTATAAAAGAAATTCATATTTTTTTAAAATTAATTTTTACTTTTTAATTTTATTAAATTTCCAAAACTAAGTTTTTTTTATTTTGTAAACGTTTTTCTAGACGTTTTATATTTTGATAGTTTTTTATATTTTATATTTTATATTTTATATTTTATTATTTTGTAAATATCATGATAACTATAAAATAATAATATTGTTGAGTAGAATTAATTTAAATGAATCTAAAACTAACAGCCAAATAAAGTTTGGAGCAAAGAGCTAAAAATTTGAAATTTAAATTTTAAAACTCAATCTCAATCTCAAACTCAATCCCGATCCCAAACAAGACCTTAACGTTAGAACTAGTAAACTATAGGTGATACCAATTAGGCTACAACCCTACTGGCCAGTCATAACTCTTTCGAATCATTGCAGCATTACCAGTTTTAATAGTCAGACATTCCATGTTGGATTGCCTTAAAATCAGAATCATACGTATTGACAACAAATAACCTAATTCTAAAGGAGGTTTTTCAATATTTCATGTAAAACGTGTAGATTAATTCGGTGCCAAAATAATGGTATTTCGTCGTTGGGGAATGAAATATAGGTAATGCAGGCAGGGTTGCGAGTTTACAAATAGTCTAGCAAAAAGATTGCCGAGGACCTTAGTGGACGACAACCTTGTAACTTTTTAATGTAACAATAAAATCTAATATAGTATCACGGAGAAAGGACGTGGGAGTATCTTTTCCTTATGGAATCGAAGAAAAAGGGGGAAAAGAAGATGGCGGACAGAAAAATAGGGACTAACTTCAGCAAATTCTGCAGGCTGCTTTGGCATCGGCTGCTAACAGTGATCATTTCTGCCACAGTGAATAAGCCATGGCTTACGAAGGGTTGCCAAAACCTAATGACAGAAATGTTAAGTCTGAACACATTTGGGAACACAACAGAGAAGTCACGCCATTTACTTTCTGACAGCAAAAAGATCAGAATAGAAAACATAACCCAACGGAAGTACAACAAGAGGAATTGCATAGTCAATGGTTACTCGTTAATAGAAATGAAAAAATCAATAATTACTCAAAAACATATGGGATTAAAAGCCTGGAAACTGAGATCAATCGGGGACTCTTAATAAACCTGAGAGATCACCAAGGAATTTCCTGACCGTCCCAAGCAAAAGACTTCCCATTGTCATGGCTTTTTGCAGTGTTGATTATGCCTAAGAGCTTCAGCACTGAGAACTCTTTGGTGAAAAGCTTGCCTTCCGGAACATTTCTCTGAAATGGCCTGGAGAGATCAGTGTCTACTGTGCCTGGGTGCAACAAATTGCATATAATTGGATCCTTCTTTCGAGCAAACTCCACTGACAGTTTTTGTCACTGCAAGAATCAGTTTTCAGAATGTTTACCATTCCACAATCGATTATGTGGGATTTGATAAATGTCTATAAGTGAATTTACCAGCGCAAGTACCCAACATGTAGTGACATGTCTTAAATAGGCCTTCATGTGTACGACTTGTTCAATTACAGTAATGAAACACGATGGGAATACATGGCTTGGACACATGACAGTGGCACTGCTGGTGCAACATGTTTATTCAAACCACTAAATAGGATGCTTCAGACCTGGAAATACCAATTTCATGTCGTGATTTGTTTTGAGAACTCGTCAAGAAATTGTTTCTTTCATCATTTCTATAGCAGCCATAAACTGAGACGGTCCAGGATTAGATTCAATATCTCTTTATTCACTCCGCAGTTATATAGTTGCAGCATTTGAATAAGCAAATCTATGCTAAAAAGAACTAAGTAAAGAATTTATACACTGATTAAGTGCAGCCTTTGAAGATCGGTACGAGTGCCAACCCCCCAGGCAATTATCCCCAATGGATCCAACCCTCGTGCTTAAATTGGCCACAACTGTAACATCCCTTTCTGTCCGAGAGTGTCCACCAACCTTCAGAAGAAGCCACATGTGCTGCTTGAACAAATTGTGTGGTCATATTATAAGTTATAGAGCAGAAAAAAAGCTCAAAGAAAAAGAAGATAATGGCTAAAGAAAACCTTATTGCAATCACAGGTGGAATCATTTAATAACATGCATATTTCAAAATAAGTCCACTGTTTATTGGAATTAGTTAGCTGCGTTGAACAGCAACTTATACATCTTGAATTATATCTTGGGAAAACACCATAGCCAATGAACGTGAAATAAGGTGATCTGTGGGCATCTCTCCGTGCTAGATCTAGACAACTTTCCAATCTGACAATGTGGAGAAGCATTCTTCCACATTTTGATTAAGAATACATCAAGAATGTATCATTAACACGAGAAGTGGGTGGAACTCAGGATGAGTACATTCATGGGAATAGTTTTTCCATTGGTCTTTGGACCTGATGGTGGGTGGAGGCCAGGTTAACAATAAGGCTTCATGAGTTGTTGCCCCGTAAAAAAGAAAAAAAAATGTACAAATTATGAAACGCATTTTAATCTCTGAACATCTCCTCTGGAATTTCAGTCCAATTTCATCAAATACCCACGCCGAGCAGGATGCAGCTGTCAGTTTTACCATGAGACCATTTCGTTCACTGCTAAAGACAAGTTATAGTTGTAAAATAATTAAGCATACCTTGATCACTAGGACAGGACCAACAGCATTAAACTCATACGCAAGAAGCAATGATGACTTCTCTACTCTGCTCAATGTTGTTTCTGTACTGCAAATTGAAGAACATAATTGATTGCCAGGCTTTTTATAGGAAAAAGCTCATGTCATAAAATATAGTTCCAGCATACAATCAAAATTTATATTGCACGTATTATAATCCAATAGTCCCGCAATCGACAGAAGTTGTACCTGGTTGCAAGACAGCAGGAATTGAAAGAATGCCAGAGGCATTAATGAGAATGTTTAAAGAGCCAAATTTGTCCCTAATGCAATTTGCACATGCGTGAAATAGAACATAAGATCAGGAATGAAACAAAATATCAAAACCATATTTGCTGCCTATATGAGGCAATTCCACGGTATTAAAGATCAATGTATCTATCAAATCCATGAGAAAAAAAAAAGATACAGAAGAAACAGAACAATATCAAACAAAGCTACCATATCTATGTTAATCAGCTTTCAATTTTTCCCTCCCTCCATCTGTGTTTCTACCAAAAGGCCTAACAACTTTCAGTGTAATCTAAAAACTCAAAGACTGTTGCAATTGAATGATGATCATAAGAAAAGGCAAAACCTTGATTGCTTCAGTCTATTAAAGGAATATAGATTTAGACAGAAAAATAAATGTACAAAATTTATCTTGGGCAATCGAAATGCAAAGGTTAGTGCCTATTTGAATCCGCAAATGATATTAACAAAGTGATGTCACCTCTATTGTACTTTCAAGGGTCAGATCCAATTTCTGAATGCTAAGCCGTTCAGAAAATTTATTTTTCAGAGATAGAAGCCCAGTTGCCGAATCAGGGTTGCGGCAAGTAGCAACAACATGCCCTTTCTCATTCTTCTCCAGCAGCTGCTTAACCTACATGGGGAAGAAAACAAGTTATTTATGCACAAGAAGAATTGCTTTAGTTACTGCTTCATTGATTTTAATCTCACTTCAACATGCTTTAGTTATGCACAGAGATTTCTGTGACTTTGTTACCCCAGAAGAATTCGTGTAATCTATGATTAGGAATGTCAGACAGGATCACAAACATCTACAGATTATAATAGAAAATGCAACACAATGATGCTCTGAAATTCAAATAAAATTGACTACAAATGAATTTTAAGACTGCACACTAAAAAATGAGGCACTCTCAACGGGAGAGAGGATACAATACTGTAGCATGCTAAAAGTAGAAACAATTTCACCAGATCAGGGAAGAACCATGAGTCAGTACCTAAGCACGTTCAACAGGTCACCACATAAGTTGCAAATGATCTCCACTCAATATAATAACAGTGTAGTTTTAGCAACTTCTGCTTCAAAACAGCATGACGTAACCACAAAACTATATTGGCTGAAGGAGTAATTCAAAAGAAACAGAACCAAATGCCATTAAACCCTACACACCCTAAATGGAGACTCCGAAAAGCCTTATAAAAACTATGTCAATAAATGATGACCAGCAACTAGTAGTAGACTAATTGTCCAAAGCAGAAATACGGAAAAAGCACACTAAACTGGCGTTCACAACATGCTTCAAAGGTTTGTAGAGAGGCAATGACAGGAAGTGTTGACTGCCCACCCCACAAACAGTAAACAAAATAAGAACATGAAGGAAGTGAATGAGACACATTTTTTCCAAGTCTTGACATGAACAATTTCGTAACTTCTACCTCTTAATTAGAAAAGAACCACCTCGATGACAGTAACATTATTCTTCTAGAAATTTTTGGTCAGCACAACATAGCATAAAAGTTTCACCACGAAAAATGGCAGAAAACACAAAATACTCGACATTCATTATTCCCATGTGACTCATAGAGGCTTCTGAGCAAAGCCTTGGATGCCGCCCGATGAAACATACCATAGGTATCAGATTTAATGCTACTGACTCCCAAGTAAGCAATGATCTTCTTCAGATCAATTTGTCTTCAAGGGTCAAGAAAGTATGTATTAGAGCAATCATGCTTAGGGTATAAACAACAGGAGTGGAAATCGCTCCGGAAAACATGGGTATTGAAAGTCCCAAAAACCTGTGGGTCCCCAATTTTGAAAGAATTCCTACCAAGATGGTGGATCCTGCTGTAGGTGATTCTACAAGACCTCCAGGTAACCAAATATGCACTGGTGTAATAAGCACTTGGCATGGCACTACAGAGAAAGCATCCGGTACGGTTAGTTGGAAAGTTGATAATAATGCCAAAATGGAGAGCTTTTTGTGGGATGTGCCATGTCAAGTCTAATGAAGATGAATGGAAGTCAGGGGACCCTTTCTGTTATCAGTGTGTCTGTCTTCTAGTCCAATATGGGCACTATTCCGTAGACTCTGTTAAATCGGTGCTGTTAACACTGAAAATTTCTGTTCCAGTGGTCAAACTGGCACAGATTTCCAATTTATGCCACTTGTGTATAGAAAGAACCACTGAATAGCATAACGTTGACCTCAGAAACCAAAAAAACTACATAAAAGTGCTTCTGGCTGGTGTTAGAGGCATATTGGCTGTTTGCAAAAGTGTTAGGGATGCTCTTTCCTAATGCCTTGTGTTTTTCTTGCTCGAGCCACACATGTCGTTTTAGATATTGAGCTGTCGATAGCTTCCTATTTTTCATTTAGCATGGAGTTTTCCGTATGGGGGTTTGAGTTGTTCTAAGCCTTTTTGCTGGTTCATTTTAAGTCAGTTCGAGTAATCCACCTTTCTGCTGCTTTTATAGGTTCGATTTAGTCAGTTTGATTTGTTGATGATTCGTGCAAAATAGAAAGACAAAAACACAGCATGGAACAAATGTTGAACAATCCATTGGCGAAAGGTCCTAAGAGGTGGACTGAAAAGGAAACCCTTATTTGTTGATTCCAATTGCTAATGGTTGGTTATTTCCTAATGTTCCAATTGCCATCAAGTGTATTGGTGTACCAGGACATCACCCTTACAAGACATCCAACCATTAACGTAGACTATCATGTTTAACAAACTTTCAAGCCATTTGTTCAACGGATCTACTTAAGAATAAATAGCCTAGGATCACTGAAAAGCCCGCATTTGGTTCATCCGTCAAACAAACCCTTGGCATCTCAAGAAAGAGAAAGAAAATTTCAACTAACTAGAAGAAGCTTCATTTTGCCTTCGTTTTCGGTTACTGTGGAATTTGAAGAACTGCGAAATTTAACAAGTGCCGTGAAAATGCAATATTCCAAGCAAATCTTTACACAATGAAGCAGACCAGTCCTGCTTAGGAAAAAAAGGAAGAAAAAAAAGCATACCAGTCCATCTTCGAGATGTTGTAAAACCAACTATATGTATACATCACATCCCTTGTACTCCAAAGTATGGAATGGACAATATATAATTGCAAGGAAAAAGGAAGGAAAGCTTACAAATTCAAGGCCAATTCCTCTCGAAGCTCCCTGCACCATTGAAACCCCACCTTCCCACCTGAAATCAGAAGAAGAAAAGAAAGACAAAGAAGCCCACCGGGCTACTGACCTCAGGATCAGCGGAGTGGCCATGAACGCCCGCTGGTTCAAAAGGAGAATCCTCATTTCACAATGTGGTTGAGAGATGCAGAGAGTAATGGGGGTTGCTCATTGACGTTGAAGTCCAGACAGAGCCTCAACCCGCCCCCCCTTGGCCTGCCCAAATGCCTAAGCCCGCCCCCCTTAGCCTGCTCAAATGCAAGCCCGCCCCACTTAGCCTGCCCAAAGACAGAGCCCAGCCCCTTTTTAATTTTTTATTTTTAATTAACAGAGGGTGAACACGGTGTCATTTCCCTTTTATATAACCTTTTAAGGATGCCACCGCTTGTCTTCCTGCTTTGCCAATTGTGGACCATCAGTTGTTACAATGAGCAACAATTTCAAGCTGGGTTTAAGTTTTACCATAATTCAACATCTCAACGTTTACACCAAGATTTTTGGAGGCCATTTATTCTCTCAGCCAACCGAAAAGTGGGAAGTTTAATATGATATTAGGGAAAACGGATCTAAGCCACTAAATTCAAAATTAAATATATTTAATACTGTTCATACTTTGAGACATACTTAAAAATCTTCCAGTAAAAAGAAAATGGAAAATCACAAGATGGACATTTAAATATTTCAAAGATGTAACTCACGTTTTCATAGCTGGTGCTAAGGGAAGCTGGGAAGCCAAGCTTTGATATTGCAAGCTGCTGGAATCTGGCTCAAGAACCTATTCTGCTCACTTGTGAAAGACTTAACATGCACCAACCTTCAGGTTCAGCGGATACCCTTCTTGTCAGCTACAGATTTCACATTCTGAGAGAGCCGTTGAAGCTTCCAGCAGATGGCTTTGGGGCCTTGCCAGAAGGTAATTTCACGTATGGAGTAGCGTTAAAGTCCTCAATGCTCCAAGAAATGGCTGCCTCGCTTATGCTGGCAAATAAGAAGAGGAGTGCAAGGAAAACCAGGGAGGAAAAGAGGCTCTTCACTGTCAACTGTAGGAACTCACTCTTCCACCTTGCAAGTGAAGGCCGTTGGGTAGGTGAAAGGTGGTGGGAAGGTGATGATGCTTTGTACAGAGGTGTAAGATCAAAAGGACTTTGGGTTGTGGGAAGTTTGAGTTCTCCAAAGAGATTCCACTGGATAATTTGCAGGTAGTTCCTTAGCATCAACTTTATACTATCCATAATTTACAGCAGTTCCATCACTTACTGCTTGAATTTCGTCAATCACACAGGGTTGCATCTCATTGTTGTAATCGATCCGACTGTAACCCGGTTCCTTAATGACTTGTTTATCACTCATCAGCTCTCTAACAGCCTTTACATCATCCCATCTTCCCAATGTTGAATAGATATTGGCCAGAAGCACATAAGGGGCAGCATTTTGAGGTTCCAAGCGGAAAAGTTCATCTGCCGCTCTTCTTGCTAAGCTCACATTACCGTGAATACGACAAGAACTAAGCAACACTTCCCATAAAACTGGATCATCCTTATACGGAATTCTGTCTATAAAAACTTCTGCTTCATGAAACCGACTGGCTCGGCCTAAAGAATCAATGATGCAAGTGTAATGGTCCAATTCAGCTTCCACACCATGTTCTAGTTGCATTGAATTGAATATCTCCAAACCCACATCTACCAGTCCTGAATGGCTACAGGCAGTTAAGACAGCAACAAATGTTATACTATCAGGTTTGTTACCTGAACTAATCATGTCTTTGTACAAACAAACAGCCTCATATCCACATCCACTCTGCGCATACCCATGTATCATCTCATTCCAGGTAACAGTATTTTTATTGGGCATCATATCAAAGAACTGTCGGCCCTCATCTACTCCACCGCATTTACAATATATATCAATAAGAGCACTTCCCACAAAGACATCACTTATACATCCATCTTTGGCTATCTGAGCATGAACCTGTCTCCCTAGAAATGAAGACGACAGTTTTGCACAACAACTCAGTACAGTAGCATAAGAAAATTCAGTAGGAACTATTCTGTTTTGTCTCATCTGCTTGAAGAAATTGAAAGCTTCCATGTCAAGGGAATTTAGAGAAAAACCAGCTATAATTGAGTTCCAACACACAACATCCAATTCAGGCAAATTATAAAATATATGTTTCGCTGTCTCTGTCTTCCCACACTTAGAGTACATGCCAATAAGTCCACTGGCAACATATAAGTCAGTATGAAAGCAAGCCCTCTGTGAGGCAGAATGGACTTCCTCTCCAAACTCCAGAAGTCCCATTGCTGCACATGAGCTAAGGATAATGGCCAAGGTAGTCCGATCAGATTTCACACTTCGAAACTGCATTTGCCTGAAGAGTTCTATTGCCTCCTTGTGATTCCCGCTCTGGGAATAACCAGAGAGTATGGCATTCCATGAACTCACACGCGGGCATGAAATGCTATCAAACATTCGACGCCCCATTTCGATATCCCCTGACTTGATGCATCCTGCAAGCATATTGATATAAGTGACCTCATCCGGTTCAAAACCACAACTTTGCATTCTTTCCAGGCAATCCACAGCTTTCACACTTTGACATTTCTGGCCATACCCAGCTATCATAATGTTCCAGGAAACAACACTAACTTCAGGCAAATCAGCAAAAATCTTCTCGGCACCGTCCATGTCTCCATTCTTTGCATACATATCAAGCAATGAATTATTCAAATGAAGATCTCTCTCAAATCCACGTTTAATAGTGAGACCATGAACTTGTTGCCCATGTACGTTGGACGAGAGGATGTCATCCAGATCATCGTCACAAACTTCTCTTGATATCCTTCCAGCACAAGCACCTAAAATGCTTGACAATGAAACAGAATCGATATGTATGCCTTTTCTACACATCAGTCTGAACATTGCCAAGGCCCCCATGACCTGACCCTTCTGCACTAACCCACCAATCATTACTGTAAAAGTGACCTCATTTTGGTCCTGAATATCCCCAAAGACTTGAATTGCATCCGCAATAAGCTCACACTTGGCATACATGCACAACAAAGCATTACCAACATATATGTTATTGTCAAGGCCAACCTTAATAGCAAGACCATGACATCTCCTACCACGCTCTGAATCCAATAATGCACTACATGCGCTAAATACACTGGCCAATGTGAAACGAGTAGGCACAATTCCTTCAAAAATCGACATGTCATATGCATCCAAGGCCTTCTGTTCAGAGCCACTTCGAACCAATGCACTAATCAAAGTGTTCCAAGACACAGTGTTTCTTTCAGGCATTTCACCAAACAACGCATAGGCATCGTGTACGTTGCCAACTCTACAGTGGGCACCGAGGATGGCATTCCAGGAATAAACACCTTTTTGAGCAATTTTATTGAACACCCGGCAGGCATACTCGATTTTGCCGCATCTTGAGTAAAGCTCAATGAGGCGGTTAGAGAGGAAAGTGTCAGAGGCGAGGCCATTGCGGAGGATAAAAGCGTGGAGGAGCTTCCCACTGAGGTGGGATTTCTTGTCCATGCATGACTGCAAGAGATTTGCTAAGTAGGTGGTGGTCTTGCTTTCCATGGTTAGAATGTCTTGTAACTTCACTATTCCTCATCTACAGCTTGCAGATTTGTTTGCCTGTGATTCATCCACATGATACTTCAGGAAGCTGTGAAATACACCTCAGTATATGAAGCAGAAAACCATGAAATCCACACATGTTCTTATCCCCAATAAAGAAAAACAATAACGAACATGGGCATCTATGTCATTATACAAATGAGAGATTTGGAGCAGAACATGTGTAAGGGAAAAAACCAAAAGCTCTGAGAGCTATACAAACCTAGAAACAACCTATTGTAGCAGTGGAGTTGTACAAATTAGTTTTTCTGTTATTTCTGCTACTCAGTTACTTCTTTTCTTTCTTTCTTTCTTTTCTAAATAAACGATTCCATAAACCACAAGCAGACAATCATGGAGAAAACCAAGGATTATCGCTCGAAATGATAGTTATAGGAATACACGAGATCAGTAGCGGAGCTAGGATCCAATTTGAAGGGGGGCAAACTTTTAAGGCAAAATAACAAAAAAAAAATTTCCCTATGTAATGCAAAAAAGTGTTTTAGAGTTAAAATATCGAAGATTAAGGACTAAAAGTATTAAAAATATTGAAATACGCGTACCATACAAAACAAAATTCATCAACAAAAAACATGATATGTGCCAATGATATAGTTGATGATATATGCCAAGTAACATCAACAATGTGCCAATCTGTGATTCAAACTGATGCAAAATAACTTAACACTCACCTCTGACCAATTGAACAACACAACAAATCCAAGTTACATAGGAAAAAACTGTTACCTTAGAACTGTTACACCATATCAACAACTATGAACTTCTCTTTAAAGAAAAGAGTTCCATGCCTACGGTGAGAGAAGAAAATGGGTTCGAAATGAGAGTAAAGCTTGTTGCTTTTGTCATGCTTTCCAGTATAATGTTCCATACCTTGTTGCTTTTGTCATGCAAAAACTCAGCCAGTTCTAATACATTTAAGACATAATCCATTTCCGGTTCTGCAGCATTATTTATTTATTTATCTATTTTTAAGTTGTCAACAATTTGTTCTAATTTCATCATTTTTCATCTAATGGATTTAGTTTAAGTACATTGGCCCTAAAATATGGTAAAGAAAGCATTTGAATCATTTGGCTCATCTAAGGGATTTAGCAAGATTGAATAGAACAAAAACAAACAGAAGAAACTTTTCTAATGACACAACCAAGAACCGTTAACAATTCCAAAAACTAGAATCCAGAAAGACGCTGAAGTGAACCCAACTCACCAACAAGCTAAAACCGGTGACAGATGCAAAAGAGGTGGCCATTGAAGCACCAGAAAGAGCAAGTTCACCAAGATGACCAACAAACATGACAGATATCACACATTCACAGATTGCAAAGCATAAAAACAACCAGCAAAAAAATCACACATTCACAGATCGTAAAGCAAAAAAACAACCAGCAAAGGAATCACAATCACATATTACATATTCAATTTCGAGCCCTAAATCCTAATCACATTCACAGATGACATATTCACAATCAACAATTAAAAAATTTCAATTTTCAAAATTCAAACCCTAAATCCTGATCACATTACCAAATCACAAATAACTCATAACAAATTCACAAATTACAATCAACAAGCTATTAGAATTTAGAGAGATGCAGAGAGAGGGATACCTGGACGAGCACGGAGCACCGCGGGACGCGGTAATCGACTGTGGCACTGGGCGGTTGAGAGAGAGAGCGAGGTTGAGCCGTTGAGAGGGAGAGGCCGAGAGAGGGGGTCGTGCTAGAGGGCTGAGATGGGTTTAAATTTTTTTGTTTTTAAGCAGAGGGTGAAACGACACCGTGTTCACCCTCTGTTAATTAAAAATAAAAAATAAAAAGGGGCTGGGCTTTGTCTTTGGACGGGCCAAGGGGGGCGGGCTTAGGTATTTGGGTGGGGCCGGGGGGGGTTAAGGCTCTGTCTGGACTTCAATGTCAGTGGGCAACCCCCATTACTTTCTGAGAGTGAGTATCGAAACGGATGGAATCGGAATGATCTATTCCGGTTTCGATTTCGGTTCCATTTCGATAATAAATACCGGAATAGAACCGAAATTTTCAGAATTGGAAACCAGAAATTTCGGTTTCCTTTTGTGGGCTTTTGTGGTTATATTTTTTTGGGTCTTAAATCATTTTGCACAAATTATTTTGTTATACATCATAAATTAACAATAAATAAAATGAAAAATAAACATTAATCTAAGTTCTAAAATAAACAAGCATCTAAATTAAAATTATAACATTAGAAAATTATGGGCATCAAAAAAAGGTTTGAGCCCTTTTTTAAAATTACAATGTTTTAAACCCTATCTTAAAAAAATAAATATTCACTCAAAATCTAAAATAAAATTATAAGGTTTTGAGTCATATTTTTATTAAAATTAAAAAAAAAAAAACTGGAAATTCTGATAATTCTACCAGAATTTCCAGTTCCGATTCTGATTTTGAAAAATACAAAAAATACATTTAAGTTCCGATTCCGGCATATACCGAAATCGAAATTACAGAACCTGAAATTTTGATATTGGTCATTGGCAAAAAGAAAACTGACTTTGTTAAGCAGATTCATGAGAAAGCGAGACTCAACATCGAACGACAAACGGAGCAGTATGCAAAACAAGCCAACAAGGGATGTCACAAGATAGTTTTTGAACTCGACGATTGGGTTTGGTTGCATATGCGAAAAGAAAGATTCCCGACAAAAAGACGTTCCAAATTGCTCCCAAGAGGGGATGGTCCTTTCCAAGTTCCTCGAGCGCATCAATGATAACGCCTACAAGCTAGATTTACCTAGTGAGTATCAATGTAAGTGTCACTTTTAATGTTACTGATTTGAGTCCTTTTGATGTAGGTGAAGATTTGAGGGCAAATCCTTTTCAAGAGGAGAGGAATGATGGAAATCAAGGAGCATTGTTGAAGGATCCAGTTCAAGTTCCCATTGGGCCGGTTACGAGGGCACGAGCCAAGAAGTTTAAAGAGTTACTCAACGGGCTAATTCAAGAGGCATGGGCTCAAGCAAATTCATGGAGGCCCATTGAACAAGATCCACGTGAACCACAAAGGATTGTCAATTTGATTCACGTTCTAGAAGAATCCGCTCAAGATTGAGCATCAACAAAAGGATCTGATTTAGCCCTTTCACGCCACCTTCTTTCCTTTTTATGGCTTGTCTTTTTAAGGGCGTGAATGGTTAAGTTAGGCGCCTTTTTTCTTCCCTTATTGGTTCGGATTATGTAGCTGGTTTGGCGCCATTTTTGTGTTTCCTTTTATGTTTAGGCGCCAGCCTTTTCTTTCCTTAGGAGTTGAGCTTGTCTTAGGCGCCCTTTTGTTTCCTTTCTTGATAGCTTTAGGCGCCAGCTTTTGTTCCCTTAATTAGGTGATTTGTAATTAGGGTTTTTCTTGTCTTGGACGACCTATATATAGGTGCCTAAGCAATGAAAAACGCAGACTTGAATTTTTATGCAATTGTGAGAGTATTTCTCTTTGGTTCTTTGAAGAACTTCTCGAACTTATCGGGATTTCCCGTGGCGTTCATCTCGACTTATCAAACGGAGTTTCCACCACCGTTTGTGGCGTCTTCCCTATACCGAGGTTCTTGTTTTCTAAACAACGGGTCGAGGTCTTCCATTCGAATCAGTCCTAGAACGATCTTGGGTTCCCTTTCGTTGTTGGGTCTCGTTATTCTTGGCGAGGTTCACATCACATGGCCACACCGCTGATCCTCAGGTCAGTAGCCCGGCAGGCTTCTTTGTCCTTCTGTTCTTCTTCTACTTTCAAGTGGGAAGGTGGGGTACTTAGAAAAAAAAAAAAAAAAAAAGTGGGAAGGTGGGGTTTCCATGATGCAGGGAGCTTCGAGAGGAATTGGCGTTGAATTTGTACACAGAAAAATAAGTACGGAGGAGAAGCAGCCAATTAGCTATCCTTAGTAGTAATATGAAGTTAGGCATCAATCCTCAACAGCTATTCAAGAACAAGCACTACAAAATACAGGATGAACTTGGATTTCATCATGGAGTTGGGTTCCTGATGTGAACCCGTAGGATTGAAAACCCTTGAACCCACGAACAATTTGACTAAAGACCCAAGAACACCACAAATCAAGCCAAGGAACAAATCTTGACCCTTTGAACTCTTGTTCCAAGAACCAAGATTATAGTTATAATCTTGACCCGTTGAAATCTTGCTTCAAGAACTAAGATTGAAGTTAGAATGTCACAAGGAAGAGTCCTTGATAAATTCTTTAGTTCACTCAAGAACTAAAAGATAAACTATCTCTCAGAGAAAATAATACTTAACTTCTTTGATGTTCCAAAACAATACATAGAAGTTCCTAAATATATGAGGAGGTTTGTAGAAGTCCCTTATTTCTAAGCAATGCAGGACAAAACATGTTAATAGTGCCATGTGAATAGTGATCCGTGAATAGTGCCGCATGAACAGTAACCCTAAAAAAAACAACCCAACAAGCCTACAATTATGAAGCCTAAATATTAGGTCCAAAACATTAGGTTGTCCCTCCCTTTGTAGCTTGTATCACAAGAAGTAGGATTGGTTCTTCTTCTTGTGATCCCATCTTGAACGCTAGAGTCTTGAAAAGTAAATTGGCATACTCAGTGCAAGTAGATTGCACCAATCCTTGTATTGCTTCCTTGCCCTATTGGAACTTGCAATGGATCTCTAGGACTCTATCCACATGTCTTTGACCTAGGCAATCCTAAAACAAAGTCCATAGAAATATCGACCTAGGGCGCACTAGGTACGGGCAAAGGAGTGTATAAGCCATGTGGTAAGACTCTAGATTTGGCCTGCCTACAGGTAATGCGTCGAGCACACACTCTTTCCACATCACGTTTCATTCTTGGCCAAAATAAGTGTTCATACAATATGTCTAAAGTCTTCCTTACTCTAAAGTGACTCTCCATGTGCTTCACGCACAAGCAACTCATGCATAGAACTATTAGGCACACAAAGTTTAGAAATACTTCCCTACAGCCCGAATACTACACACACAGGGCGTCATCAAAGGGTGTATAAGCCATGTGGTAAGACTCTAGATTTGGCCTGCCTACAGGTAATCGAGCACACACTCTTTCCACATCACGTTTCATTCTTGGCCAAAATAAGTGTTCATACAATATGTCTAAAGTCTTCCTTACTCTAAAGTGACCCATCAAGCCACCTCCATGTGCTTCACGCACAAGCAACTCATGCATAGAACTATTAGGCACACAAAGTTTATTTTTTCGAAATAAGTACCCATCAAGTCTATAAAACTTACCGAATGTTGTCTTCTCATATGCTTCGTACACACTAGCAAAGTCATTATCAGTGGCATACAATTAATATGCTCAAATCTCAATAACTTTGCATTTAAAGTAAGATAAGGGCATACCTTCTTGATAATGCATTAGCCACAACATTGTCCTTACCTTGTTTGTATTTGATTACATAAGGGAATATCTCAATGAATTCCATCCATCTAGCATGCCTTTTGTTCAATTTACCTTGTTCTTTCAAGTGCTTCAAGGACTCATAGTCAGTATGTATGACATATTCTTTCAGCCACAAGTAATGTTGCCAAGTCTTCAGCGCTCTCACTAATGTATAAAGCTCCTTATCATATGTTGGGTAGTTCAAAGCTGCTCTATTTAGCTTTTCGCTGAAATAGGCTATGGGCCGCTTCTCCTGCATCAAAACAGCTCCAATTCCTATTCTTGAAGCATCACACTTAATCTCAAAAGTTTTAGAAAAAAGGTAATACTAAGACAGAAGCACTACATAACCTTTCTTTAATCTCACTAAATGCGCGATCTTGTTCACTACCGCATTTAAAACCCACGGATTTTTTAACAACTTCAGTGAGCGGTGTGGCTAGTGTACTGAAATATTTGACAAAGCGTCAATAAAAACTAGCCAAACCATGAAAACTTCTTACCTTCGAGATTGACTTGGGTGTGGGCCATTCCTTGATAGCCTTCACCTTTTCCTCATCCACCTCGATTCCTTTTGTGCAAACAACATAGCCAAAAAACACAACTTTTTCCAAGCAAAATGGACATTTCTTTAAATTGGCATATAACTTTTCTTTTCTTAAAAGATCAAACACACAATGCAAATGCTTTATATGCTCATCTAAGCTCTTGCTATACACCAAGATATCATCAAAATAGACAACAACAAATCTGCCTATAAATGCACGCAATGCATGATTCATTAACCTCATAAATGTACTAGGTGCATTAATTAGACCAAAAGGCATTACCAATCATTCATACAATCCATATTTAGTTTTAAAGGCAGTCTTCCATTCATCACCCTCTCTCATCCTAATCTGATGATACCCATTTTTCAAATCAATTTTTGTGAAAACACATGACCCATGCAGTTCATTCAACATGTCATCTAACCTAGGAATAGGATGTCTATACTTTACCGTGAGTTGTTGATAGCCCTGCAATCAACACACATTAGCCAAGTTCCATCCTTCTTAGGTACAAGCAATACTGGAACCGCGCACAGACTCATGCTTTCTCTCACGTGTCCTTTGGCCATCAACTCCTCAACTTGTCTCTGTAGTTCCTTTATCTCATCCGGATTTCTTCTATAGGCTGGACGATTAGGGATTGACGCTCCTGGCACAAAATCAATTTGATGCTCTATTCCCCTGATAGGTGGCAATCCACTAGGCATTTCAGCGGAGAACACATCTTCATATTCCTGCAACAAAGAAGCAACACCAATAGGCAAAGATTTGTCAAATTCGTTAGTATTAAAACATGCCTCTTTGTACAAAAGTACAAACATAGGCTGATTTGTATAAAAAGACTCTTGACATCACTCGACTTAGCATAAAAATTCATTTATTTTTTCTGTACTTCTCTCTTTTTCTTCACTCTCTCTTTTCTTTTCAGTCTCTTTTTTCTCTCTACTCTCATTTTTCTTTTCACTCTCTTTTTTTGAACTCTCGGTCTCACAAGTCTTTTTCGACTCTTTTTCTCTTTTCAATTTCATCTGATCTTCATACACTTGTCTTGGAGTCAAGGGAACAAGAGTAATGGTCTTATTGTCTTTTACGAATAAATGTCTATTCTTGAACCCGTCATGAGTAACCTTCCTGTCGAATTGCCACGGCCTGCCCAATAGTATGTGACCCGCGTGCATGGGAACAACATCACAAAGTACTTCATCTTGATACTTTCTAATTGATAAGGAAACTAACACTTTCCCACAATCATTCAACCACTGCAACTTACATGGTCGTGGATATTTCAAGAGAGGTAAATCCAACTTTTCAACTAAAAGTAGTGCTAAGCCACATTAGTACAACTCCCCCATCAATAATCATACTACATACCTTGTTATTGATGTGGCATCTAGTATGAAAAATTTTCTCCCTTTGTTGTTCCATGTCATCCTCTTTGACTTGGACACTTAAGGCACATCTAGCCACAAGTGACTCACCCTCTACCGGATACTCCACATCATCATCACAAGCGGTCTCAAGTGGTGGCATTTGTTCATCCTCACTTTCACTTTCAGTTTCCACCTCTTCCATCAACACGTACAATCATGGTCCTCTTATTTGGACATTGTGAAGCTATATGACCTACTCCTAAACAACGAAAACATTTTATATCACGATTACGAGTTTGAGGTTTGATTTTACCTTTGGTGGCATTGGACACTTCATCTCTCCTTTTGAGTTGTTCAGGTTTGGACTTGACAACAGCTCCTTCGTCTTTCTTCCAATTGGACCTCCATGACGTAGAGGAGCCCGAACTTTGAAGTGAACGAGTTCCTTTTCTTTTAAGTTGTCGTTCCACCTTTGTTGCCATATGCACCATGTCCTCCAACTCTACATAGTGTTGCAACTTACCACATTGGCAATGTCCCGGTTCAGCCCATTCAAAAACCTCACCATGGTAGCTTCTCTATCTTCTTCGACATTAGCCCGAATCATGACTATCTCCATCTTTTTGTAGTAATCATCCACGCTCCTATAACCTTGAGTAAGGCTTTGTAATTTCTGATATAAGTCCCGGTAGTAATGACTTGGAACAAATCGCCTCCTCATGATGGCCTTCATCTCCTCCCATGTCTCAATAGGCTTTCATGGTTCCTCCTTTTGCTCATAACAAGTTGATCCCACCATATAATAGCATAATCAGTAAATTCAATGACGCGAGTTTTACCTTTTTCTCCTCAGAGTAGTTATGGCAATCAAAAATCAATTCAACCTTCTTCTCTCATTCCAAGTATGCTTCAGGATCATTCTTTCCTTGGAAAGATGGAATCTTCATCTTAATGTTTCCTAGATTTATGTCAACTCCATCTCGCCATCTCGGATCTCGTTGGAAACTATACCACGCCTTCCTCTTCTTGGCACGTCCCTGCCATCACCATTCAAAGAACCTTGATCCTCTTCATCTCTGAACTCAACCTCTTGGTCGTCATCAGAAGCACCCACACGCGCACACCTATCTTGTCTTCTTTGGTTACGACTTCACGCCAAGTAGTAATAACAGCGTCTTGCCTATCCATCCGATCCCTAATTTCATTAAACATCATGTTCATACGCTCAAATTGTTGCTGTATAGCCTGTGTCATGAGCGGCCCTCCTTTGTTGTTTGTGGCTTCGTCACTGGAAGACATTTTTTTTTTTTTAAACTATAGAAACAAACGAATGTTAGAAATAATTTCTCACACACTCCCTTACATGTTTGCACTCAAATATGGTCACTCTACTCGTGTTTGCACTCTTTTGGTTTTTTCCCGATAATATTCTCACCCACTCTTGCCTTTTACCACTCTTGTTTCCCTTATAAGTTCTTTAAGAACTAGTTGAACTCAACCAAGGAACACCTTGTATTATCCCAACTAGCAACAGATCCAAGAAGCAATAGGGAATAAAAATAAAGCGGAATTTACGGATTTTTTGAGAGGGAAAAGCGACTAGGAAACAAAATACCACGATAACTCAACCATTTTGAAAAACAAGATCAATACAATCAAAAGATACCTCAACAACTAGTGCTGATTTTTTTTTCATTTTTTTTTTGGTGGCACAAACCCAATGAAACCCTAGCTACAACTTTTTTTTTTTATAGAGAAAGAAGAAAACAACAAAACTCAACAATAGAATAAAAACAAGAACGAATGATTTGATTTGGAACCTGATTTGGAAATCTGGCTCTGATACCAAATGATGTGAACCCGTAACATTGAAACCCCTTGAACCGACTAATAATTTGAATAAAGACCCAAGAACACCACAAATCAAGCTAAGGAACAAATCTTGACCTATTGAAATCTTGCTTCAAGAACCAAGATTGAAGTTAGAACGCCACAAGGAAGAATCTTAATAAGTTCTTTAGTTCACTCAAGAACTAAAAGAGAAACTCTCTCTCAGAGAAAATAATACTTAACTTCTTTGATGTTCCAAAACAATACATAGAAGTTCCTAAATATATGAGGAGGTTTGTAGAAGTCCCTTATTTCTAAGCAATGTGGACAACACATGTGAATAGTGTTGCGTGAATAGTGATCCATGAATAGTAACCCTAAACGCGTGAACAGTAACCCTAAAAAAAATAACACAACAAGCCCACAATTATGAAGCTAAATATTAGGTCCAAAACATTAGGCTGTGCCTCCCTCTGTAGCTTGTATCACAAGAAGTAGGATTGGTTCTTCTTCTTGTAATCTCATCTTGAACGCTGGACTCTTAAAATGTAAATTGGCATACTCGGTGCAAGTAGATTGCACCAATCCTTGCATTGCTTCCTTGGCTCTGCTAAAACTTGCAATAGATCTCTAGGACTCTGTCCATCTTGATGCCCATCAGTTTCGCTCCTGTACAATCTCAATCTCAAAGCTCCTTGTACAAAAATTGGCCTAAAAATTACTCCATGCTCATTGAAGCAAAAGGGTCTTTAGCCTTTTTCCTACCTAAAACTACTAGGATATTCTGCTTTAACCTATATGCTAGCTCCCACTAAAGTCCACGTAGCCAAATTCAAAGGATGAGAACATACTACATAGTTGTAGACAACCTGTAAAATATTATTAAGGAATTTCAGAGCAATCTTTCTTAAACTCAAAGAGGACACTTTTTTGTTCTTCATAACTGCATAGAAACCCATAATTGAATCCATAGGATAGAAAGCAACACAATTTGATCTACTTACTTGTAAATTGAAGTGACGATGGACTAAATCTAACTAAAACAATGTAAACACCCTCACATTTTTGCCACACTAGAGCGTAGACTATGACACTGTATCGTTAATTTACTGAATCTATAACTACTGAAATTCATCCATAATTATCTGTATATATACCACAAAAGACATCTATAGCGATATTCGATTCTCTAATTCCGCAAACAACAAACTAACTAACTAAATTCATTAATTCAACCACAAATAAATAAAGTTTGGAAATTATACATTTTTCCAACCTTTCTTTGGTGTAGCATAGAGAGAAAGTGACCTCCGTCACATAAGAGGTATTTTGAGTGACGAAATTTGATCATCGTTAAAAATTTGTGTTTTAAGTCTTAAGAGACGAAACAATATGTTAGTCACAAAAGAGGTATTTTAGCTACAAAATTAGGTTTGTAGTGCATAAATTGGTTGCTAGAGGGAAAATTTCTTGAAGTGAGGTCATTGGTTTATGGTTGTACATTGACGGCATCGATGGTAATTTATGCCCCCACTGACACCGACATTGCCCATGCTAGTGTCCCCCAAACGAGTGTCGGCACTGGTTCTATTTAGGCCGCTAACCGATGAGCTAGAGAGAGAGAGAAGGGGGGATCGGGGTGGTGGGCTAAATGCAAGAGAGAGGCACACTTCAAATGGCACCGTTTTGAAGCTATGCCGTTTTTAAAAAAGAAAATACTTTAAACAAAATAATGTCGTTTCTTATTAAAAAATAAAACGATGGAAGCGATGATACTACTTGGGGATATTAGCAACCGAGAATCTAGGCTACTGTTACCTATATCCGTGAACAGTCCTACACCGATTATGCTTAGGATGATCGGGCGTCTACCGTGCTTGTATCGCTTTGTTACTCGTCAAGTTTGTGGTTTACCAAAATTACCTCGACCATGGACATATCATATATATGTTTCCTTAATGGTTAGATTATCATATCGAAACGACGGAGTTTAAAGACATACTTATTTGCTTGTGTTGATTGGGGGCAGTAAAGGGTTTTCGTAGATCATTCAGATGGCAACCCTCGAATTATCGGGCCTCTAAACTCATGGCTAGCCCTTTAAATTTTTCAAATTATTTTTTTAAGTTGTAATTTTCGTTGTGCTTTCAATATATAAAATTAGTGGTTTCAATCGGAAAAATATATATATATATATATATATATATATATATATCTCTTAATTGTGTTCTCGTTTCAACGCGCTATATCCCATTTCTGTACATCTAGAAAAAGCAATATTCTTAATTGTTTACTTTTTGTCATGTCCCAGTCCTTCCAAGAGAAGATCAACGTGTGATGCATTAGTTGAAAACCCAGTAAACAAGTTCCGAGACAAGAAAAGGACGGCTAGCAGCCCAGCTTCGTCCCTTCCCCCACAAGATAAGCTACTCGGAGACAAATACTGCACTATCCCATACTAAAAGCTAAAAACGAAACCTCATGTCGTAGAAATCAGAGCCCATCTAGAAGACTCGTTCCCCTTCTTTTCAGCATTGGAGAATTAACGCTACGTGCATTTTTTAACTTGGGCTTTCTGCGCCCTCTTTTCTAGAAGATCAAGCAATGTATGATCACTATACTAAAACTGGTGTTTTTTCTATATTTTATTTCTTTTTCTCTAGAAGCCATCCCCTTCAACCGCCCCCATAATTTCTCTCTCCCAAAGCATCTTATATATACATGTAAGTCTTCGCCTTCCTCTATCACCAAACCAGAAGCTACCGATATTACCAATAAGCTCTTCAAGCACAAACTGTTCTAATTTGTTTACTCACCTCTTTGCTTTCACCGACTTGCTTCTCCTGCCATTCTTTCTAGTACCACCATGGTAGCTCAAGAACCTTATCAAGACCCAGCAGGAGAAAACAGTGACCTGCAAGATCCATATGAAGCAGAAGACGCTCTCTCTCTTTGTGATCTTCCTATCTACGGTGACACGTCCAAATGGGAAGAGTACGCCAAAGAGGACCAAAGGTTGTCCTCCGACAATGAATTTGAGTTCTTAAGCGAGGACTTCACTGCATCTACTTGCTCAACAACAGAAAACAAGTACATCATCTTCTGCGGCAAACTCATCCCCTACAAAGAACTACCCGACACCGAAAAGACACAGAACCAGGAAAGCACCAATACAAAACAGAATCACAAGAAGAAGGGCTTTTTTCGATGGAAATCACTCTCTTTCAGCACGACAGAAAGCTCCTCAAAAAGGCCAAAGAAGAAGGGAAAGAAGTACTCGAAGCTGCAAGAAGATAAGGATTCCAACAGCTTGGCACTACCTTCATCAAAAGGATATGGGTACGAAGCTAGGAAGTGTGACTTTTCCGTAGGGAAAGTGTCAATGCTGTCGGCTCCAGCGAAATCACGGTATTTGCTTATGTTTGGAATGACGACGAGGTTTCCCACAGATCAGACGAAACTGAGCGATATCAGGACCAGACAGAGTCGAATGAAAAGCCAATCATCGATGCTTCGCTCCGTTCACTGCGATGAAATGGTTAAAGACAACGGGGACGAGAGGAGAGGAAAAGGGTTATGGAGGCTGCTGAGGGTCTTGGGGCACCGGAGTCGGCATAGAAACACTGTCGTAAAGGATTGCACTCTTCGCGTGAGGTGAGTTGGGGGTCGTACGTGTGCCTAAGAAGTATATGCCGTTCAGACGCGCCGGTTGAGGTTGTGAGACATTCCTGCGGTGGTGGTGGTCTTTGTTAGAGTCCGAAATTAGAATGAGCCAGGCAGAGAAGAGACTTTGGTTACTTACCGGAAACAGGGTAAAAATGTAAAAGAGAAAGTCGAGTTGGGTGGCGTATCATGGGGGTACAATTTTGATTTCGCCGTCCATGACTCCATGTGCTTCTCTTGACCGGAAATCCAATATATTTACATGTTTAGAGAAAGACCAAAAAAAAAAAATTCTACATCTAGAAACATAGGAGCTTGAGCGCATATTCTTTTTTATCGAGCTTGGGCCCATATTTTATTTTATTGAACTCCTGCATATCTAACACTTGTTACTTCTTAGAAGTTTTGAAAGTGTTCAGCAAATTGAATGATCCAATTTAAATAGATAAAAATACTGGATTAATGGTTCTCTTCAATTCTTACTTTGTTATTTCCATTCGAGCATGTGCGTTCCCTTAAGGAAGGAAGCAGAGTTTCTTTCTTTTCATCCAAAGAGATACAAAAACACAAAAATATCTTAACAGGTTACCAGGCATAGAAATCTCATAATGCATAAGCTTAGGAAACAAAAATTCTCAGAGTGCATAAAATGAGCTTTTTCTAACTACCCAACTTTGCTTCACTTTGAGACATAATGTTGTGAATAAGTGAACCAGTAGTTAATCACTCGGTCGTGAGTAGCTCCATTGAGAAAAGTGAGCAGAAAGCAGTTCAATGGCCAATGAGACACACGCCTCCTGGAAGTTTTGAGATTTTAGCCAATATATTTTTGGCAACTGCACAAATAATACCTACTGATCATAATCAAAATACAGATGCTTCAACTCCACATAAGGATTTCAGAGACCATTGATGAATATTAAGTTACATGAAGACAGCGTACTAACCAGAGCAGAGATAACTAATGGACAGTACAACATTAATAACATTCTACTTGTCAATCTTAACAGCAGATGAAAAGGTGAAGGGCTTTCCATGTCTCTCTTTGGCAACTTTATATTCTTATTTTTTTGGGGGCAAATAAGTGGATATCTTTATTTCATCACGGAGGATTAAAATACAGCGAAAATTGCTCTAATGGGTGAACCAAACCCTCAATAGAGGCAACGTTTCAATGAGCACAGCCAGACGATGGTATAATGCGCACATTTGCACTAGTCCAAAACCAACAGAACAACAAATAAAAAGAAGCAACAAAAATAGGGAAAAAAAAAGACCCAAAAGAGGCAGCAGAGCAAGCCAAAGGTGCAGATGCAGCTGCGCATTGGAGCCACGCGTCGGCCATAAGCCCATAAGCCCATAAAATGATGATCATCACATCATATATTCATGAATAAGGAACTATACTCAAATTCACCCAAAACAGGAGTCACAGAAGACCAGGAAAGAAAACAGCGTCATCGTGTCTTTTTGCCGAGAAAGACATCTAACATCAACTTCATTCTAGGCCACGGGGCTGGCTGCCTGGCTCACCTAGGTACAAGACTTACTTCCGGTCAGGTGATCGACGCCGTGGTGTGGGAACCTCTGATGGTACGGATTCTCTTCGGCTTGCAGAGGACGGATCTGATTGTGCATTCACTTATGAAGAGACCCTCATAGTCGTCCCATTTTCAGGTGACAGGGCTGGCTCACACATGACCAACAAAACAGGGAACAATCGCTTCATTCTGAAGATTATGAAGTAAAATACTGTTGGCTCTCAGAGGAATTGATTTCGAAAAGAAGAGTTTCACCAAACAAGGGAGGACGGATGAAAAAGGAAGGAGAGGGAAGAAGGAGCTGAGATTGCTTAGGTTGAGAAATTCCATCCAAAACCTGACAAAACTAACGTTAAGCTTACTAAGGGAGCGCACCACCGTCATTTTCTCCCCTGGTGAGATGGCACACATATTCCACACGTATTTGAAAGTTAACTTGTGGAAAATTATTTACTAATTCTCTTTTATCTTTGAGAATTCTTCAATATTCGATAATAATCTTCAAGTTCTTGTCGATCTCACCACTTGAGTTTTCTTGATTTTACAACTTAGCAGTCCAATTGTTCTGCTCCTTCTTCTCCACGTCTTACAGTCGTCACAGGGTTCTCTCAAAGTTCTGATGGCCAATTGTATGATGGACTATCTCTTTGTTGATCTTCGAGAATTTTTCGATCTTCGATAGTAATCTTCAAGTTCTGTTAATCTCACCACTTGAGTCTTTTTAATTTCACAATTTAGAGGTCCAATTGTTTTGACTTTTTCCTCTCCACGCCTTATAGCTATCATAGAGTTCTCTCAAAATTTTGATGGCCAACTATATGACTAACTATCTCATAGACTGTCGTTTTAAATAAAATCTTGGCTGTGATATGATGTGAGATCGTTAAGGATATTAGATCTCGGCCGTAGGATCACATGAAAATTTTTTTTTTCATTATTTCTCTTATATTCTTATTCTGAAATTTTGTGTTTCTACTAATTAGTATCATGTCCATCAACATATAACAATTGACCCTCGAGAATATGAGATTGATTTGTGAAATCCATTTTGTTAACAATTATTTGTTTATATATCCTTCCACCATACTATATTCCACATGAGCTAATAGGACCAAAATAATATCACTGATTAAATCCATAGCTCATATAATTCATAATTCACAATCTATAACTCATTAGACTCTCAAATATATATATATATATATATATAATATTTTTACAAAATTCTTCTAGCTAGAGATTTCTTTTCAAGTCCAATACTATACAAATATACCGAATATACTGCCTCACAAAGAGATTAGTGGATTTCTTATTGAGCATTTATACAAACTCATTTATCATGTATAAGACCCTTCGTTGTCCAAAATATTTGACATAAAGAGATTATTGTCATATGACTTGGTCGAAGCGCAAGTACACAATAAACAGACCTGTATTAACCTCTCAGGTCTAAGGATATCATAAATAAATTGTGTTGAATACCTTTTCAACATCAATGATTACTTCCAAAAAGTATTCATATTTGATCTGTTCAGTGCATGTACTATTAGGTGCACCCATTTGTCTCTTTAAAGTCATCACCTCAATGACGAAGTCTATTGTTCTATTTAATAGAGACACAACAAGTGTAGGCCTTTTATATATAAATATGTACCTCAATTTAAAACAATCATCAAGTGAACAAAGAGCTGAAAAGTAATACTCTACGCCTTTGATTTATTAATTATTGTCATGATTTTTCTATTATGTCATTCAATAATATCCGTGTAACATCTTACGTGACAATATAATACTCAATAATATAAACATGAGGTATCTAAATAAATAATTATCTAGACAACTAGTTTTTAGGAGGCACAACAAGTGTAGACCTTTTATATATAAATATGTACCTCAGTTTAAAACAATCATCAAGTGAACAAAGAGCCGAAAAGTCATACTCTACGCCTTTGATTTATTAATCATTGTCATGATTTTTTTACTATGTCATTCAATAATATCCGTGTAACATCTTACGTGACAATATAATACTCAATAATATAAACATGAGGTATCTAAATAAATAATTATCTAGACAACTAGTTTTTTGGACACATTTCTAACGGTATTTACCAATTCATTCCTTAACGTCTCAAGAAATGCATTTGTTGTTTGGGCCTTTTTGGTAAAATTAATTAGAAAAGAGAAAATACTTATTTCAAATAATTGCCTTGAGACTGAGAAAAGAGTCAACTAAGCCAAATATTAGTAAAAAAATCTACCGTGTTTTATGTTTGCACTTAAGATTTTGGAAAGTACCATTTGAGTTAATACACAATAATATAAACATGAGGTATCTAAATAAACAATTATCTAGACAACTAATTTATAGGACACATTTCTAACAGTATTTACCAATTCATTCCTGAACGTCTCAAGAAATGCACTTGTTGTTTGGGCCTTTTTGGTAAAATCAATTAGAAAGAGAAAATACTTATTTCAAATAATTGCCTTGAGACTGAGAAACGAGTCAACTAAGCCAAATATTAGAAAAAAAATCTACCGTGTTTTATGTTTGCACGTAAGATTTTGGAAAGTACAATTTGAGATATCTCACCAAATAGTATTTTTTAAACACGGTTCGATTCAGGGCCATTGGCCTATGGAAGAATCAGGTCGCGAGATTCAACATCGGACGGGTAGAGCGGGAAACCAATTGAATTGATTAATAAAGTTTCAGTCTCTCTAGAAGAACTGGGCTCTTACGGCGACTACTTTCCTACCGTTGTTACTCACGAACTGGTCAAGATCTCTTTCCTGCTTTTTTCTGCTCCTTGCTTTTTCTCCAACTTCCGCCCGTTCTCTTCAACCACCCCCAACTTCACTCTCAAGTTAAGGTGAACAACTAAAATTTATCTTCCAGAAGCCCAGGAGAGAACGAAACATCCTCTCTTTTTCTCTCTCCCTCTTTTCTTGTCCTCTAGAAGCCTACTAACCTTCTCTCTCTCTCTTTTCTCTATATATGTAACTTTCCATCAAACACCAACTAACAGGCCAGCACTTGATCCCCCAACATCCTCTCTTTCTCGTATCACTTTTCCGATCTCTTCCTCAGATTTTTCTTCCTCTGTTCCTGCTTACGAAAAATCCAGAAGAAAATGGAAGATAAAACATGCCTCCTCCAAGAACTCGAGGAACCAGAAGAAGACGCGCTCTCTCTCTGTGACCTTCCCATTCACGAGAAAGAAAACGAAGGCGACCCTTTTCCTCCCAAGTATCAAAGCTCTCCTTCACGCCAAGACTTCTTCGAGTTCTCCACCCACCCCAATCTCGAAATGAGCCCGGCATTGGACAGCATAATCTTCTGCGGTCGGGTCATGCACAAGAAAGAATTACCGCTTAATGAGTCCCAAAACAAGTGGAGATCGGAGTCCTTCAACAAAGCCCAAATCTTTCACTCAGCTAAATTGACCGAAGCCAGCATCAGGTCACACTCTTTCCGGGTAAAGGGTCCGAAGTCTGTTCCGGCACCGGCAACTGGGAGTTTCCGGTATTCCAGCAGTGGTTCTAAAAAGCACAAGGTTTTGATTGGGCTGGCAAAGATTCAGCCGGAGATGGAGCTCAGTGAGATAAGGAAGAGGCAGGGTCGACGGCCCCCGGTGCCTATGTTCCCGCCGGTGGGTACCGAGGAACCGGTGATATCAGGTGATAGGAGCGGAGGAGGAAAGAGTCTTTGGAGGCTACTTCGGCCATTCAGATGTAGGTCCCACCTGACGAACACGTTGGCTCGTTCGTCTTTTGGTTGTTTTCCGCTCCTGTGACCAAGGACGCGGTTCCACTGACGTATGGAGGTTAAAGATGTCTCGGTCGTCTGCTTGCGGAGTTTTTTGTTTTTTTTAAGTGCGAGATGGATTTATCACTCATTTGATTTGATGCTAGGCGTGTACAAATTTTGATTTTCTTAGCTAATTGTTTTAGTCATAATTGCTTCTTTCCCTTGAGATGGCTTGTGCATATTCATGGGCATATGTCCCTTTTTTGTTAATTCTCAACCGCTATGGTCTCTTTGCAATCATAAATTTGCAAAAAAAATCACGCTGCAGCCCGCAGAGCTCCATGTTCAAAAAAGAACAAAAAAAAAATTTGATACAAAATGGTGCAATGCCAACACTATATACGAATTAGTTGAATTCCCTTTGAATTGGAAAACTTCTTTTTTTTTCATGTAAAAAAGTTAATATTTGCTTCAAGCTTATCATTGACGTAATGACTCGTTGAAAACTTTTAACAGCAATTTCCGTTGTGAAGAGTTGGTCAAAAGTCTTCCAGGGTTAAGAAGCTTCCAGTAGAGACGTTTGATGCTTGAGACCATTTAGGGGTGATAAGACATTTCATGCAGTGCAGCTCTATGTTAGTCGGGGCGTTAGGGAATACTTTAAAGGCTTAATTGCATCAGGGTCATTGTGATTTCTCGTTTTGATAAATTAGTCGCTAAGATAACATTTTCTACAAATTAATCCCTAGGATCATATATTTAGATAAAATTTGATCCCTTCGTCCATAGGACGTCAACCTCATACGTTTTTTTCTGATGTGTCACACATTTGGCTGCACGTGTAGAAATGAATTTAATAAGTAAATTTCAGTTGATATCCTACGTGGATTACGGTACACACTTCAATGTCATTCGTTGAGGATGTGGCATTTTTTGACACGTTAGTAAAAAAAGGTTACGAGATTGAAGTCCTATAGACGGAGGGACTAAATTTTATCTAAATATGTGACATTAGGGATTAATTTGTAGAAAATGTTACCCAAAGAACTAATTTGTCAAAACATAAAACTACAAGGATCTCTAATGCACTTAAGCCTCCTTTAAATGAGACTTTTTATAATAAGGTATTGAATATTTTATATTTAAATAAATATTAATAAAGTTTAATTAAAAAGCATTCTTTTAACTTTCTACAACATTGCTTATGCATGTATTTAAGATTTATTAGTATTTAACTTCAGTTGATAATGTTGATTTTATTAATTTTTATTTTGATAATTTTATTAATTTATTAATTTTTATTTTGATAATTTTATTAATTTATTAATTTTCATTTTGAAAAACTTCTCTTTTAGAAACAACGATTATAGTAATTATCAATAATATTTTATATTAAAAGAAAATAGAAGAGTGAGATAACTAGTCATTTTTGTGCTTTTGGAAGAGAAGCTTTTATTTATCTTTTGATTAATGGACAAAATATCTCATTTATCACATTAAGCACTTTTAATTAGAAAATTAATTTATCACACTAGGCACTTCTAATTAAAAAATTGGGTCATCACATTAGACACTTTTAAATATAATTTTTTTTTAGACGCTTTTATGTTTAAAACTAAATAATATTAGGTAATAACACTTAATTGTAGTTGATGACTTACAGAATATATTGTTTGAATAAAATGATATAAACAACAAGCAAAAAAGTAAGTAGTTAATGAAGTGCAAAACCCTTAAATCGAGACAATTTCATCAGCCATAAAAAAAGAACTAATGAAACCTCCACAAAAATCAAAAGATTATATAGTTTAAATTATGATGTTTTAGTAATTAGAGGTAATATAGAATATTTTACAAAATAGAACATAACAAAGAAAATACATATTTTTGAGGGTCTCCCTATTTTGGGGCCTTACACGCGCACTTAGGGCCTTAGGCTGCCTATAATTAGAGCCGGCATTAATTTCAAAGGGTTAGAAAGCTACAATAAATGGAATAATTCATTGATAAATAAAAAACTAAAAAAGTTTGGTGGCTTTTTTGAATTGGCAATAAACCCAAAAGTCCGATGTCAACAAATATTCAAATTGTATTGTAAACACACGTGTCAAATGAAACTATCTATAAATAACATATATAAAAATCATACTAAATGTGAGTGCATGTATAGTTTAGTTATTGGCTTAATTGTTGATACGAATCAATGCCATATGCAATTGTAAAGGCGATATTTCGGGTTGTAGTGTAAGAGAGTTGAAAAGGCGATATTTCGAGTTTTGTTTATCGTCTTAGGAGATGTTTTCACTTTTCCGAATGGAATGCAAAGCAGTGTAAGCACGTTTCGAATGTATTATTTAACTTGGAAAGTGTTGCCGTAAGCGACAGTCGTTAACCCGTTAAAAGGAAATTGAAAAGACAGTGGCGTTTGGCGGAGGGAACGACTACGTTTTATAAATCCCAACGAAACCAATAAACAAACCAGCGCCGCGTCGCCGCTGGGTTCGAGTGCTTCAGTTCTGCCAGCGGAAGCTTTCATAGTAACTGTCGAAGCCCCAAACTTCGCTCCCGAGCTCGCCTCCCCAGCACCTCTTCGGTACTTCTCCCCACTACTAATCTCCTAATGTACGTATACATGTATTTGTTTAGACGTAGAACGGATATTCGTATGTACATGTGTGCGCAAAAAAAACTGTATACGTATAATTGTTTGTGCAAGCTTCAATCGGTTTGGTTTCTAGCAAGAATGGTAGAGTTTATTACTTAAGTTGTTGTCTCTGTAAAGTTGAAAGCACTGTAAAGAGAAGCTGCTTGGGAATTAAATTTGCTCTTGTTTGTCCTAATTAAATATGGATGGACCTTCGGCCATCTTTTCTTTTGTCTTTCTTTTTTATGTTTAATTTACTGGTCGCATCAGTCAGAGCTGTAGAATTTTCACTGGATCAAATTCTTTGTTTAGTTGCTGAATGGAAATGAGAATCTTTCCTTGGTTGCTGAAGGGAAAAATACAGAAAGGATTGTTTTGATTTGTACTTATTACGCTTTGAAGGTTTGTGGAAAACAAATTTAGAGCTTTTCAAACCAAATAATAGTGCTACGCTTAGTTAGTGGAGGCTTATTTTTCCTCTTGTCTGTGCTAAGAATAGTTGTGTACTCGATTTTCAATTTCTTTTCGTTCTTGTTTTTCCATGCTTTGTCAACAATGAAATAATTCCCTTCTCTCTCTTGGCCGCTGACTTCCATGCTTTGTCAACAAGGAAACAATTCATTTCTCTCTCTGGGCCTCTGACATGCAGTGATTGTGTATTTGTGTCAGATAAATAGATCCCATGGACGCCCCAATTTCAGATGTCCCTAATGCTGGAATAGGAAATATTGCTAACAGTACTGCCACAGAGATCGAGGGTTTCAGGCATCATGTTGATGAAATTTTTGGGAAGGTTGATACGGTAAGAGCAAAAGATTAATAAGCAGGTGCCTTTCCATATGCTTATTCATTTGTGTCCAAGGGACTACTTTCTTGTTCGGTTAAACAGCATAAATTGTCTTCGGTTTTTTATTTGTATTTGTCTAGTGTTTAGTGATGAAATAGTTTAATTGAATATTGTTATTAGGTTTTTTGCTGAAGCAAGCAAACTTACACTCGTTTATCAATTCCTTATAAGACTGTTAAGGTGACAGATTTTGGGAGCTGGCCATTCTGTAATCAGATGGCTTTGTGTCCTTCGGAAAGCAGAAAAATCCTCTTCTTCATTCAAGGGCTTGCTTGTTCATGTTTCTACCGTATGTCAAGTTTATTATGGTTGTTAGAGAATGCTGGTGTAGTTTTGTGTATTTTGCTGTTGATGATATCCTGTGGAGTTGATGATAATGTAGTTGTTTTCTGATTATCATGCCAGATCATTTTTTATGTCCATCAGTGACTGTACCTGTATGAATTGATTGTTCATAGAGTATATTTCTTTACAGCTTGAGCAGAGAGCGAATGAGATAGAGCAGTTCTACTTGAGTAGAAGTAAGAAGCAGCTTAGTGCGTCCAAAGGTAGCTCAATTGTGAAGGATAAAGATAAGGAAAAGCATATGCCAAGTATAAAGAAGCAGCAGCAAGATGCATCACGTCGGGAAGCAGCTGCTGCAAAGAGAATGCAAGAGCTTATGCGCCAATTTGGCACAATATTGCGTCAGGTGAAAAACTCAATATATTGGGGCTTAGACATTTTTTTTGTGAGCTCCACATTCAAGCAAAACTTATGCAAATATATGTATGTAGGCATGTATATATCTAATCTTTGTAGGTGTGTGTTTGCCTCTGTGCATAAGTTTACCATTACATTTTGGGATCTCAAGGAGATATGTGCCTTTTTCCTTTTAATTTAGTTTTATACTGGCTTTTGATATTTTTGTTCATGCAAGATGCACATCACTTAGTTTAAATCTTTTGCAGCATTTTCTTAAAATGTCAAATTTGCTACACATCAAGTAGCCTCTCATTTTATAACAGGCGTAGACATTTTATCTTTTTATTGTTCTATCTTTTTTGCTAGAAGTTAGACACACGGATGGTCTCGGCCATAAATTGTATATATAGCAAGTTACCGTCAAGTCAGATGCTTTTCGATTGAAAATGCTACTGCAGATTGTTTCGCATTTCCTGATGTGTATTTTCCCTTGGCTGTCAGATCATGCAACACAAGTGGGCGTGGCCCTTTATGGAACCTGTAGATGTAGAAGGTCTTAAACTACATGACTACTATGAGGTAAAGTTTGTTGTTTTTAATTTCCTGAAATTTTCACTCCATATAAATGTAATCATGTGATAGTCCTTTCCTAAACAAGCTGTTCCTGCTGAATAATTATTGCACTGTTGCTCCATTTATTAGTATCTAGTTGAAGAAAACTTCATATCTGTAATTGAATTTTTGTATATCTGCTCATCATCGCTGGGCATACCATGTAATGTCACGTTGACATCTGTAAGGAAAATTATAATTGTTAGAAAGATTGTCGTGCATACTCTATCTTTGTTTACTAGGTATCTGGTTGGTTCACTTGTTGTAGTCTGTCCTTAACTTCCTTGCTATTCCTGGTCCTGGATTCTTCTATAAATGCATTTAATTGACTTGGTCTAGATGACGAATACTAGGTAATTGACAAGCCCATGGATTTTGGTACAATAAAGAACCAAATGGAGGCCAAGGATGGTACAGGATATAAGAATGTTCGCGAGATATGTGCTGATGTGAGGTTGGTTTTCAAGAATGCAATGAAATATAATGACGAAAGAAGTGATGTTCATGTTATGGCCAAAACTTTGCTGGAAAAATTCGAGGAGAAATGGCTGCAACTTCTGCCTAAAGTTACTGAAGAGGTAATCTGCTTTCCTAGTCTTGATGGCTCTTTTGTGGATTAAAAGGAAGTATCAATAATCTTGGTTGAATCTTTCTTGATGACTTTCAATGTTAACAGTGATGTACTTGCAGGAAAAAAGACGAGAAGATGAGGAAGCAGAGGCACAGTTGGAAATGCAGCTTGCTCAGGAGGTTGCTCATGCCAAAATGTCAAGAGATCTAAGTAATGAGGTAGCTTAACATTTTCCAACCTTCTTGAATAGGATGTGTTTGACACTAAATAAGCTTTTTGAGGTGAATGGTAGATCTGTTTAAGCCTTTTCAAGCATATTGAATATGTTTGTCCAGTTTCCTTACTCAAGTCCAATTAAATATTCGTCTCATATGGGGTATCTTATGAGGACCTTGATCAAATGCACTATGATGAGTTCTTTCAGCTGTACGAGCTTGATATGCATTTGGAAGATCTCCGAGAAATGGTTGTTCAAAAGTGCAGGTTTGCTCCATTTACATCTTATCTAATGCTGAAAATTACGGTTTTTATGTTAACTTGATAATCCCTCCCCCCCTCCCAAAAACACAAAAAGAAGAAGAAAAAAATGAAGTATTTGGGCCAATAAACTCCAGGTTAATTCTAGATTTGCTTGTCAAGTGCATTGTAGATTTATCTTTTCCCTTTAAGTTAAACTCTGTAAGGAGTTCTTCCACACAACTAGAACTCATGTCATCCAACGAATTTAATGGATCAAATAGGTTGTATTACCTAGGTCTCATATTGAGCCAATACTGCTTTGGTTTAATTTGTTCGTGATTAGACTGCTTGGTCTTTCTTGTATGATATCCTGGTTATGTAGTTGTATAGTATAATCCCCCAATGCGACTTCTGTACTTCGACAGTCTAGAGATATCAAGTTTCAACTGTTGTTCATTGTCTCTCTCTCTCTTTCTCAGAGGAGGAACCCTCGTGACTGCACTTTTAACACACCATTAAATACATCTACTTGTACTGTGGCAAGGGATTGTGGGTCATAGTTACAGCCAAATACACCAGCTGGAGTATCCATAGTACATGTTAAAACTTCTTAAAATTTCTAGACCATGGTGCAATCTGTAGAGATTTTATTTTTTATATTTTTGAATGAAACTTAAGATTTCGAAACCACTGTGCAATCTAAAAAGGTTTGATTTGTTCTGATATCTGCCTTTTCTTGGTGAATAGCAGAAAGAACTGTAATTTCTAGGTTGTTCATTACATAAAGGAGGGTACACGGCAGGGAGGGATTGGGAGACACAATTAGAATTAACTTGAAAGATACTCTTCTTCTGACATACTTTCATTTTCTGCCACTACTTTTGCTGCCTTCAATATATCTGATGGAGTTAGTAGTATGAGGCCTCGTTACTTTTGCATCACCACAAGCAATTAAAACTCTTGTTGGCAACATTATTTCCAGAAAAATTTCAACTGAAGAGAAGAGAAAGCTGGGTGCAGCACTCACTAAATTGTCTCCTGAAGATCTAACCAAGGCTTTAGAAATTGTTGCTCAAAATAATCCATGCTTCCAAGCAACTGCTGAAGAGGTGGACCTTGACATGGATGCTCAGGTTGTAATTTGGATTCCCTGATCAGTTCTGTCTGGTATTCTGTCCTCTAGATTCTTGTACGATTGCTTGGTATCAGAAGCAGTAATCAAGTGTCTTGTGCTAATAATGCAGAGCGAATCAACCTTATGGAGGTTGAAGTTTTTTGTGAAAGATGCTCTGGAAGCTCAAGGCAAGAGTTCAGCAAGTGCGGGTGGTGTAAACAACAATAATGGCAATGACAACAGCAACAACAACAACAACAATAAACGGAAAAGAGAGATTTGTGACGCTATTGCCAAAACTGCCAAGAAAAAGAATAAAAAGCCATCTTCATAATATTTTGCCATGGGAGAGTGGAGCTGGATGCGTATTTGGCTGCATTTCTTGTGAACCTTTATAGGCTCTCTCGGGGTGCGACACTCGGGAGTCAGAATGGGTCCGACTGGTTCTAATGAGAAAATGGAAAGAGATTAGATGTTGGCTTCTTCAGTGATATTTTCGTATCAGGAAGGCATTTGCGACTCAAGGCTCAAGCCCCCTTTAGGTGCTGACTACTTGATGTAAATTCGACAATATCTGTAGTTTGATGTCGTAGGCTGCAGTTATGATTCTCCTAGTTCTGTTTACCTGTGTAAGATGTACGATGATGTGCATGGACAATTCCGCTATTGTCTTCGCCTTCCCTTTTTCTTTTTCTCTTGTATTCTGGGAAATTTGCAGAAGTGCAGTGCTTTGTATTTGAGTGTTTATAGATCAAAGCTGGACTTATTGTCCTTTTAACTAAAAAGCATGTACAAAATGGTAAAACAAGAACTACCTACCAAGCTTAGGGAAAAAAAAAAAAAAAACTACCTACCAAGAATCTTAAATACTATATATTATTGTTTTTGTTTTTGTTTTTCTGCAAAATTAAATATTTCATTAAAAAAAAGGACCTTGCAATATTTGCATGCACAAAATTCATCCCTTTCTTATTCTTTTATTTTTCGCTTGGCATAAATTTCTATCGGCCTTTTAGTTGCTTATCTCTTTTTCATGGAATGGGAGTTAAATTAATTTTGGTGAAGTTAAAAAAAAAAAAAAAAATAGTCCAAATATTTGGAACACTGCAGAGCAGACCCAACCGTCACGACCCGGGTCATTCTCTCGGATCAGCCGTAAAAACGCCAGTTCCAATACCCATTTCGTCGCAAATCAAATACGCCAAGAACGAAGGAACTTCCGAGAACAAGTTCAAGATGACGGTGATGGAGAAGCTGAAGATTTTCGTAGTGCAGGAACCAGTGGTCACAGCTTCTTGTCTCATCGCTGGCTTTGGTACTTGCTCTTTCGAACCCTAACTCCTATCTGATTTTGGGTCTGCCTCTAATTATTTCATGCTTTGTGTCCATAGTTTGATCTCGTGCTTAGTTATTAACTAATTTACTTGGGTTATTGATCGTTGGATTGGAGAACTACGTCGAACTTTTGCACGGAAGGCAGACGAAAAGCGCACACTTTAAAAACTATAATTAAAAACCAACTTATATCTCAATGGATTCTGTGATTGAATGTCGGGCATTCTTCTTCTTCTTTTTTGTTGAAACCTCTGGTAAGATCAATTATTTATTTTATCTATTATCTCATTATACGAAAATCTTTTGGCAGCTGTGTTGTAGATGCCCTTGTATCCGTTTAGCTCTCGAATCCTTGGAATCAAGTTCAATTCATACATTGACCAAATTGTGTCAAATTTTGGGAGACCCCCGCCGCAGGCCCGGGGGGGGGGGGAAATTCTCATTGATTGAGTATGCCATTAATCCGACTCAAGGCAGATTTTTGGGTTTCTCATGCCAAATTCATTGGGTTGAATCATCGGGATGAGTTTTCATGCTTGCTTAGCGTGTACCTTAATTTTTGGTGGTTCCGCTTATATTTTGCTTTTAATTTTCCCTGTAGTGACAAATAGACAATGGCAATGGTATGTAGGTGACTAGAAATCAGTCCATTGTGAAGGGTTAAGCCTTAAGGCATGGTTTGGTTGGGTCTTAGAAGGGCTCAGTGTCTTAGATTTTGCTTTGAACTTACTTTTGCTTTTCCCTGTAGTGACAAATGGACAATGGCCGTGTACATGACTAGAAATCAGTCCATTGTGAATGGTTAAACCTTAGGGCATGGTCTGGTTGGTCTAAGAAGGGCTTAAGGAATATTGGGAGCAATAGACGTCTTAAATTTCTGCTCGAGAATAGCTAGCATTTTCAAACGGTGAGCAGCAAGTAGCGGATTGTAGCTAATCCTGTTAAATGGAGTTTATTGATCTAAGATAGTATCACCCTACGCCTCAGACTGAACATCCATAAAAACATAGGCGGGATGGCAGTTTAGCTGAAGAGGTCACGAATGTTGCTCCTGGGCGTTCTGTTTCAGCTCAACCTTCAAAAAAATGTTAAGAAAAAAACAATCTGAAATATTGCTTATTGTAGAAGCAATAATGAATTGTCTGCTAGTCCCTGCAATGGAGGTTCTTCTGTAGTGTTTTCTTGGGGGCTCACCTAGTTTGATTCACTCTTTGGGACATTCATTTGTACTTCATCAAGTTCTTAATGACCAGAAGACGAGTTAGATTTTGCTCGGGTTTTTAAGTTCTGATTTATATGATGAATATCTCTATGACTTTATTGATTGAAGAGTTGACAATTCTTGAGCTGGACTTGAGTGGCAATAACAGTTGCACTGACCTGAGGATGACAATTCCATCTTAAGTCATAGGTTCGATACTGTAGGAAAAAGAAATCTGAGATCAGGGTTCTCTATATTTGTTAAACAGCTGGAGCACGGGAAAGTAATAAAAGAGTTTTTACGGTCAGACATGACCTCAAGCAATGCTTTGTTTTTTTCAATACTCTGGCAATGCTGGTTTGTGTTGGCCTTGCATGTGCAAAACTCTCCAGCCTTAAGTAGCTATACCGTTTTACATTGCTTAATTGAATCCAATTATATCAGTGAGTTCTGTATGGGCCACTGATCACGAGAGTCTTCAGTATGATAATGTATGCCTGAGAAAACTATTTTCCATCATGTGGGTTTGGAATATAGCAAGATCATAATTGCTATTGCTACTGTCATCATAACAATTATTTTCCACTATTTAATTTGAATTTCTTTTCCTTGAGGTGGAAGCTTATAATAGCTGAAAGGAATGTACACGGTTCATTTCTGTCATGATGATTTATATGCTCTTCAAGAGAAGTCAATTCCTTCAATTTTTATCATGCATTTATTGGTTTTCCACAACCTATATTTGGTGGCTTTGAGGTTATTTACTTTGGGGAAATGGATTTCTACAACTCACTGGTTAATACCACTGTCAAAATTTCAGGTCTCTTCCTTCCAGCTGTCGTAAGGCCCATCCTTGACTCCTTTGAAGCATCTAAACAAGTTCCTCAGCCCGCTTTAAGTGATGTGAGTATCTGGTTTCGCAATATGTTTTGTTTCATGCCTGGAACTTTGTTTCTGTGTCTTGTTATTTGGGTTCTTGAACCTTAGCTTGTTTATGGTAGTCAGTTTTGTATTGAACTCTCGTTTTGTCAGAAATTAGAACTTGCTTCATTTCAATGATAGAATATTTCAAATCTTAGAATTTATAATGTAGGAAGGCTTGATTTGAAAAGAATGACCTTGTCATCGTTCACCGACACAATGCCCCACATAGAAATAGCTTTTATTATGCTGCTTCAAGGAACCTTCTTTTGAATGGATAAGCATCAAGATTAGCATGGTACATTGAACGTGGTTTTAGACTTTAACTATACAGTTGATGGACTTTTCTGCAAGGGATGCCTATGGGCCTTATTTGTAATGTACCCCTGGACTATAGCTATTCTTTCCCTGCACACCTTTTTTGGTTGGTGTTCATTATGCCAACTTGTCCAACCTAATTTGGGTGGTTCCTTTCTCCTGTTCATGAACATCGAAAGATACTAAGAGAGAGGGAAGGTGAGGGAGAGAAATTTTACCATGATGGGTTAAAACTTCAGATCAACTTCACATTCATGGAAAATTCAGCCTAATTTTTTTTTTTTTTTCTGTCATCGCAATTGCATTTTTGTTGTTATATTCTTCATCAAAACTACAGAATAGAGCAAAGGGGGAAAAGAAAGTGATTGAATACATTTTCCAAAGTCATCATACCAAGATGGATAGATGAATGGAATAAGAAAGTGAGTTCCATTCCGACTGCTGCTGTCTTGTTAGACCCACAATGCAACATTTTAACAGAAACTTCTTCATTGACTGCTTTTCCCTGAATACTAATGTCTTGCATCTTCGCAGGTGGTTGCAGGTATGACTGGTAAGAAGCAAGAGTGATAATTGATAAACTTTCAAATGCCCGGCCTTCTTTCAGAATCAAGTTAATTTTCATCAGCAATGTAATAAATTTGTCGTTTCCGTATCTGTGGTGAATTAAATGAGACTGCATGGCTTCGAAGTTTTGCTGATTTCAAACGTTCGAGGTTCACTTGTACCCTAATACTGCATTCTTGTACTCAACATGGAAATCCAGTAGCTTATTTCCGTTTTAAGATTTTGTTCCAGTGTATGAACTGCGTAACATCCCATAATGCTACAAGAAGAAATGTTGAGAGGCAATCAATGCTCACCCGTTTCTTGCGAACTCTTCTTGATTGACCCAATAATAGATCGGTGGAAGAGCAAATTTCAAGACTCCTTTTTGTTCTTGGGGTAATAAGTTAATATGATCCTTTCGCCCCAATGAAGAAACGTTGAAAGTCGTTCGTTTGCCGACAGATTTATTACCTGCACAGCTTGAACAGGGAGACTATTAAATATGACGTATTTGTTTGCGTGGGATCAAGCTTTCCCTCTTGATTGCGATGGCCTTATTTATTCACTCTCTTATGAGTTGCAACTAGACACTTCGAGTTTTTGCATTTGTATTCACGGGCTGAAATTACTCCAAACATTTAAGACAAACTGGAATCCATACCGCTTAGAAAAAAAAAAAAAAAAAAAACCCCTAGTACCAGAAGAGACTACGACATGATGAAGAACCTAGTAGTACCGCATTATTTTGTGAGTGAGCTGCTCTCTTTTTCTCTGTTTTTCCCCTCCAAAAAAAAAAAAGAGCTCCCATATTCATCATCAGCACTTGAACCATATATGCAGGGAGATAAAGCTTTGCTACAAAGCCTATATCTTCCATAAACAAACAAGCTGGAGGTAGAACTTGCAGAGGTAGAGGAGCAACCAGGAACGGGCTATTTACATCTTGTTCTTCAGTCGAAAGCTAGACCGCAACATTGGACAGCCAATATGCATCTTATGAATATTGGTTCAGTGTCAACTCTGAATTAAGAAGCCCATCTTTCTTCAGTTTCCTATTCCCCCATGGAACCACCTGCTTCAAGCCCTCATATATAGTTACCTGCAATATTGGATAATGCAAATTGTTGTGCCATGTGAAATGGGAGAAATAAGACTTAAAACTTGAATGAAGCAACTGTTCAAGGATCTACTTCATTAGATGACTGCCTGCAGTCCGAACGAGAACCCAATTACTGAAACCAACCCAAGTGTTTGAACTTTTCCTACTCGGTCGAAGCCAACATCTTTTGCGGAACCCTTTTCGCCTAAGTCTACGACTACACATGCCAAGGCAAGCTTTACAGTAGCTAGCACAGAGCAGCATGGTTCTGGAATCCCTAGGGAGGGATTGGTCCAACTAGTTAAGCAATGGCAGGCCAAGATCACAGAAAAATGACCCTATAATACAAAGTTCTACTGTGTTCAAAATCATATGACTTAGTCTGGATTATACAGAACAGAAATGGTAGGAGTGGATTGCACCTTCTCATATAAAACTGAACAATCAAAAAATTACGGAAATAACATACCCATAAATGAGACCTGGAGTGGGAGTGGCTAGATAAGCTCCCCGTCCTTTGAATCTTTGTCATCTTGGCCTTTGGTTTGCTGCTCTCTCCCGCATTACCACTATCACTCTCTCTATCCACGGAAGATGGGAAGACATGACTGCACCCTCCAACCTCTCTTTTACCTTTGAAAGCCCTCCTGCTCCAAGAACCAAACCATCCTCTCTCCTTGAGCGCTCTCTTGCCAACAGTAATGGCCCCAATCTGCCTTCTCTCATGGCTAAAAGACCCATAGCACTCCCTACTAATTCTAGCAGACAGAAATTTAGACCTGCCCACGTAAGGACCCTCGACTGCGGTCGGAGAAGGCAATTTTGCATCCAACAGCAGCCTTGGTGGTAGTTCCAAACACCTTGTGGTAATGTCACCAAGGGTGGTGAGAGCGGTGCAGGGCCTGGGCTTACCCGGTTCTTCTTCCCAGCGAAATGGAACTGAGGCTGAGGTGTGAAGTGGCGGGGTCTGCATCCCTGAAGGCTCTGTAGACTGCAAGGTTGGAATTGAGAAGACTGGCAGCATGGGTGCGGAGCTTGGCTCTGGCTCTCCCTCAGTTCCCATGACTCCCCCCCCTCTTTTTCTTTCTCTCACACTCCCTCTCCCTCTTGACTCTGACTCTCTCTTGGCAGTCTTTGGTGTTGTATTTTTATGGAGAGACTTCAGACAAACCGGAAAAAGGGAAGGAAAGTCCTTAAGAGAAAAGGCTGGCCTTTAGTGATCAGTCATCACCGCCCTAATTGAAGAGAAAATGCTAAAAAACGAGCTTCCCTATACCGTTTATCATGAGCTCTCGTGTATTGCCGTTAAAAACGGAAGTGGGCTCAATTCGTTTGAAGCCTAAAGAAGACCTTAGTTTGAGGATCCATGTGGACTGGAGTCTGGCGACTCTTCCCCTTTCGCGTATGATTTAGTCATTCAGGATTGGTTCAAATGCAAATGAGACTTTTCAAACGCAATTTGTAAGGCAAGAGCAGATACACACTACAAAGTCTTAACATTTTGTGGGAGCGACATCATTAGGCACTATTTCAATCATTTGACAACTACGTTCGTTTATCCTCTACTATTCTTTCTAATGGGTCAGAGGGGTTGGACAGAATGATATCACTTAACCATGAAAGTTTGATGGTTTGTTGTATCTAATCAAAGGCATTTTCTTTGTGACGCAACTAATTTTTTTTTTTTTTTATCTGTGATGCAACTAATTAACTTCATTGATGAGTCCTAAAACAATACAGTACAAGAAAAACCCATATTTCATGATCCGAATTCCTCCTACCTACTCTCAACAGTGTGACAGTGAAAGCACTAAAGCAGCAATACTTTAATATCCCTTTTGTACGTCCGAAATGGAAGTAACTGGAAACCTTTAATGTCCGCAGTAAGCTCTGTCTATAATATCCTAGAAAAAGAAAAAAAGAAAAAAAAGCTCTGTATATAATATGGTTGTCCTGTCAAATTAAAGGAGAGCAGATGGCGGAGAGTACTAATCTAATTCCACGGCTGGCCTGGGCTAAAATAGCTAGCAAGCACCAGAGTGGTCATACTCGTAGCTGATTCTTCTGTGTGGTTTGGAATGCATAGGATGCCAGCGTGAGATCGAGTACTGGGAGTTCCCTTTTCACAAGTAGACTTTTTGGACTTTACTTGATCCCATCATTTGCCCATCTAAACAAGTCATCCTTCGTGGCCACCAGATGCTTGGATGTAAAACGTGTCCTCGAAGAACTATAATAATATCCCATATGATGTCGACTATAATCTTCAGGGTAAAGATAGTCTCAAACTTAAAAAAGCATGTTCATAGTCATAAAGAACACGCATAGCAGAGTCAACTGTAGAAACTGTTTCAGGCAACTTCTTCCACATTTTTTTTTTCTGTTGTCGGGAAAGTTGAATGTGGAATCTGACTGGATCTTACTTTTGATTTACCATCGTTCAACTAAAAGACAAGGACTTACATTTAAAGGTAAATTTTAATTTATGGAGTAATATTAGCATCACCCTGACTTCTACGACCAAGATCCTGATCACTTAGCCAAGTTTAGATGCATTGCCAGGCATTAACCTCACCGACAAACTCTGGTATGACTGGATGGCGCACAGTCTAGATTTCTATTTAAACCATTTTATTTTTGTGACAAATTGAACCAAAGAAAGACAGTCCACCTAACCACACGTTTCAAAGTGTACTCTAACTACTGAAAACTTACACAATTAGTTTCTTCTTAAATTTCTACATTTACGACTTTGTTTAGTGGAATCGAGATCCCACCTTAATTTTTGTCAATTAAGTGATGGAAAATCTCACATGGGACTTGACACAGAGATAATGCGGCGTGCGGCGTGGGATTTTTCCGTCATTTATAGATAGGAATTAAGGTGGAGTCTCGATTTCGCTAATTATGCTAGCACAGGTTCTAAATTCAAAAATTTAGAAACACGAGTCCTTAAACTAACTTCATCAACAGCAGATATATGGTATTTACATTGTCTCCTGTTTTTGTCTATGTAAGCAAAGCAACTTGTATGGGTTTACGAGTAGAAACAAAAAAACTTGTATGGGTTTACATTTTGTCATGTGGCTGTGGGTCCTTGCCTTGTTGCTTGGGCGGGTCTTAGGAAGGTGCCTATGGTCAGCTGCCCTGGTAATATGGCACGGAGGGAACTGAAATAGACAAGATTTGGAAAGGTAGTTTTCAATCAATCTTAAATATTTGACAAAGAATACGCTACGCTGAGAGAAATTGAATAAGATTGCATGGAGGAGCTTGAAACAAGATGCCTTTCGGTCCAGAGTCTATGGGAATGGGTCATGATTTATGGTCTATTTTTTGCTATATTTTTCTTTGTCGGCACTCTAACAATGTACCAAGGCATGTGTTGAGCTCCTCTACCCAACTTCTTGTCTTTTACTTTATCAATAAATGTTTTATTTTTTCAAAAAAATATTGAATATGTATTTGTTACTTGAAAAATCATACGACAAATGTTGCTTTTTTAAAATCAAGAGCATAAACCAGAGGAAAGGATTAGTTACCTCCTCAGCGTCGACAGAGTACTCCAGAGTCCAGGGCATCCGTTGACAAACCGAGTGCAAATTAGTAAGGTATGCAGAAAAAGATCGCAACTGTTGAAACCAAACTATCTCAACTTTTAATGAGGATTGTGCAAATCTGCAGACAATAATCGCGGATGATCACTGAAGAAAGCATACTTGTTGTAAGTGGTGGTAGCTCAATCCAGCTAAGATATCTGTCCACTCCGGCTGCAAAAGTCAAAAGGGCAAAAGTTTTAAAGCATTCGGTCATTTTCAACAATGGAAGAAAGCATTATTCAGCAAAAAAAAAAAAACTACAATGGAAGAAAGCAAAGCACGCTCAAGCCTCAAAGGTGATTGGTTGCCCTAAAGATTTCTCACTTTTTTGTTTCCTTCTTCTTCTTCTTCTGCTGCTCCTAGAATTTGGCCCTTCTTCTCTTTTCCGGGTCTGTCACAGACTTTGTCCCTTTACTCTTTAGAGCTCGATTTTCCTCGTTTCGCATGTGTCCATCTCTGCGTGTCTTTTCTACGTGTCTGTGCGGTGGTGAAAAGGAACAGAGTTATCATCCCTTCCCTTAACCCTACAAGACCTGAATATATCAATTATAAAAAATATACACCCCAAATATTTGCTTTAGTATCAATATCCTCTACAAATTTTTACGGAACTATACCGTGCAATTCGAAAGGATCAAATAACACGGTACTCATACACCCCAAATATTGCTTTCGCATCAATATCCTTTACAAATTTTTATGAAATTATATCATGTAATTTGAAATATCAAATAACACAATATATGGGTTATACATTATTTAATTTGCCGCTTATTAAATTTTGAACTATATAAGTCTTATCCTTTTTAATGTTTAATTTGTTTGTCTCTGCTAAGTTACATCATATAATTTAAATAAGAAATTATAAATTATATCGATCCAAAAAACACAAAAGTATAAAAGCAATATGGTTTCGCATATCTAGCTCAACCTCTCGTTTTGGATAAAGCTGAAAAGCTCAAACTCTTTTTTCGCTCTCTACCAACTATCGAAACTTTGATCCGTAGGAGAATTCACAACCCACTTACCACCACCCAGGCGGTGAAATGCTCGAACTCATTAGTGAGAGGGCTACCTGCAACACGTAACTAGTGTTGCAAGAGGTAGAGACCCACCAAGTACCTGTCTGTCTTGGCTTGCCTATTTTGACTGATGGTTTAGTTCCACGAAGACCAGAGAACACAAATGAGTGCTATACTTGATTGATGTTAAAGATGATTTTTGGTCCTCCTAATTGCAGGAAAATAGGAATTACAAATACCATATTTTCCCTTGAGAATTCAGAAGGCCTTCAATAAAGGAGATGTCACACCACACTCGAGTGGAATATATATATATATATATATATATACCATGTATCTCAATTTTGAATAAGTACTAGAAAGGGGTTAAGGTCCTCTAGACTAGTTGTTTCGACCCTAGCAATTATTTTCAACGGAAGTGGTTAACATGTTGCTACCATCTCAGCATCAGCATCTATATCGCCGTACGTGAGACATTGATAAACTAAAAATTAAAAAACATAATTTTCGGCGTATAATATACTATAGTTGACCAATGGGGTTTATTAGGACCCCTATCGTCCGTGGGAGAAACGGGATCCTGCAGAGTGCTTGAATGATAAAGACAAAATTAGCTGATGGCCAGCGGTTTTGACCGTATAAAGACCGGCAATTTCCGTCAGAACAAACACAGTCCTTCGCGTCAAGAATCGTGAGTAGGATTCGGAATTAAAAACTCTTTGGAAAAAAAGTCGTATCAAAATGATCATAGGGGACCTTTTGAAGCAAGTAAGCTACTCACACGTACACCCCGTGGGTCCTAAACCATTGATGATGCTTTCAATCAAGTGGTTAGTGGAAAGTTCAACAATTATGAAATCAATCAGAATAAGTCAATATATCCCATCCGAAAATAAGAGTTTTCCTTCTTCTTTTTTGGGTAGATATAATTAGCGTAAGAAAGTTTCATAACGTCGAGCATTTGTAGTTGTGGATTAGCTTAATAACGGACCTATATATCACCTATGCATCATTCCGATTAGGGAGGTGGCTTGGTTTTATGAATTTAGTTCATGGTACTTGGTGGTGGATCGGGAGATTAATGCATGCCACCGCCCACCATCAAGCTGCCCATAGATATCAGAAACTTGAGTAAATAACCCAGATGATCTTCTGGCGCCAAATTGGATATAAGTTATAACTGCCATCCCCATCGTTGTCAATGGGTACAATCATGGCGGTAGCAGGCAGCAGGTGATCTAAAACTGTTTGACAGTCACAGAAGCCTGCAGGCTGATTCGCAGAAGTTCTGAATTCTGATATACCGTAGAGAAAAGACGCAGCAGTACGTACAGTCGGGCATTTCAAATGACCGTTTTTGTTAATCCTTTATTACGTGCTGGAGTTTCAGATGAGTAGAGGAAGGGTCATCTGGTTCTCCATTGTGGTTAATAAAGACCCCACCCCATGCTGCTCTCATGAGTCATGACGGGGAAGGATCATGCAGTGTGCATGAAGCCTCCAGTCTTAATTTTTTCTTGGCGCATGGCTTTCCTTTGGGCTGAGCTGAGCCGCATGAATTCTACTTTGGGCTTCCCTGGCTCCCTCATTCAACCTACACCCCAACCCAATCACACATATTGCTGATCCAATAAGTATGTGTATGGAGACAACGAGTGGGCTTCCAACTAGATTTGCCCAATTTTCAGCTCCAAATATACGCCCCAATGTCGTTCCATTATATAAAAGCAAAAGTAAATAGACAATAGCAATGGCGAGTCAGAATTTTTCTTCTGACGATGGAGTGATTGTTATAGTAAGGCCGATATAAATAAAAATTGAGAAATCTTCCTTTCTAACTTCTAAACTAATCACTCAAATGCCAATTTTTTAGTTTGAAATATCAATTTCATCACATTTAGCACTCAACTATTAAAATGCATTACTTTTCGCACCTCATCATTAAACTTTTTTTTTTAGAAAAAAAATAAAAGAGATCAATATACTTTTCAAGCATAAGTTGTGGGGGTTTAACTAATTGCACAATAAACTATCAATTTTGATGTATTGTACCCTTCAACTACTAATCTTAAATATTTTCCACTATACATCGCGGTCAAATTTTTTCGTTAAATTAAGATTTTACAACTAAATTGCCAGTAATGCATCTCAATGACTTAATGGATTGACAATAATACTCTCGTTCTATATGAATATATGTAAAGTGGGTAATAGATTATTATCATGTCAATCTAATTTGAAGGCAAAATTTGACAGAATGTGCAACGTGTATAAGATTGGTAATCAAACATAAAGGTGGTATCGGAACAGATGGAGATTCCAATTCCAGTATCCACTTGAATGTAAATTTTGAAATTTTCGGTTCCATATATGGGCTTTTTTTACCCCCTTTTTTTGTTACATATAATAAATTAACAATAAATAAAATGTAAAATAAATATTCATCTAAAATCTACACTAAACATTAATCTAAATTCTAAATTCTAAAATAAAATTACAGCATTCTAAAATTATGGGTATGGAAAATTAAAATCCTCCATTTGAGCTCTAATTTAAAAAAATAAAAAACTAGAACTAAAAATTTTAGAATTTTTGCCAGAATTTTCGTTTCCAGTTTCAATTCTGAAAAATATTAAAAAAGTATTTCAGTTTTGGTGGGAATATTTGTCCACCCTTAGTCAAATGATGTAATGTATTAAAGTTTGTAGTTTATAGTATAATTTGTCAAACTCCGTATCGTTGGTAATTTAAATTTTTAGATTTTAAAATTTTTTATTCTTTTTTTGTCTGAGTTAACGGGTGAATATGACGATAGTCATGGATTGATTAAATTAGAAAAATTTGAGATGTAAGTAGATGAAATAAAACTTAGTGGAAGTCATTTGATTTTTATCCATATATATATATATATGCAGTTGCCCTTTCTTATATTTTAGCACTATATTCTTTATAGTTTTAAACGCGATGAAATAGGCACTATAGACATTAATGTCACTTCCTAAAATGATTTTCATTTTTTAATGAATGAAAAACACATTCGTGAGTTGCAAACACGTCATATCTGTTGAATGATTGACACGCATGCTGTAATGCTAAGCCATGACGTTACGAGTATAAATTTAATTTTTGTGTTTACTTTAATTTATCTTTTTTGCTTGTTTTTTTTATCTTCTAGTTTCCATTTTATATCAGGTTTTTTATTTTTTTTTTTTTTTTGTTTTGCGTTTTATTTTATTTTATCGCTGTTATTTGGATGTTGATCTTATTTCTTTTTATTATAGTTTAGGAAAGGGGAAAGGGAGTTTGAATAGGAACTTCGATAGTGTTGGTTTGTTTTAAAGAACGACAATATTTTGGGTGGTTCTAATATTAGTGAAACAGTGCGCTGCGAATGGGCTTGGGTAACTTTGTTAGATGACGATGACACTAGTGTCGTTTTGGGCACTGAGACACAGAAGGGGAATGACATGGCAAAATGTTTCTGGCTTGCGGCTGACGTGGCAGGTTACTCCTTAGTGATAAGAGAGCAACGGAAGACTATTTAAAAAAAAAAAAAAAAAAAAAAGACTATTTTTAAACAAAATTGGTAAACTGAGGGATTAAAATTTTAAACCTTAAAATTGCATGATTAAAAATGAAATGAGAGCAAAACTCAAAAGGCTAAAAATTAAAATTCCCTTTTTTTAAATAAAGAAATCATGTTATACTTGAATGCAAAACTCAGTGGTAATTAAGACCGGTTATCACTCGACATAGTGATTTCAGTGGGTTAGAAGATGAAATCAGAACAAGAAATATGTTTAAAGGGTGAATTCACTGAACTGTAACAAATAAAGTTAGTGCTGTGTTAAAAAATCAGAGTAATAATAATTTGAAAGACGTAATTTACACTTTCTGGAAGCTTCAACTTTCGTGCGGCAAGGACAGTGACACCATATCTCGACGTCGTTCTCAAACGGATTTTACACTATCCAAAAGTTTTTTTTTTTTTTTTAATTTTCACCCTCTCCCCTCCTGTTTTACAACTGCTTCCCCCCCCCCCTCTCTCTCTCTCTCTCTCTCTCTCACAAGTCACATCTATTCTATTTAATCAAATAGAAAACAAAGTTGACAACCCTGCAGCTTACTTAAAGAGGCAGCAATCATCTTCATGAAAACAACCCTTGCCTCCACATTTCAGTTGACTCTCTCTCTCTCTCTCCCACATCAGCATCCCCGGCAAACAGTATTCTGCCTCAAGCTTGTATTCTCGTCTTAGTTCTGGCTTATGGTTTTCTGTAAAGTAAAACTAGGCAAGATTGCCAGCTTCCTCCAAAGTATTAGTAGAGTATGCCATAGTCTCTGTTGCCAACTCCTTCAGACATCCTCCCACCGACCAAATCATCTTTCTCCACATTTGCTATTGGCTTACCCCTTATTATCGGACCAGAGAGGACAAAAGCACCCTTTTCTTTTTGCCTTTTGGTCTCTAAGCAAGCACACTTCTACCAAGCCACACCACAAAGGCTCGTAACATGTTTTAATTAACAGCACACATTAGAGCCCTTGTGATGCGTAAATGCTGAGCCAAGGATATCAGCAGAAGCATAAAACACGTTGAAGGAGACCACAAGACAAGAATATGCAATTAACACACAAGAAACCAGAATAAACTGACATCAAAATACAAATACATATGTATTCTTACAGGCGGATTCACATGGGACCAACAACCCCCATAAACACGGTATACGCAGGTTCCATCCCCACCCCAGCTTTAACATCCTCTAGCTCAACATAAAGTCTACCCACCCCTTCATCAAAACCCAGTCCATTTAGTATACTTTTGGGCGATCATCATGGAACTAAACAAACCACCGCCAACCCACTCCACCTCGAGCAAAGAAAGCAAAATAAAATAAAACCATACAACAGTAAAAGGAGACTACCATCAAGCTTCAGCTCTATGCTCCGAGTCCGAGCTTCCAACAGTTCCTTCAACCTCTAATGATGAGGTGGTGATCTTGCATCTTGTAGTTATTTTCTTCACTTCCTCACTCGAATATATGAAGATTTTCCTCACCATCTTACAGAACTCCCTGCAATTAGGTAGGCAACAGAGTTACAAAACCCAAAGCCGACAGAATGAAAATGGAATGGCATATTGCACCAATTTTTGAGTACTTACGCCCATGGATCATCACCAACAAGCATCGTGTCATTTTCATCATCGGTGAAAACAACTGCCCATTTGTTCTGTGGACGAAGCTCCCCTTTAATCTCAAACATTTTCTCCAGCTCATCTATGAGATCCTTGTACCCTCCCAACACAGACAAGTCAACCGCACGGCCAACAGCCACCCCTTGCATTTGTACCTTTTCCACAAACAACATAGTTTGCTGTCATCAGAATCAATACAAGAAGCAGCAGCATAACCCAAATTGAACCAGCAATAATGATAAATTTTACCTTAGTACGACTTCTCGCGGAAAGAGTGGAGCCCTGCTTGCTCTGTGTATCCTTTAGTGACGCATCTGGTGTTGGTTGATTCTGTTCCTTCGAGGACTTTGAAGTATCTGGTTTTTGAACCCTATCAGCTTCAAAAGTTGCAGTTGGACTAGGTCCTTTGGCACCACTGCACATCAATGTTCCTGGTTCCCTCTCAGGAGGAGCGGTTTGAGAATTTTTTGTCAAATCAATACCAAATAACCGACAACCAAGAGAAGTCTCAGATTTTGTCCCTTTTTCCACATGTTCATGTACCAGACTGTGGCTTAGCCTTGATGAAACGGGCGAGAGATAATCCGAAAGGGTTGACTGTGGTGTTAAAATTTTGTTGTCTTCCGCAGAATCCGAGAAAAGATCTAGAGAGACATTCACAAGTGGAGAAGAGGGCCACATGCCCTCCGTTCGGCCCCGTGAGCCATTGGTATTGATTTCTTTTGGCCTAGAAGGCCAAACAACACTAGTCTCACAGCTTTGGACTTCAGCAGCAATAGTACCCAGTTGGGTTAAGTCATGTGACTGGGCTGGTCCATGATACCAAAAAGCTGGTGCAGCAGAATTGGTGGTGATTTCTACATTCCAAAGACCCAAAATATTAAGGAAAAATGAAGATTAAATTTTCAGATTCGTCAAGGTTTCAGTGCAAGAACTTAAAGAACTGGTTTTATACCAGAAGATGGAATATCAACAGGACGAGGTCTCTTGCTCTTCACTGATGGTTGAGCAAGGTTCAAGGAAGCAGAACCAACAAATGGCTCTATCTCCCAAGGGGAAACCCTCTCTGGCCTATGAATTGTTGCAGGTTCATCCCATTGAACCTAAAAGGGAAGTAGTTGGAATAAACAAGTATAAAAAACAAGGGAGATATTATCAACAAATTATGTTCAGCATTGTCTTTCATCCAAAAAAAAGCACAAAAGCTTTTCAACCTTCAGCGACCGCCATTTAGAATTTGACCACTCTGAAGATATATCATTGACCCCAACTATAGTTCCGGTGAACCTGACCAAACAAATGTAACGTAGAAATCAAGATCAAAAAGAGGTCAAACTAGCGCTCCAATCCATCTTTATGTTCTTACCTTCTTTCTGGAGAGTCTTCCCCCTCGAATCTCATCTTGAAACGCATGCCAACTGAAAACCCATTGTTGACGGCCTCCAGATATTTGTTTAGACTGATAATGAACTGGCTAGTCCTGAACAACGTCATAGCTAAATAAAGAGGATTGATTGATGTTAATTGAAATTCAAAAATAAACGAATACATTAATCAAACCTTGGCTTGTAATAAACAACAAAAAGGGTTTGGGTCATGACAGCATGAGAAGCAGTAGCAAGCACTCCAAGATGCATGCTCTGGCTAGATATCACAGATGAAGGCATGGGACTCTGCTGGCGAGCAAGACGACGTACACCTACTCGCAATTCGCCGTCGTCACCCCTACGCAACAGGTTATTGTACACCAAAAACTGAGCTACCACAATATGCAAAGATCTCACTGTACACAACAAAACTATGTCTTGTATTTATAGTTCATGCACCTCAAAAACACAAAGGCATCTCCAGCAACCAATCGCTTGGACGTCACAAAGTTACTCCATCCTGTTGTAAGCAGGTGCCTCCGTGGTTGGCCTAATAATTCGGCAGAAAGGAGAAACATAGTTCCAGCAATTGAAGAAGGATACAGATGATGTTTCCACTAACATATCTAGTACTATTTGCACGACAGGCCTTCAGCAAATTGAAAGACATAGCATTGGTTTTACAAGCCAAAAACTCTCAATCCTCTCAATTGCAAAAATGTGTTACCTCTAAATATATGCTTAAACTTCCACTCATACCCATGAAGATCCTTGGCAACCAATTCTTGAGTAGGTGTTACTTGTGTCATGTCCTATGAAATTAGACAGAGAAACAGGGCAAGTGAAAATCCTTCAACCACCACTAGAACATGTACTCTAAAGAAAGAACAAAAGATGAAAGTTGTAATTATTACCAATGGGGGCAGACATTCAGTGGCATGCTTACGAAGAACAGAGAACCCTCCATGAGTGCTTGTATCTGAAGCAGTTAAAATCTTGCAAAATGAATGCACTGTCTGCCTCGGAGGCTCAGGCTGGCAGATATCAGGACTTGAAGGCTCACTTCGCTGCAATTCACCATAAACACATATAAATCCATTCTACTTAAAGACCTTATTACTAAAGTTGGCTATTGCCGAGAAAATTCTGGAAAAGAAATCTGATGAACAAGATATTACGCTTTTCCTTAACGGCTTGTAAAGAAGCAATTTTTCTTTTTTAAAAAAACTTTATGGCAACCAAATAATTTGTCCGATGGATCATTCTTCCGTAAATTGGGGGAACAACAAATTGAAAAATATGGATTATTAAGGCCACCTAGCTCTCCTTTCTACAGGTTTTATCAGCCACTATGCAGAGCAAAATAAAGAAAACAATTCACTCTAACACAAAAATATATAAATTCCGACCTCTGCTTCCGGTTGCAAAGTGATCTGTGCATACACCTCGTCTGTTTCTTGTTCAGCCTAGGAAAAATCGACCGACGATTACCAAAAAATAAAAATAATAAAAAAGTTTCAGTTAACAGGGATCGGAAAGACAGATATAGAGACCAAGATCAGAAATCGAATACCAGCAATCGAATGTCAAGAACACGACAAAGGATCTTAGAAGGAAGATTAAACAGAGGAATTTGCTGATTCAGCTCCTGATTAGTCGACGCTTCTAACTGAAAAATCCAACAAAGCCAAAAAAAAAGGTTTCCTTTTAATCTGTTTTAGAATCACTGAAAACGAACACATTGAAACCAAATATTGTGCGTCACTTGTTCCATGTGACCCTGGGGGAAGTAGAAAACTCTCTCCCCAGGCCTTGGTACATCGACCAGAGGCCCCGCGCATAACTTCCACAGCTCGGCGTAGAGATCGTCATCGACAGAACCTGCAACAACTCAAGGAATTAACATATATATATCATGAAATTAAAAAAGCGGGGCTTGACGTTCAGCTTCATTTGGTAGCGGAGAAAGCTTCTATTCCGCTTGGGTGCCGAGAAAAACACCGGACAATGAAGAAAGTTGCGACTTCAAGTATCAATTTACCATTTACTGCGAGCTGAAATGCTCGACTGCGCTTGAAAGAAATAACTTGGCTCAGTAGGTAAATCTTTCACTTTTTCTTGAAACTCAGAATAGCAGAGAAGCATAAAGACGAAAATTTTCATTTCAATTGATTCTCTGGCGTTTTCTCGGCACCCAAGCAGAGAATGCAATATCTTCACGCTTTCATTTCTTCTTTCTCGGCAACCAAATGGAGACATATCCGCTTTAACCCACCAAACTTTCCTTACCCGTTCCCGCATGAAAAATCGACGAGGCTCTTAGGTGGCCCTCCAGATGCGCCATTCAAGGCCCGCAACAAACGACGACGGAGGAGTTAAACTGTAAAAAACTGGGGAAGGAAAGCAAGCTCAAGGGCAAGTCCTCTAATTGCTACCGTCGGAATAGCCTACCCCATTTACTAGCAAGAAGACCCAGAAAAATAGAAAAAGGCTAAGCTGATGGAACAGTTATGCACGCAATCATAATGATTTGTTGTTGTATATGATGCTCTTCTTCCGTAACGACTGCGAGGTTCTCCGCTTCGGTTACAAAACAGGGTTCGCTTTTGTCTCTGTTAGGTCCTCAGAACCGCCTTTTTCCCCTTTGTCCAAGGCTCTTTCACTCTCCTGGGTACTGTTGGTGCTGTCCTTGTTGCAGGTTTGGCTGTTCCGCCCTTCTAATGAGCTGAATCGACGTTACCAAATCCCAAAATTTGCTTTCTCTGAGTCATATTATAATTTCTCTCCTACTCACCTGCTCTCTCTCTCTCTCTCTCTCTCCCCATTCCTGTAGTTTCTCTCTCCACCTTCTCACACAGTACCCATCTTACTCTGGTGTTCCTGTCGTCTCTTGTTTCTCTCTCTAGTCTCTTTAAAGTCTAGTCCCTAGCCTATGATACTCCACATCCTGTTACTTTTCCTCCGGTGATGCTGGATAAACGCTGTAAAAAATTGGCCCACAAAATTCATTTATCGAAAGGAGAACAGTATTTAGTCCTTTGTCTGTGAGATCCTCCCAATCCCATTTCGAATAATTTCCATATAGTGAAAAAAAAAAATAATAATAATTTCCATTTAGGCGTAGAACTCGCGTCCTGTTGGAGTTTTGTATCATTTGTACTATGCGTGACATAGATACCAATAACCTTCTATTTCGCTTTAAGGGTTACTGGTAACTTTCTTTCACCCAATACAGCAAGGAGAAGAACCACATTTGCATATGTAAGGCACTGATGTGAAAGTCATGGAAATAATTCATTGAGAGTGATTTTAATCATCCAAGTTTTAAGGTTTAAGACAATGGGTTTGCTCCATCTCGGCGCAAGTTCAAAACCTTCTAGATCCTATCAATCCCTTGAGGCCATATTCAGAATATTTGACTAAATTAATTACTAAATTTATGTGGGACGCGAGGATTAGATGAAATGCATTAACAGGACACTTGATTATTAAAAAAAATTCAGAGGACATTTAAGTAACTTTGTAAACTATTGTGGTCGGTTTCAATAACTTACTTGATTCGGTATATTTGGATTCTTGTATATTACTCATGTGAGATATATATAAAAAAAATTTATCTGTATAGATTTTATTATCTACATTCAAAAAGCCGTATGTTTTGGAAAAAGTCTGCAAAATTTGGGAAGAGATTTTGATTGATCAAAAAGAAGGATCTAATATGCCCTTGAGCAGCGACATTCATAACATACAAATCACACTTGTCACTCCTTCCATAGCTTGTGAGCTACATATAAAATAACCCCAAATATTTCATATAAATCTCTAAAAGAGATTATATTAGGGGGACTATAAATAAGGGAGTAATTCTTTGTCCATTACGGTGGACATAAACTACCTATTGCTTCAATTTTGTAATGAACTAACATAATCAATCTAGAGCTCTTACATCTTAAAAGAAAAACAAAAAAACAAACAAAGGAACAAAACATAATTTAAACAATTTTGTTGTGTTATAACTTAGACACTTTATATTAAAGCCTCTGGCTTATATAGATGCATTTCAATTAATCAAATGTATTACGTGACTGATTGATCTACGGATACATAATTTGAGTAAACAGTAATTTAATTTGTTCAAAAGTACGACATATTTAGAATTTTAATCTTTCCATGGTGTACACCTTTTATTCTCTTGGAATTGTGGTTCAATTTATCAGAAGGATCCCCAGCAGGGGCAATTTTGGAGAGAGAGGTGTGGGTCCTAATCGGGACCCATCCCTGTCCGAACAGCACCTCCTTGCCCCGGACAGGGTGGGTCGCTAGCGGAACCCACACTTCTCCTTTCTTCTCTCTCCGAATTGCAAGCGATCCCAAACTCTATTTATCCTCTTGTCAACTCGTTTTTTTTTTTTTTGATAAGTTCTCTTGTTAACTCTTTAGTACGCAAGCTTTTATACTTTTAATGTTTGTCGTGTTTCTTTCATAGCTTCGAGGCAATTGGAAGGCGAAGAACTGATTAATGTATAACTAGTTGACTGTAATATGTATATTTTGGAAGATCCATTAACCAAACAATCCACAAAGAGGCAAAAGAAAAAGGTTCTTCCATAGTATTACTTCTAGGTACAACCGAAAGTTTATAGGTATCACAATTTGGAAGCTCAATCTCTTCCCTATATAAACCATATTGACAAGAAATCCTTGAACTATACTAAAAGGCTTGTCTCTTAGTGGGTAAATATTTTTAGAAACTTCGTTGTTAGACAGAAAAACAGCTAAGTTTCCTAAAATAAATTTCTAGAAAAATTCACTTCTTGCCCCGGCCCGGACTTTTGCGTCAATGTCAATATGAGGTCCAGACTATAAATTTTGTTGCATATTAATTTATTAATGTGCGCCCTTTAATAAGATTTTATAGTTGAAATGAGCAAAAATATGTTACTTGACACAATCTTGATTGTCAATTCCACATTGATGAAAGGAAGCACATTGAACTATAGCAAAGAACTCTTATCTTAGTAAGTAAATATTTTCAGACAGTCCTCTGTTGACACAAAAAAAAAAAAAAAACCCTTAGATGACCAACTAAGTTTTTTTTAAAAATTTTTTATGGAGAAAATTCACCTCTCATCTCTAACTATATTATTAATGTTCATATGGAGTTTACATTACCAATTTCATCACATTACGCTCTTAAACTATCAAAATTTATCAATATGTGTGTAAAAAGATATTATGGTTGAAAAATTGAAATAAGCAAAAAAAAATTGACTGCATGTTACAATGGTCGAATATAGTAAATAGCTCTTCTCTTAGTGAGAGTATTCAGAAGCTTTGTTGTTCATAGAAAAACAGCTCATATCACTAACTAAAGTTCCCCAAATTATTTACGGAGAAATTGCTTATCGCTCCGAACTATATTGTCAATGTCAATTTCAAATCCAAAATATTAATTTCATCATCCGCTCGAATTATTAAAATTCAATAATGTACTCTATTTAATAAAATCTATAGTTGAAAATTTGAAATGAACAAAAAATAGGTTATTTAGTATCATTTGATGCCGTATCTTCTCAAGGGTGCACATTGATGAGTTTTTGTAGTTTACACCCAAACTACAAAATCTTGACACATTGTATTTCAAATTATTAATAAGTTCATACTTTTGCACTCTACATTAAATATCTTGTCATTAAAATCTAAATTGACATAATCTTAACATTTAAATCTTAGCAGTGTATAAAATGGAAGCATATAAATAGTGTTAGTTGTAATGTGTTAAATTTAGTAGGTTTATGTGTAAATTATGATAAATGTGCGAATTAGAGGATGCAAAAAGTAACTTCTCCTTAGTTTTAACATTAAGCATATATTTTTTGGCTTAGATACATGCTTGTCCAAATTAACATCAGAGACTTTGGCCACTGTATGTATACATAACATAACAGTAGTAGAAAGAACAAGTATAATAAGATCCCAAACACTTATGACTCAACGTATGAAATACTTTTGCTCAAAAAATGAATGCCTAATAACCGAATCCACGATCATGTCTCATAACAATTCGGCAGCATCTTGCACTACATAAAACTGAAATTAGTACCTTTTTTTTTTTTTTTTTTTCAGTATGAGTGTCGTTAATTAATTTTTGGTGGTGGAAATTATTAATACTTCTTGAATAAATTAAATAAATTAATTTTTAGATATAATTTTGAATGGATTAGTTCCTGTGATCTATTTTTAAACATTTAAATCATATTATTAATTAAAAATTAGTCTATTAACAAAAACAAAATCTAGGATAAATTATTCAATCATGAAAATTGATATCTGAACTTCGAATTTATATTAGACTTCAATTAGTCGTCCAATTTTTTTAAAGACAAAAGAATCATGTCTTAAAAACAAATCATTGGCCTTACTCAAATCTATATTTGACTTCCGCTGGTCTGCCAATTTTTAGAAACAAAATAATCATATGTATTAAAAATTGGATCACGACCCGTTTAAAGTTTTACATTAAACTTTTTATGTTTGATGTTATTATGATTTTATATTTGTTGATATTATGATAATTTCTCTGGGTTATTAGTCGAGCTTAGGCAGAAGCTAGGGTTGACAGGACTACCCCATGCGTTGGAAAAGCATACAACAGCCAACTGGTACGGCGGCGGGCATTCAATGCTTGCAATAATCACATCACATCGGATTAAAAAGGAGACCGAAGAGTTGACGGCGCATCGGGAAATGAAACGGCTCAAGAAACGTCTGAGGGAGTTGATCTCCGTTTCCGTTACCTTTGGCGCACCTCATCTCTTCCCCTTGTCTGCGTCGTGGCAGGCAAAGATATTGGCTCGTGTAAATCCGGCACAGGACTTCCTTTTCAGGTTTTCATTTATTTCGTCTTTTTGTTGGTCGGTTTTTTTAACCTCGTAAATCTCGTGTTATTGCACGTTTTGCGCCTGTCTCTTGTGGGGCCCATTGCGAAACCCGTTTAAAGCCCGCAGTACCCATTTACTCGTCTAAGCGCCCAGAGAAAAAAAGAAAAGAAAAGACAAAAGAAAAGGCTCGATTTTAATCCCTCGCGCCTTCGAGTGTGGGTGGCACACGCGCTCCACTACGTTGTCCTCCTAACCGTATGAATATGTACTTGTGTTTTCTTTTTTAATCAGAAAAAATACTTATTTTTATTTTTATTTTTTTCCCTAACATCAAGTTATTGTCATTTGGGCATGTAACCTATGGACAATTGTTAAGCCATTAGTGTATTTTATTCTATTCTAAGCAAAAAAAGGTTCTCAATTGGTTTTTGAAAGAAAAAAGGAAAAATATAAAATAAAATTTAACCACTTATCAATTTTCTTATTATCTTTGTGAGAAGGAATTATTTGGTGTCGAAATAAATATAACCAGGGATACAAGTGTTAGAGACAAGGTAATATCGGGTTTAAAAATGAGAAACAAATAAAAAAAAAAGGATAAGATTTGTACTCATATAGCTTCGTATAAGTGGAAGTTGGTATTGTGGTTATTCGTGATATCCTAATAACTTAAGATGTCGTTTGTTAATAATAATAATTATTAATTGGATAAGAAAATCTCGATATATATTTTCCGTATATGTACTAAGAATCTGAAAATAACAAAAAAAACTCATATGTGTTCTTATTAGAGATACATAAAAATTATTAGACATCACCCACACCATACTAATATGAATCATAAAGAGCTGCAAAGCTCATACATTGGTTATGGTGTCAGTGAATTAGCATCATTGACTGAAATTAGGAACTTCTTCATTAATTAGTGAAATTTTTTCTAAGTGTAAGAGATCGGACCTTTATATTTCAGAAATAAGCATCATATATAAAACGTACTTCAAGTTTCATACTCAGCAAACTTTATCGATTTTATTATTTATTTCCATAAGCTAAGTCAGCATCATAACAATGTTATTAGTTAAGTAGAGTTTAAGTAGTGTGAAAAAGAAACATATTTTTCTAAATACTTGTTTTTTTTATGAGCTCTCAAACCGAACTATAAAAACTTTTTATCCCTTTTTAAGTAACTTAGTGATTATCACCAGATGACACTTGAGACTATGTAATTTAAGTACACGATTCTTAGTTCGATTTCTCATTAGGATCAAACTGGTGATTTAAGTGGGAGGTCGTGAGTGATAAACTCCTGCACTAGTCTCTTCTACTTGTACGCATTAGGTGGATACCTTTCCATGTCAGCCCATCTTACAAGATTTTTCTCGTTACCAAAAAATAAGACTTTTTAAATTACTGTAAATTCTATTAGATTCCATAATTAATTGGATTTGAAATTTTGACGTCATCAGATTAGGTCGTGAACAACAATCTACATTTTTTTCTAGGAGTTACATACATTTTTTGTCATTGACTATTAAGGTTCTAATCGTTTTGCAATCCAAATTATTAATTTCATTTTATTTTACCTTTCAACTATTAACTTTTTACACTTTGCACCTTCCTGAAATTAATTTAAACGGAAATTGATATATATTTTTTAGATAATTTTATCATAACAGTAGAGGGTGTAAAATTTATAAGAAATTAAGCATAATATTTAATAGATAAAATGTCACAAAATAAATAATTCAGAATATAATGTGTCAATACTCTAACCAAACAAAAAATATATTTTTCAGACATTATTTTGGGTTATATTGATTCTTTATTTTTTATTTTTTTTTTATTCTTGGTTCTTGTCTTTTTTAAAAAAACTCTTGGAGGGATTCAATGAATCGGTTTTACTCCAGCATTACTATTATCAATTATTGGTGTTTGTTTTTTAAGATTTGGCATCGCATGGAAGCCATGGTTCGGTTGCGTCGTGAGAGTGGCATTTAGTTCCTGTGGGAGAGCGTGGGATACTGAGCACCTAGGCCTAAGTATATCTGCCCATGCTTCCCTAGGTTCTCTGTTTCTGTCAGGTGGTGTCAGCTCTGGTAAAACAGATTCAGAATAAAATGAAAAAAGCCTGGGTCTCTGTCCCACCGTACACGTCACAGTGCCTGCCTCATTAACTGTAGCCACGTGTTTTGGTCAGTTTTGTTACCTACGCGTCGCCATCTCACTAGTGCTTCCAATTCCAAGGCAGGACATTCCCCCTTCATATCTTCCTCATGGAGGACATTTTAACATTCGATTCTTCCATCCTCCCTACTCTTTAAAACCAATAAGTGAAAAATCGCAAGAAGAACGAGACACTACAAACTTACCGTAGGGACAACCTAACTTCTAACTTCTATAGTTGTTGTATAGGGCAGTGCTCCCTACTCTTTAAAACCAACTTAAAAATCGTAGAAGAATAGACATGACAAAGTTACTGTAGGGACAAGCGGGGCTATTAGGAACAAAATTCCTTAAAAAGCATTACCTTTCTATGAAAGAAAATATTAAGATAAAGATCTTCTACATAAATACATAGTAAATATTGTAGTAGTTTATATTATCTGATAATTAATATAAATAACATTGAATATGATATAACTGTCTATCCTTTTTTAAATTACACCATCTAATTTGAAAATCAAAGTCAAAGTTGAGAGTATAATGATGCGTATTGTCTTGCTTGTGTAAGGAAAAAGTACCCAACAAGGCGTATAACAATAAGAGAGTAAAAAAAGCTTGGGAAGAGATGTAAAAATAGTGTCTTTAACACTTTTATCGCATAAATTTTATTTGAGATTTATCTGTGCAAACAACTGATAACAAAACAAGCTGAAAACTGAGCAAATGGATGGATTTTATGGAGGTTTGCGAAAGGGCGGGAGTTGGTAGGTTTTTATCAAAATCTCTTTTCCTACTAGCCACCCCAATATTCCGAATGACATGGAACAGTTGATCGAGCCTTTGATTACGGGAGAGGACAATGATATGCTTATTAAGGTGTCGAGCTGATGAAATTTTTTCTATTATTCGGTAGATGAGTTCGGAAAAAGCACTAGGTCGGGATGATATGACGGTATTATTCTTCAAACATTTCTGGGAGGTGGCTGGGATGGATGTTATTAAGACGGTGCAAGAATTTTTTATAACTAGGGAGCTGCTGCCTGATCTGAATAGCACAAACATTACTTTGATACCGAAGGTGGATAATCCTTCCATGGTTAGTCAGTTTCGACCTATTAGCCTTTGTAATGTCATCTATAAGCTCATCTCCAATATTATGATGGAATGTTTGAAATTGGTGCTTCCAAAACTTATTTTCCCGTTCCAACTTGTTTTTGATCTGGGTCGTGTGATACAAGATAATTATATTGTGATAGTTGAGATTTTTCATGGTATGAACTATAAAAAAGATCGAGGGGGGTTGGATGGCTATTAAGGTAGATATGGAAAAAGCTTATGATAGGTTTGAATGGAGTTTTGTGTTGAAACTTATAGAGCAGTTTGGGTTTAGCTCTGTTTGGACGAACTGAGTGAAACAATCTATATCTACATCGTCTTTCTCCCTTCTTATCAATAGTAGTTCTTTTGGCAAATTTCAACTAATAATAGGTCTTCGACAAGGTGATCCCCTATCTCCATATTTATTTATCATGTGCTTTGAAGTTTTATCTCGACTTTTATTACGTGAGGAACGTAGAGGGTGTCTTAAAGGAATTCAAACGGGTCGTAATGCTCCAAGTATTTCTCATTTATTATTTGCGGATGATCTCTTGTTATTTGTTAAGGCAACTAACCGTGATGCCTCTACATTAAATGTTTGTCTTGAGAAGTATATGGCTTGGTCTGGTCAGAAGGTGCATAAAGAAAAATCTTCAGTGCACTTCAGCAAGAATTTTTTGGGGCAGGCCATAGTCTATTTTGGAGCAATTGTATTTTAAAAAAATTACCTCCTAAGGCGAAACATCTTGGGCTTCCTTTTATTATTCCTTGTGCTAGAGTTAGGGCGATGGATGAGATAAAGGCAAAATTTTTACAGAAGATAGTTGGTTGGAAAGCCAAGATTCTTTCCCAAACTGGTCGCACGATGATGATTAAAGTAGTTGTGAGTGCTATTCCATCCTATGTCATGAGTTTTTATACCATGCCCCAAACATGGTGTAATGAACTTGATCGTGTGACAAAAAATTTCTGGTAGGGATATAAGGAGGAGCAAACGTGGCATCTTCATATTTAAAGGCTTGGAAGTCCATTTGTCTTGCCAAAGGTGATGGAGGTTCGGGGATTTGGTTGTTTTCGAAGGTTAACCAAGCATTTGTCTCCAAGTTAGCTTGGAAAATGCTCTCAGAGAGGGATAGTCTCTGGGTATGGGTTTTGCATGGAAAGTACATAAATGAGAGAGAGTTCTGGAATGTGGGGGCTGATTGTACAGCATTGTGGATATAGAAGAGTATTTTGAAAACTCAACATGTTCTGTTAGATGGTATGTGCTATCGTGTAGGGGATGAGAAAGATATCTCTATTGGAAGGACCCGTGGGTTCCTTCGTTATCTAGGTTTCAACCTTAAGTCCGGGAGGGAATTGCTCTTTCATCAGATATCGTGACAGTTAGTAACTTGCTGTTGGAGAGTGTAGGGGTGATCAAAACCGGATCGCAGACCGGACCGGACCACAAAATCGGACCGGACCGGACCGGACCGGTTGGACCAGATTTTATAAACCGGATAATGCGGTCTGGTCCGGTCTAGGGTTTTTAAAAATGCGGTCCGGACAGCATTATATAATTTTTTTTTTATAAAAAAAAAAAAAAAATGGCAAACTATTTATTATCTTAAAACTCATATTCAATCAAAATCAATAAATCATCCATTTTTTTACGTTAACTTTACAATTCAATAATAATTTAGAAATAATACTAGCAATTTTTTCAACTTAAATAGGAATTGTATGTCTTATAAAATATCATGTGCTATTTATTTATACATATATTGATGGTAAGAGTTAAATGAATTCACATTTTTAAGTCTTTAAAATAAATTTACATATTTAAATTAATAAGCAAACTATGGTAGAGTTAAATGAATTCACATTTTTAAATGAATTCACATAAGTTATTAAAAATGAATTCACATTTTTTTTAAATGGGCAAATTCACATATTTTCAAAATTAAGCAAACTATAGTAAAAATGAATTCATATAAGTCTTTAAATGAATTCACAATTAGGGTAAGTTAAATGAATTCACATTTTAAAATGAATTTAGAAGCACATTTTTAAGTCTTTAAATAATTCACATTTTAAATTAATGAGCAGGTAAGTTAAATGAATTCACATGTCTTTAAATTAATGAGCAAATTATGGTAGGAGTTAAATGAATTCACATTTTAAAATAATTCAAAATTAGCAAACTATGGTAAGTTAAATGAATTCATATTTTTAAGTCTTTAAATAAATTCACATATTTAAATTAATGACAAACTATAGTAGGAGTTAAATGAATTCACATTTTTAAGTCTTTAAATGAATTCACATATTTAAATTAATAAGCAAACTATAGTAGTAGTTAAATGAATTCACATTTTAAGTCTTTAAATGAATTCAACAAACTATTAGGAGTTAAATGAATTCACATTTTTAAGTCTTTAAATGAATTCACATCTTTAAATTAATAAGCCACATTTTTAAATTAATTATGGTAGTTCACATTTTTTTTTTAATCTCAAAATTAAAAAATGTGTGTTGAAAATAAAAAAAAAAAAAAAAAAAAAAACCGGTCCGGACCGCTTAACAGAAGACCGGACCGGACCGGACCACTTATAAGTGGTCCGGTTCGGTCTTTTATTTTAGTAGGACCGGAAATCCGGTCCGACCGCATTTCTGTCCAAAAACCGGACCGGATTTCCGGTCTTGCAGCCCTAGGAGGGTGGTTGATGCTGGAATGTGGGGTTGGTGCTAAGTTTATTCTCTCATGAGTCTACTGATGCCATTCTAAAGGTGCGAATAGGAGAGGATGAGACAATGGGTAAACTATTTTGGTCGTTGGAAGCATCGGGAGAGTTCATCGTGAAATCAGTCCATAGAGCTTTAGTACAACACTTGACAACTACACTGTCTCCTCTGCAGATTACTCAATGGAAAGACCTATGGCAGCTAAAAATGCATGATTGTTTAAAGGTGCTATTGTGGAAGGTGGTCTGGGATTTGTTACTGACAAAAATGAAAGTTGCAAATCAAATAAGTGATAGTGGGACGTCGGCTGATGATATTTCTTGTGTGTTTTGTGGTGAACATCCATAATCCCTTCATCAACTATTGCTGATTTGCCCCATTTAGTCAGTCAGTTTGGAGCGAATCACCATGGTAGCTGAACATTATGGCGTTTGGTGATGGGTCGGTGGTAAATTGGGTTCCGAAAATTCTTCATCCTCATCAGCTCATTGGGATTCCATTGGAGCACCAGCACTTGTTTCAAATTTTCGTTGCCAATGCAATGGATTTGCTCTGGGCAGCAATAAATCAGTTGGTGTACAAAGGCAAGCGTTGTAATGTAAGGGAGTTAGCTCATCGTGTGCACCGGCTGAGTTGGGAGCATAAGGCTGCTTGGCAAAACCAATTGCAACCCAACCAGTTGAAAGCTTGGAAACACCCACCTGCGAATATAATAAAAGTGAACGTGGATGTTGCTATAATAGAGAGTTATGCGGGGATAGCTGTTATTGCTTGAGATTGCCAAGGTGTGATTCAAAGGGTTGTGGCTCAAAAAATTGCAGTAGTTGATCCGCTGGAAGGTGAGGCAGCGATTGCCAAGTTGGGAGGGATTTAGCGTTGGATCAAGGTTATCAGGAGGTGATTCTAGAAGGAGATTCAGAAAGAATTATTCATGCTATCCAGAAATGGCCACAAAAAAACTAAGTGGAGAATTCATTCGGCTGTGTAGGAGATTCATAAAGTGTGTCAACGGTTGCGAAGTTGGCAAGCTGTTCATGTCTATATAGATGCTAATGAGTTAATGTACCACCTTACTCGTTGGGCCGCCGCGGAGTATAGCTCAGTGGGCAATCTCCGTTGTTGTGAGCATTCGCTTGATTTGTCTTGCTTATATGCTGGTACTGACCCTCCTTAGGGTGTTATTTTTTTGGATCTTTTCTCTTGGAATAAATTGAGGTTTTGTTTAAAAAAAGAAAAAAGAAAGACTGTATTAGAATCTTCAATATTAATTTGTGGAAGTAATCCCCCATCTATTCATAAATTTTATATTAGCTTGTATCAGTTATAGATATAAATTATCGCTCAAGAAAAGCAAGAGCATAGGCAATGTAGCGATTAGCTTAAGGAAAAAAAAACAGCATGCATTGAATATTGTAGAGCTGATACTATCTGATAATTAATACAAGCAACATTGAATATTATATTACCTATGTATCTGTCTCTTTTCAAATTGGACCGTCCAACTTGAAAAGTAGATTGCAAAAAATCATAATCCATGTTCTCGAGGAGTAATTTCAAAGACTTCATGAGCATCTATCCTTAACCTCCAACCATCCACGTGCAAGGTAACATAAAAGTTGATTGAATTTCATTGCAATTGGAGATTGTATAATCATTTCTGTCAAAATTAAATCATCAATCAATACGAATCCATCATATTTCAACACCAAAGAATATACTCTTGAAAATGACCCAGTTAGCATCATATATATATATATATATGGGGAAAATACACTTTTCATCCACGAACTACTATAGGTTTTGCACTTTGCACCCTAAACTACCAATTTTGACACATTGCACCCTCTAACTACCAATTTTTAACACTTTGCACCCTTTATCAAATTTTCAGACTAAAATGACGATAATGCTCTTGACCCATTTTGCATATATTGAAGATATTGTTGTCAATTCATTAATTTCTCAAGGGTATTATTATCAAATGGAGGGTACAAAGTGTTTAATATTAATAGTTGGAGGTGTAATGTGTCAAAATGGTAGTTTAGGGTGTAAAGTGTCTAACATTAGTAGTTTGAGGACACAATGTCTTAAAGATGATATTTTGGGGTGAAATGTGTCACTACTCCGATAGTTTGTGGATGAAAAATGTATTTTTCCCTATATATAACAGTTTGAGGTTGAACATCTGATGGAGCACTCATTTATTTCCCCCGTTTCTTTTTTTTTTTGTCCATTAATTCCACCTAATACTTAATTCAGTACCTTTTCTTGGCTCATAAAAGCAATATATTAATTAGATGAATGGGCGAAGTTCCGCAGTGGCGGTCTACATATATAATTCTCATCACTTTCGCTTTATTGTATATATTCATCTGCCTCCAGCTGGCCATCAAGATAACAGACTCGTAATTGTTTGAGCAAAAAAATAGAGTCGTCCTGGTGAATAGCACAGGAGCAAAAGCAGAAGAGAATGTGTAATAATAAAAAGCAATTAGTGGCATCTGAGACCAGTACTTAAAACAGTTAATTTGCTAATGCCAAAGGAGCTTTAGCAGAATGGAGTTTGATAATCATACTCTTTATTCCTGTACCTATTTTCTAATGCCCGTTTATCTTATGGAATATTCTTTTCTTTTTTCGGTTGTTATGGAATATTGCTCATTGTCATAATCTATATTAATCTTCAATACTCTTGCACCAAAGCTATGAACTCAAGCCACAAAAAATGATTGATTAGGTTAGGAAGGGTACGTAGCTACTTGTATGCAACTTCCTATTGATCAACATCGATCAACAAGTTTGTTTTCCGCTTCAATTTGCATCTGGACATTAAAAAATATATCGAATATGCATCAATGTGTTACAGTGTAAAAAGGTGGAGTCTCACATTCTACAGAAACCACAAGTTTAAATGGGCCTAAATTTATAGACTTAAGTTTTTAGATTGAGTAGTATCCGTATATATATTATAATCTTCAACAGTTAAAAGACTTCCCATGATATTGATCTCCCCATCGAAATGGATACATCTTTTACATCTTTTTTGAGTTTAGAAATAGATATTAGTTGAAATATATGACACTTAATTATCCTCTAATTTGCGTTCTAATTGCTTCCATTTCTACAAGTGAATGGCTTAAGAAGAGGGAGAGTATGACAATTAAATTAATAATTTTCATTTCATAAAGTAAGTATATTACCTCAAATGTATTAATGGGTTTTTTTTTATTATTTTATAATAGACAGACTCTTTATTTGTAATTTCTAAACCAGCTATATATAAGTGGTTGAAAAAATAATAAAAATGTCGAATCCAAACCATCATACACCTAAATATTCGAGCTTTTTGACATGGGTTTTGGGAGGCAACCAATTACAAGTTGGAAATCTGGGATTTAGCGTGGTACTCAGGTTATTAGAGTGGAAATTTAATATTCAAAAGACGACCTTGATTGCTTATATGTGCGGATTCGTTTGTGGTAATGCAGAAGCACGCGTGAGATTGATAATATTCTTTTGACCAAAGAAAGAGGGAGAGAGAGGAATCACCATTATAATAATTATTTTCGTTTCTTTAATGGAATTTACAGGTTTATCGAGGACCGTTCTTTTCGAAGCAACCAATGGCTGTGAACAACACATTATTCTATGGTATAAGAGAGCACGGAGGGGAATATTTTTTTTAAAGACATATATTAAAGAAAAGCTTAGTGGTGGAGTGGGATCCAAATCATAGTCTTAAACTATAATTAATTAAGGCACCAAATGCCCCCCCTCTATTATGCTACAATGTTTCACTAATCATAGGCAAAAGAAACAGTTCGTTTAACATCAACTAAATAATCAACCCTTTCCTCCAACATTATTGCCTAACAGCCCTCTTTTTCCCTATTTTATTCAACACTGTAGATGCTTTTTCTAAAAAAAAATTTAAATACTTTACATGCACTTCGATTGACAATATTTTGGTCGTTGACTGCTGACTTTGGCCTCTGGAGAACTTCGGTTGCACGCATCAGATTGTTGATGCAATGGTAGCTAGATTTGGCATTTGAAATGGATTAAAGCTTTTTTTTTTTTTTATCCCTCTCTTTTGAGGAGAAAAAAATCCAATGAAAATAAGAGGGTTTTGGTACCCACAGGGAGTTGAGGGAAAGAGGAGGCTTTGGTTCTTTGACATGTCTGTATATCAAGACGACAAGATTTTTCTTTGATACTAAGCAACTCTTTTGACTAAAATACATCTCGTGATTCCCATATAGGAGAAAGAGAAAGAATCAAAGCGATAACTTTACATGTTAGTGATTCAATCCCTTGTCAAATTTAGGAGCTAAAAACATGAACAGAGAGAGAGAAAGAGAGAATCTTTTTAAGTGAATATTTTAGCTGTAAAATTTTCAAAGGAGCTATACCGTGGGACATGGAGAGGAAGCCGCAAACTAGTCACAGTGAGGTACCTGCGTTTCTATGCTCAAAAAATGACCATAATATATTAATAGGGTCATCTTTTACGTGCTAATCCTATTGTTTTGACCACATAATTTATTAATTTTAATAGTTAAGGCTATTAGTGGGCCACCAAGTGACTCTTGGCCGCTCCAAAGGGTTAACATGTCTTCTTCCCATTATAATTACTCCCAAATTAAGGACAGATTATGAATAAAGTTGAGTTAATCTTGTCGCATAATCTTATCCTTCTGATCTCTGAAGATTCCAAAATTCGATTGGAGATTAGATCCCTAGCTAGCAATTGACAAAAATTAGATATTGGATCACTTGGTGACAAAAGCTAATAAGATGGGCTTCTTTTGTCCTTTCTGACCTGAGCCAAGTGTTCCCACTAATTCGATTCCTTTTGCGATCAGATTTTCATTTGTGAAGGTTTGGTATCTGGGCAGAATCTCCCGAATTCTTCCCATCACTTTCGGACGTTGTGAAAGAAACTTCCTTTTTTCCCATTATTAGGTCATATATGTTAAAGCTAAATGGGTGATGAAGACAGACTAGAGAGACTAAAAGGATCAGGATTGGAAGTGTTGGGGTTTGACCTCCATCTATACTACTAATTATGTGCCTCCTTTCTTGACCTTCTATACACAGAACGTACGAGAGGTGGGACTGGTGGGTTTGAGTGCATACCCCATGTGGAGACCAATTCAGTTTGTGTTCCGTGGTTGCCCTTAGCCATGTACATTATGAGGCTTTCCACGTACATTCTGGGTCTGCCCCGGCCACCAGTGTTCTTTAATCTTTTCTTTATGCCCATCCAGCTTTTTAGTACGTGTCGTGGAGAGAACTGATCTGCTATTTCCAAAAGATAACAGGGATTCATGAGGTTAACTATTTTTTTTATCTGGGTACGCCAGAGGGTATATATATATCTAAACAAATCAGCATCGAGGTAGGAATTCATGCTAAAACATGTGAAAACTATCGTGGGCAATGGGATACATGAAGTTCTAAATGATTCCCCTCCGCCTGCACTGATTTGGTTCTACGTGTACCCAGACAGCTTGTCCTTCTAAACTTTGTTTACTGATCAACTGAAAAAACGCACAACCAACATATATACCACCCGGGAGGGTGAATTCAGGGTTGGATTTGTAAATAGGGGAGTTTGCGATCAAATTTGGTTATCTGGCCTGGTAAGTGTATCCACCATTCCAAAGAGGTAAAGTTGCAGAAAACTTTGCTACAAAACTTGAAGCTTATTTAGGCAACCAAGATTTGTGCGTGTCTATTAACCTAGTGAAAAATCAAGTTTAAGCTCAATCTTTACCCAGAGGAGTGAATAGGTATTTAAAATACTCTTATCTTCTTTAAAAATCAAGACAGATTTTTCGAGAGACAAATTCAGATTACAATTTTCATGCTTTTATCAAACATGCAACTTATCATTTGGAAAAATACTAATGCTTTCAATCACTTCAATTCAACAAATTGTGGGGCTCTATTTATAAGCCCTTGAAAACGAGAGCTCACGTAACTTTAGCAATGTGAGACTTTTTAGGAGATAGAGAGAGATAATCATGCACATAACAAATATTAAATTTTGTTTATAGAGTGCAAACCCTTTTGAGAACTTCTTTAAAAAGAAAAACACTCCGGAAGAAGCCACCACCAAATTAATTCACTATGAATCCACAATCTTACAACCAGTGATCTTTAGCACAAAGTCCCTTTTCCTAATTCTCATATCCCAATTCGTAAGACATCAAAATGCCACACTTGGACCAATGCACCTGCACCATGTTCAGAATCACTTAATCTCTTTGTAGTAGATTCTCATGCGAACTCGCATCAACCTTTCAATGGAACTCCAACTACACACCCCCTTAAGAACTTCAAGTGATCCTCACAAGATCATGATGATCTTGGTGATTTGTTCTTTTAAAAACAAGAGAAATTTTGGAAATTTCAGGAACACTATTTTTTCTTCTTCAAACTTCTTTCAGAGATCTCTATTCTAATATGATTGAAAAGTCAATTTATCTCTATTCTATATTTTGTCTTCTAATCGTCCATATGGAATGATCTGATAGGTCGTTTAAATAGGTATCAAGAAGGTTCCAACGGAATTGGCTAAGCAACAAACGTAGCGGTTATTTCAGTTTTTGAGTTCATCGGTTTGTTATTCTGTTAATTAACTTTGGGTTCAGATTCTTTATTCTTTGAACTCCATGTTAGCCCTCAACTAACATCCATCTTCTGAACACTTCAAAACCTTCATAATATGCCTTTTCTTGAGCCAAGCGGGTAAAAAATACAAAATCTCGTCCAAATCAGTTCCAATCTGTTGTGGCTTCGTTATATAGAACACATCCGATCCAAGTGGGACAAGAAAATCAGTTCTCTAGAGATGTTTCGGCTTAATTAGGTTATTGCTTTACGGTAGGAACATAAATTCTTGGGATAGTATAACAATCTGTCTTAACACTTGTCATCTAATTGATTAAGTTAATGTTATTTCTTTTAAACTTTTACTTGCCAACGATTCAAAGTACGTCTGGATATTTGATACTTTACGGCTCCTCATCGGAGATGTTAAGCTTATGCCGTACTATTATTTGAAAATTCAAGGTTGCAAAAAAACAAAAAAGCATTTAACGAATAATTGTAATGAAATTTTGTATTGTCTTTATTCAAATAATTTCGACACGTTATATTAATTATTACTTTTGTGATCTTGCCTCGAATACGTGTCCACTTGAAACAGAATGTATCTTAGATTGCCTAGGTTTATCTTTGTCTTTATTGGATGCATATATACCATCTCCGACTATAAAATAAATATATATTTAATTATATTTTCTCTAGTTTATCCCTAATAATAGTGTCAATATTCCCTCCAAAAATATCTCCGTTGATAAGAAGAGAATAACAATATCCTTCCAAAACTTTTTAGGAAGGGCTGAGTGGGATCTGTGTTCACTTTGGCCGTACGAATCATGACTCACTTTGGACCTCAGTTTGACGCTTGCTAGCCGTTAGATCCACTACCTCGTTAAGCTGGGAATCTTTGATGGTCCCTCTCTTTCTCGTCTCTGCATTTCCCACCTTTTTAGAACCCTTTCGCAACAAGAACGCACCCCACCCCCGTGTCACCATTTTTCACCCTCCTGCGAAGACAAGGGGCTGAACTGATCATCTACGAGAAACTTGTCACCAGAAAACGTGGGCGACCTTTGTTTGCGTAATCATGCAGAAATCAAATGCGTACCTACAGAAATAGAAATGGTAAACACTCAGGTAAATTATGACAGCATCGGATCCTCTGTAATTTTCTATCAGTATTGTTGTACTATAGAATTCAGACAGAAAATTATAAAAGATCCTTATCCATTACGTTGAAGTTTGTCCTTTGTTTCTCGAAAATGTTCAAAATTTCTGCGCTTTCTGTTGGGTTATCCATTACAAAATTTCATCCAAGTGTTTTAGATGGCATATGGTATGCTAACGGTTTAGAGGAAAAAGGGATTTGGTGAGTTAGCTTTCTTTCATTTCCTTCCTTTGGGGGTTGCTTTTTATAAATGCATGTTCTCCATACGCCACCACCATGGCCATAAATATATGTATAGGTGTATTATTCCTTCTCCAATTGCTTCACCCAGGTATTCAAAGTATTTCGAATTAAAAAAAAAAAAAAAAAACAGCACAAAGGGATCAGCAATATGAATGGCAGGGGATTGGTCAATTAGGGTAAAGCTACCACTAAACATAATTTTATAGATGGTTTACTTCTAATAGGTCATTAAAGGGACTGTGGACCATCAAAGTAGTGCCAGAAACAGGTTATGAAAAAAAACTCTGGTGGTGGGGAAGGGTGGGGGACAAGATTTGGATGAGGCTGAAACATATGGTGGGGTCCTAAAGGGCATTACATTATGACAACCATGATTATCTCATTAACCCTCCTGTTGATTGGAGAGGGGCTTGGCCCGTATACAGCATGATATATATACCTTAAAGATGGTCCAATATTAATTAATCCTAAAACTTATTTTAGCTCCCCAACACATAATTAATTAATTAAAGAACGTTCTAGTGGAAGTGAGTTGGGCAGTCTACCAAAATACACTACACATCTGGGTGGACATTATAAATTTGATAATATATTGTCACTTCCCATAAACAATTAATAGAGATTTGTGTTTATATATAACTTCCATCTTACTTTACTGTGCAAAATTGGTGATCTGTACCTTGTGCGTGGTCCTGATGAACGACTTCGATTAGAGGGTCTATAAAAACCATTTAGTTTGTCAAAAGTTGATGTATTGGGCGTGAGAAATAATTTACAAGAGAAAAAAGAAACCCTCGGGTGAATTTCCATCTTAGGAAGAGAATACGTAAACAAATTTGAGAGTTACAGTGCTTCGTTTAAAGAAGGCTTAGATCAATTATAATTTGATTAACTTTATCTTCTTCTTCTTCCTCTTCTCTTTGTTTTCTTCCTTTTCCAAGTTACTACAAAAAAACGAGGAAGAAAATATGCTAGGATGATACAAATAGCTAAACATATAATCGCCTTGGGCCCATTTCTATGCCCACTACATTCCCCACAAGTGGTAAGTGTTTTCCACAAGAAGGACAAAGGAAAAAGAGGAGGGGGGGTTTTAGAAGTCTTTAATTAAAAAAAATATATATTTATTTCATTGCAATTTATTAATCCGAGAAATGATTTGAGGGATTATGAAGTTAAACAATTAGCTAATTATTAATTATAAAACCCCTAAAGCATGCACGTCCTATTCGTGATGTTAGCAGTTTGTGAATGATTGGTGATCAGGCCTAAGAAGGGGTTGGTGGTTGTGGGAAAAAATGATTAGCGAAAGTAAAAGCTGAAATTGGTCACGGTTTGGTGCTGGTTTTCCTCTTTAGAATCCGCCGCATGTCACCTGGCTTTTTCCAGTAGATATAGCACCACTTCTTGTCACCTGGGATCGCAATATCCTTCGGCTTTGGCCCTTCACCTTTTGTCTTGGGCAGTTCTTAAAAACATATAAAATGTAAAAATAATAAATTGAAAGATGTTGTTGGGCCTTCTTGTGCGCAGAGTTCACCAAACTGGAAACTTTTCTTGCCCACAATGGAGTTCAACCTTTATATACGTGTCGCGCAAAGCACGAACTCCTATGAGTAGGGTTTGCATGAAAGATCCACTAAACAGGTAGCTGGATCCCGAAAGGACCACACCAATATAGTGAACCAATACACGGGAAGCTGCGTCTTTATGGCATATGGGTCATATGTGTGTATTTCAATAAACAGAGGACTCTGCGTCTTAAATCAACATACAAGCTTACTGGTGGATTAAATTTTTTATAAATTTTCTTCTATGCTCAGATTTGGACCAAGGTCTTACACAGTCTCCTGTCCAAATTGTACATTTCGAACAATTGTACATTTCTAAAAGAGAGGTGGACCATATTGTAAAACTTATACTGTATACGTTAACAATATTAAATAATGTAAGGTCTACCTATTGTGTGTGTTTGACTCCAAATTACAAAATGCAATTCTAATCAAAAATTACAAAAAAAAATCCTAATCTACTTGGATTGAATTTCAGCAAGAGACACATGTAAATCCTACAAATATTTAATGCTTGTTATATATCTTTACCCAAATTTGACTTTCGAATTGAGACAAGAAATTAGAGGCTAGAAGAAGGAGCCTTAATCCTCTTTCGACTCACAAATTAATTAAGGAGTTAGGCCTCCACGCAGAGTTGAAAATGAAGAGATGTTGGGCCTAGGATCTAAAGGAGGCGAATGTTGGGCCCAAGGAAAAAAAAATGGTCCGCTGAAAATTAAAATGACAATCTTGCAAAAAACTCAATAAGACCAAAATGAAGACGGCATGGGAAGTGGGAACGACGTGTTAGCTTTGAAACTTTCTAAATAAACACAGAACAAGATCTTTTTGTATGACTGCTTCCGTGGACCCGACTACGTATCGAGTGGTCAGCACCAGTGAATCTCAAAAACAGGAAATTGTAACCATAAAATAAAGGTCAGTCCTAAGCGCATTCATTTAACAAGAACCCATCAAACCAAAGAAAAAAAAAATGCAACAAGGACCACAAAAAGAATTAAAGAAATCACAATGTACGGAATCTACAAATAGGAGAGAAACATTTACCCATGAATTTTGATAGGATTTTATATGGAATTCTTACCCGGTAATCGCAACAAGTGGCAATTTTCAAAACTCAAAGGTCTGCTTGATGGGACATAAGAGGCCGATAGTTCAATCTTCATTTCAAAAGTAAAGCCGTTGTATAGTTTGTCATAGAAAACCGAAACAAATAATGACAACCGCATGCATGTATAATACGACAACAAACTCACTTGGTCGACAAAAGCATCAACCACATACATGTATATAGATTACAAGATCACTTGGTGATCTGCACGCAAATGCGGGCAAAACATGGCACCTGACTAAGCCATAGGAAGATGGAGATTTCCTAACCAAAACCTAGTGAAACACTGTGCAAAATTTCCATCTTCTCTCTGCATCTCAATCTAAGAAAAAATTGATGCACCAAAATCCCAAATCACCACTGCATAAGAGCTTTGGACGCTATACAACTGGAACATGAACTCTTACCATCTAAACGGATTAACTGCAACGTCAAAAGTACCAGTTGCTCTCAAGAAGCCCTGATCAAGGCCATTGAAACCATGCCCAAAAACATGCTTGTTCCCTTGCTGGCAAGATCCTGTAAAATTGTGGAACTGGATGATTAGATGATTGCCGAGAGAAATAGACGAAGCACAATGTATATGGTAAAGAGTATGACAGTAAAAGGGGTGGCAAAATAGCCAGGAAGAAAGTTTGAATCTATTTCTCTGGCAAGCCAGCATGAGAATAGTTAAAGAGCACGGTTCATTGATGCATAAATAACTGAAGCAACAAACTCATGAAATAGATCCTGAAGCAAGTAACAAGTCAATACACACAAGAGGGTTTCACGTTATGAATGTCAAAAGTATCATCAACTCAAAAACAACAAAGTAAAAGGAGATGGTTCAATAAAATATTGATGTACTAATTTCTTTGTATAATGAGGTACAGACAGATTTAGCCGGTCAGTGAAAAAGGTATATATCCTAGGATTACCGTAAGAGGTCTCATAAAGAAGGAAAAAAGAGAAAAATAGTAGAAAAGACAAATGGTTTAATATTGGCATAAGATAAGCCACAAGTCAACGCATTCGGATTCAGAAGTATAGGCTCACCTCTTGGCTAAGATATCCCAACCAAAACTGCCAGAGTTTAAAATCTATAGAGAAATACCCTGAGGTCAGTAAAGGTGTGAAAAGTGGGAATAGTATTATTTCTCGTTTTTCTGAACAATTATTGAAGGCATGCAGGTAAACCCCCAAAAGTGCAGCCATATTAAAACAGCACAAAAAGATTCTGCTATGCTAAAGCCTCAAATACACTTCTTTACTGAGAGCAAACTAAAGAGTTCACTACACAAATACCGTCATATGCAACTGATACACCATCCCACGGGAGCTTCTCTTAGGATTTATTTCGAGCACCAGCATCAAGTTACAATTCGAGTCAATGCTAAAAGTTGACAGTACTATCAAATGATAAGATCTTCATCAAACTTATGACCATGTAATGTAATGAACCTACAACAACTTCACCTCATTGAAAGAAATTAAGCGTTTCAAAGGGCATTCTCATGAAGCAAATAAAATGATGAATCGATTGCTATACCAATCTCTATGCACTGACGGAATGAAGAAGTGCTACATGGGCCTACCGCACCACCCCCGTGCTAAAATGCAAACAGTGATTACTTTCACAAGAAAGAACAGTGCAACATTTGGAAGTCACAGGCAACATAGGAGATGCGAGTAATTGTATTTTACCTGAATGCAATTAGCATTTTTCTTTACTATTAATCAAACAGCAGTTGTTCTTTAAAAGTTTCTTCTCACTTGGCACTAGCAAAACAAAATTGCAAAGATATACTTTCTTCTATCTCTCGCCATGGCTAGTTTTTCGATAGATGTGAACTCATAGCAATCGTCTGCAACCACATATTTTCTCATCCAATTGTACTGTGCAAAATTCTTCCTCTCCTACCCCACGAATTGATGTATCAAACTGGTTAGAGGCTATTAAAGTCCATCAAAACCACTTGGGAGTAACATTACGTAAACTCCCAAATACTAGCACAAAATAAAGATTTTGGCGAGGAAGAATGAACCTTATATCAATAAAAAAAAGACTTGATAAGGTTTACGATAAGCCATCATTGGACAGAAAAAAAGTAACATAACATTGAAGCTAGTGATAACATAAAAGTCTTGTGTCTAAACTAAGTCAAAAGAGTTTGAAGCTGGAGTTCGAATTGCAAGGCTCATGGACGCCAACAGAGCTCCATTGCATAACCATTCATTTGTCAAAGCTAAAGAACATGTACTTCCTACTCATCACTTGATCTTGCAACACTCTTCCAAAAATGTCTAAGGTTTTCACGCATGTAATGGATTCTTCAACTTAGACCCTATCAGACACTGATATTCTAACTTGAAATCACTACATTTTCTTGATTAACTTTGAGCTGTACTTCCACCAAATTAGAAATGCTTACAACAGGAACCAAATCAGACCAACTATAACCCAACTTCCACAAACTCTCTGGCTAATCCAGTATGTAATACATGATACTTGGATATCAAATAAACGAAACCTAGCCTTCCAGTCCTCACTTGCATCATAATAGAGGGGATTCATGTGTCCAATTGAGTGTTATTATGTCTTTTGCCTGCTAGTTCCTCTATTTGTTCATCTCTTCAATGATACTTGCATGTTCTTGTAAATAATGCAATTACGTCACTTAGAATTTTTTTCATTTGCTTCATTGATTTCTCTCCTAATCTCTATGTTTGGTACAAAAAGTACTTTTGGTGTTCACCAAGACAAAAGGGGTGGAGAGGGAATACATAAAATAAAAAGGAGAGGATCTGAGAAATCCCCTCATAAAAACCAACAAATTTTTAGAGAGAAAGAGAAATACACTGCAGAAAATAAGAGAATCACATTGATTTTATCACAATCATCTGCGTTCTCCATGTAATACATATATTACTAGTATGAAACTATTAGTCATGAGAAACCAATGATAAATGCAATTTCCTATATCAAAACGGATCTGGTAGTCTACAGCTGACTCCATACAAGCCCCATTCTATTTTACAGGTGTTCCATAAGCAGGAAGTCCCAGAAGTAATAGAAGAATACTTTAATGATAATAATAACAGCTGGGACAATCATAAAATAATAATGAACGAAAAAATAGCTTCAAATAACAACTTACTCAGACTATTGGACGGTTATAAGTGTTGCATAGCTGAAGTAAGGCTGCTTGATTAGCTGGATCAAGGTATTGGCTGATTATTTGGGGATATCTCCCAGGAGAGAGTGAAGAAAGCCTTGCCAATGAAGCTACCAAAAACTCCCTCGGGTCCTTTATATCTTTCAGAGGATCCTCCTCTTTCTTCCCAGCATTATAAAGACGGACAAAGGTGGCAGTATAACCCACGTTTTCTGTAATATCTGGCATTTCAGGTTCCTCCTCCGCCCTATCCTGCTCTGGCCGTGAGAGGAGGGTAACAACACTATCCAGCATTTTTCCCCACAGTTCAACATTGGTGACATCCAAAAGAGCTGGAGATTCACAGATAACTCTTGTAGAAGCAACTGCAGTCAACTTAATCTCAATGGCTCCAGTGATCAGCTTCAGATTAGGTATCAAAAACTGCTTCACGATCATAGGAAATATGTTGGGCTGAACAGCATTCATCGTATCTACAAGGTTTGTGGAACCATGTTTGACTGCAAAAAGTGACATAATTATAACAAAAGACTTGACAAACTTTACTGCTCGCCTATTTTGGAGCTGCCCAAAAAGAGCAGCCCATATGTGGCAGATGTATGGTGCAATTACGCCATATTCAAGACTCTCAATGACAGTATTGAGCACATAGAAACCCTGTTCAGCAGAATTTGGAGATGAGATGAGCGTGTTGAATATCCCAAGCACCTTGCTAAGCCTTCCCTCTTGGTTAAGCTCATGGGGTGCCTTCTGAAGGAAGGCCTGCAGCAGACGCACAAGCGCTGGGACATTTGATGCTCTCTTCCACGAATCAGGTAACAGCAGAATCTCAAAAATCTGCATGTAGATGGGAGGAAGTGGTGGACTATTCAACTCAACAAGCTGAGCCAGAAGTTGAAATGCATAGGGGAAGAACTCAGTAACATCATTGGCCAATATGAACTGGAGGCATGGGAGAAGTCTTTCTTCAAATGCTGATATGAGTGAGGGGTCCTTCTCACATGCCCTCTTGACAAGAATGGCCACAGACTCGAAGAGATAGTGATTAAATATCGGGTTCTTTGGGTTCTTGCAAATTTCCATGAGAATAGAAGTCAATCCATTAACACAAGTTCCAGCATCCTCAGGAGATATTTCTGCTACCCCAAGGACCCGCATGATACACTTCATTATATATTGATTCTCCTCAGACTCTGGAAACTTGAAGGCATTGAAAAGGTTGGTCATCAGCTCTCTAAAAAAAGGAGCAATGTCTTTTCCAGTATATCTTGCTATTCCTCCCACTTCCTTGACCAGCAAGAGTTTCTCAATACAACTTCCAGCATAAGAATGAACTGTATTCGACTCTGCAAGAAGGAACCGAACTAAATCTTGAAAAAGTTGAACCGCAATGTCCTTTGGTATTTGATTCCGGAACATTGTAAAGAATTTCAGTGCACCTGCCTTAAGCATTGGAAACCCATTCACATCCTGACTTTTCAACTCAGGCACAATTACTGAAGCAAAAAAGCTTTGAACATCAACAAGATCAGTTGAGGTACCCCCAGCCCTCTTCGTTGAAAGGGAGACAACCAAGTAGATGGCACAGTCCTTATCCTTCCAATTTGCAACTGGGTTCGCTGCAAACGATGTTAACAAATGCTGAATCTGTGAAGAAACTATATCAGTGACTTGTTGCTTATAATTGGTTGCAATCCCTTTAAGAAGCTCACATGCAATCCTCCTCCTAGTATCAAGATCGCTTCCCTCCATATCCCTCCTAATGAACTCAATATAGTTCATTTCAAAGAGTTCCTCATCCTCTTCTCTCAACCTCACATTTGGAATCACAATACTCTGACAAATCTGCGGTATGACTCCCTCACCTGCAAACAGTGTGTGGTGCACACTCATGCTTACTGTAGTCAAAAACTTGATTGCCACAATAGCTAGCTGATCACGGCTAGAAGATTGGGTGACATTCCCCAATAAACTCCAAACCGCTAGGGCAAACTCATTCAAGTACCCTTGAAACTCCTCCTCATTCTTCTCCATATAAAGATTAATATTCTCACACACTGCAGCTCTAAGCTCATCGACAAGTGCAAGGCCATCAGCCCCACTACTCTCAAGCACCTGATAATTCGTAGTAAGATATTTCCTAAACTCAGTCATCCACTCCTTCATATGGTCCTCAAAAAACTCAGGCAGCTCCTGAAAATTCAGTGAATAAAATATTCTACAACATAGCTTCTGAGACTCAAAAAGTGGCCTAACAGTTGGGGCAGGTGCGCCCGCCGCGGAATCAATCATAGCCGCGGTTTTCAGAAAGATTTCTAATAACGGTGCGGCAAAATTATCCAAACAATACTTCAAATCAAGCAAAAGATCATTGGTTTTGTATTGGTAACGGAATTTCTTAAAGATAGAATTGGCGGTGCCGAGAATACCGTTGATGCAGGTGTAATCGGAGGCCTGCGACGCTTTCTGCAGGTTTGACACGAGCTCAGGGAGCAATGCCGGCCAAAGTTTCGGGAAATCGTGCTTGCCGATGAGTGCAAGAGCTTCGCTGAGCTGGGATTGGATTTTGGGAGTGGAAGAGAGCATGAGGGGGACGATTAATGCTTTGATCTGTTCCTTCTCGGAGTCTGCAATAAGTGACAAGGCCGGGGAATTGGGCTCATCCGCTAAGGCGGGTGCCCAACGGGCTCGGAGATGGTTCTTGAAGTTGACAGCGGCGGCTTGGCGGATCTGCTCATCAACGGACGGCTCGGCAACTAGGCGGAGGACCGCGAGTCCGTAGTTGGGGTTATCGGCAGCCCCGGAGAGCGACGCCTCGGCGCGGCGCCGCGGCTCGGGAGCCGGAGAAAGAGTGTGGAGGAAGCATTGCGAAAGGAACGACAGGGTTTCAGGATTCCACTCCATTTCTAGGTTTAGGGTTTTGGAAAGAAGTAAGCTGACAGATTTTTGGCGAGAGGGAAAAAAAGACAGTGTTGTGGGAATTTAAATAGCGTATTTCTGATTGCTCCGAACTCCGAAGGACCAAAAAGAAAAATTTCAAACAGAAGAAAAAAAGAATAAAATACGCTGAAAAGGTATCGTGTTGGAAGTGGGCGTAAAGACGGGCCAAGTGGAGAAGACTTCCGATACAATGGTGAATACAATAGGGCCCAGAATTCTTTTCGGGATGAATTTTTGTTGATTACATTATTGGGCCCAATGGGCAACCCATGGCCTTCTACGATTGGAAAATAAACACAAATCATAAAAAAAAAAAAAAAAGGTCTAGAGACTGTCAAGCTAGCATTCATCGTATCTACAAGGTTTGTGGAACCATGTTTGACTGCAAAAAGTGACATAATTATAACAAAAGACTTGACAAACTTTACTGCTCGCCTATTTTGGAGCTGCCCAAAAAGAGCAGCCCATATGTGGCAGATGTATGGTGCAATTACGCCATATTCAAGACTCTCAATGACAGTATTGAGCACATAGAAACCCTGTTCAGCAGAATTTGGAGATGAGATGAGCGTGTTGAATATCCCAAGCACCTTGCTAAGCCTTCCCTCTTGGTTAAGCTCATGGGGTGCCTTCTGAAGGAAGGCCTGCAGCAGACGCACAAGCGCTGGGACATTTGATCTCTCTTCACGAATCAGGTAACAGCAGAATCTCAAAAATCTGCATGTAGATAAAGTGGTGGACTATTCAACTCAACAAGCTGGCCAGAAGTGAATGCATAGGGGAAAACTCAGTAACTCATTGGCAATATAACTGGATGGGAGAAGTCTTTCTTCAATGCTGATATGAGTGAGGGGTCCTTCTCACATGCCTCTTGACAGATGGCACAGACTCGAAGATAGTATTAAATATCGGGTTCTTGTTCTTGCAAATTTCCATGAGAATAGAAGTCATCCATTAACACAAGTTCCAGCATCCTCAGGAGATATTTCTGCTACCCCAAGGACCCGCATGATACACTTCATATATATTGATTCTCCTCAACTCTGGAAACTTGAAGGCATTGAAAAGGTTGGTCATCAGCTCTTAAAAAAAGGAGCAATGTCTTTTCCAGTATCTGCTATTCTCCCACTTCCTTGACCAGCGGTTTCTCAATACAACTTCCAGCATAAGAATGAACTGTATTTCGACTCTGCAAGAAGGAACCGAACTAAATCTTGAAAAAGTTGAACCGCAATGTCCTTTGGTATTTGATTCCGGAACATTGTAAAGAATTTCAGTGCACCTGCCTTAAGCATTGGAAACCCATTCACATCCTGACTTTTCAACTCAGGCACAATTACTGAAGCAAAAAAGCTTTGAACATCAACAAGATCAGTTGAGGTACCCCCAGCCCTCTTCGTTGAAAGGGAGACAACCAAGTAGATGGCACAGTCCTTATCCTTCCAATTTGCAACTGGGTTCGCTGCAAACGATGTTAACAAATGCTGAATCTGTGAAGAAACTATATCAGTGACTTGTTGCTTATAATTGGTTGCAATCCCTTTAAGAAGCTCACATGCAATCCTCCTCCTAGTATCAAGATCGCTTCCCTCCATATCCCTCCTAATGAACTCAATATAGTTCATTTCAAAGAGTTCCTCATCCTCTTCTCTCAACCTCACATTTGGAATCACAATACTCTGACAAATCTGCGGTATGACTCCCTCACCTGCAAACAGTGTGTGGTGCACACTCATGCTTACTGTAGTCAAAAACTTGATTGCCACAATAGCTAGCTGATCACGGCTAGAAGATTGGGTGACATTCCCCAATAAACTCCAAACCGCTAGGGCAAACTCATTCAAGTACCCTTGAAACTCCTCCTCATTCTTCTCCATATAAAGATTAATATTCTCACACACTGCAGCTCTAAGCTCATCGACAAGTGCAAGGCCATCAGCCCCACTACTCTCAAGCACCTGATAATTCGTAGTAAGATATTTCCTAAACTCAGTCATCCACTCCTTCATATGGTCCTCAAAAAACTCAGGCAGCTCCTGAAAATTCAGTGAATAAAATATTCTACAACATAGCTTCTGAGACTCAAAAAGTGGCCTAACAGTTGGGGCAGGTGCGCCCGCCGCGGAATCAATCATAGCCGCGGTTTTCAGAAAGATTTCTAATAACGGTGCGGCAAAATTATCCAAACAATACTTCAAATCAAGCAAAAGATCATTGGTTTTGTATTGGTAACGGAATTTCTTAAAGATAGAATTGGCGGTGCCGAGAATACCGTTGATGCAGGTGTAATCGGAGGCCTGCGACGCTTTCTGCAGGTTTGACACGAGCTCAGGGAGCAATGCCGGCCAAAGTTTCGGGAAATCGTGCTTGCCGATGAGTGCAAGAGCTTCGCTGAGCTGGGATTGGATTTTGGGAGTGGAAGAGAGCATGAGGGGGACGATTAATGCTTTGATCTGTTCCTTCTCGGAGTCTGCAATAAGTGACAAGGCCGGGGAATTGGGCTCATCCGCTAAGGCGGGTGCCCAACGGGCTCGGAGATGGTTCTTGAAGTTGACAGCGGCGGCTTGGCGGATCTGCTCATCAACGGACGGCTCGGCAACTAGGCGGAGGACCGCGAGTCCGTAGTTGGGGTTATCGGCAGCCCCGGAGAGCGACGCCTCGGCGCGGCGCCGCGGCTCGGGAGCCGGAGAAAGAGTGTGGAGGAAGCATTGCGAAAGGAACGACAGGGTTTCAGGATTCCACTCCATTTCTAGGTTTAGGGTTTTGGAAAGAAGTAAGCTGACAGATTTTTGGCGAGAGGGAAAAAAAGACAGTGTTGTGGGAATTTAAATAGCGTATTTCTGATTGCTCCGAACTCCGAAGGACCAAAAAGAAAAATTTCAAACAGAAGAAAAAAAGAATAAAATACGCTGAAAAGGTATCGTGTTGGAAGTGGGCGTAAAGACGGGCCAAGTGGAGAAGACTTCCGATACAATGGTGAATACAATAGGGCCCAGAATTCTTTTCGGGATGAATTTTTGTTGATTACATTATTGGGCCCAATGGGCAACCCATGGCCTTCTACGATTGGAAAATAAACACAAATTCATAAAAAAAAAAAAAAAGGTTCTAGGCTTCTAGCTAGATCTAAGGTGAGTTATGGTAGTTTGGCTAGTTAACGTTAAGGTGTATCTATGTCACATACCATCCTAAAAGTATTCCATTAATATTTCAAGATCAGTCATCTTAAAACTATGAAAACTTTCCTACATTCTGTTGATAGTTTGTTGATTTCTACATTATATCTTCATTGTTCAACATTTGACTATATATGACATGAGTTGGACTAAATCTTTTAAACATGACTTAGGTCTTAGAATACTTAAATTTATCATTTTTGTAAATTAAGTGAATATATTAGTCATACCAATAATTTAGTCCACTTATTATCCACTTTTGGTGGACTAAACTTAGTCCAAACTATATTCTTTATGGTTGTCTTGAAATGGAAGATTCAAATAAAATCTTCAGGATAAATTTTTTTTACAACACTATAAATGTTGTCACTTTTGAATGATTTGTAAGCATAGCTAGGATCCAAAGAAGAGTTTAGAGTAAGAAACTCTGTTGCTTTTTTACTAATTCTTCTATGTAACTAAATTTGTAGCATTCAGAATATCTTGAGCTTTTTACTTTAAACATTGACAAAGAATATCAATGATTCCCATAATCTTCATCATGAAATGCAAAATGCATACAAACTCGAATGACCCCATCGAATCATAAGCCAAAGAATCATTCACTTTGATTATAAGAAGTCCATTCATCAATAATATCTTTAAGCACTAAACAAGATGAATCAAACATTCTTATCAAACTATAAGCTGACTCAAAATGGGAACCCCATCGAGTATCTCTAACTTGTAATTTTAGTGTCCCAATTTGATTACGCTTTCTACCAGTCTCAAGTTCATCAATCGCAATTAAGTTGTCAATTTTGGTTACTTGAGCAATACATAATTGATCATTATGTTTACAAGAAGCTCCAATAATATTATTATTGACAATGAAACTTAATTTTGAGAAAAAAATGATGTATAGGAATTTATAACTTCCTTTGATGTTGCAATCCAAGCCAACTGAAGTCTATAAGAGTTGATGCAACAGTATCCTTGAGATGTCTAACATTAACAAAACGCTCTCTAATAAATCTGTTTTTGTCAACAAACTTTAAAACAATAGACATGTGCTCTTTTTTAGGACTCAGTTTCATGCTTCATCAACAATATCACAAAATTTTGCATCTCCGATTAGATCACGAATCGAACAACATGTTTTTCCAGAACATATGTAGAATCTTTCTGAATTGCTGATGAGAAAATTTGGCATTATGTGAAGCATTTTCCAAGCAGTATTACTTGCCGCTTAATTTGGAAAAAGTTGGCACTTTTCCTCTTAAAATAGGAATTTGGTAACGTGTGCTCACTAGAACAGTATATGCTTTCCACACTTGTTAATTCTTTCGGGTCCAAATTCAAAAATTGTCCACAGAACCTGGTGACACGCTGGGGCAGCTCTGCTTGATGGGTTCATGTAATTGTCACAGTACTTGAGAAATCAATGGGAGAAAGCTAGGTGTTGAACCTGGCAATTCCCCAGTGGTCCGGCCTTGGAAGCAGCGAGGGATTTATAAAATCAAATTGATCACAGGAAGAACATATGCCATCCCGACCCATGCTTAATCATGAGAGCTAAAAATGGAACACTGACACAGACTCCTCATCCCCTCTGTGAAATTATGTCACGTGTCACATTATGCATCTTGCGTATGTGGTCTCAAACTTACAAGGACAGAAAGTAGAAGAAGATATGCTGAATTAAATTTGTGTACTCCCCAGTCCCACCTCCCCACTTGTTGTTTGGTGTCTTCTTCCAATCCTGCCAAAACTCACAGCTCCTTCAAACATTATGGCACGTTTGGTTCCCTCCATCTCTGTCAACTATCAAACATATATATGCGCAAAAGTTGAAAAACTAGAAAAATATTCTTGCGTAAAAGCAGATTTTCCGGCACCATTTTTTCTCCCCTGTTACTTACCAGGAGCAGCCGCACTGAATTGTACTCCAAAATAAGCATAAAATTCTATCATTTACACTGATTGCTCAGAGATTCTGTGTCTTTTTCCCACACCCTGTTTCGTCCGTAACATTTTGGAGGTTAGAAAGAGTTCAAGAAGCGGAGTTGATGATGTGTCCAAGTTTTAGAGGAAACATCGCTGTTGCTACTTCAGAGTGTGTAGGCCGTTTGTACAGCTAGACACACAGATTCTTTCCATCGCTATCAACAATGGGACATAAGACAAAATTAAACGGGCCCTTTTATTTAGAGTTTTTTTTTTTTTTTTTTCTCTCCGTTTTGGCCTTTTCTTGAGAGCTTCAATTTTTGTGAATGTTTCAACCCTGGATTTCTCATCTAGGCATCCTAGTCCAAGTGACCACCCTCTAGGTGGGATGTCTTCTCAATTGGAGATCAGGCCAAGCGAAATTCATTTCGTTTGGAATCAACAAATTCTTTTTTGTTTGGCAAGTTCATTCTTCTAAGAGCACGATATAGGGGCGGGTCGCGAAACTTTCGGAAACGGATTGCTTCCGGTTCCGCTACGGAGCCCCAGAATCTTATCTGGCTTCCCATCCACATACATCAGCAGAATTCGCGCCTATTACGGAACCGAAACGGGCAGAATCCGGTTGCGGCCTTCTGAATGCTCCAGGGAAATAAAACAATCAAACAACCATAAAGTCATGCTCTCAAACTCACTAAACCCCGAAATTCATTCGCACCAAATCCTAAAATCTAAAATCACTAAACACTAAACCCTAAAGTAACGAATCTCAACTCGAGCCAAATGCTCAGTACAGAATACCACATATATACGTGATGCTCTGAAACACAAAATTGAGAGAGCACAAAGAGCTCAAATAATTTGGGACTCAAAAAATTTTCCAGCAAGGGGAGCGCGCAAGAGAGAAATCCGAAACCAATGAAAGAGTGAGAGAGCTGAGGAAACCACCAAAATTGTGTCACATTGTCTATTTTCTATATATTTTCATCGTTGAATCTTATGGCAAAGTTAATATTGATGCATTTTGATAGTTTTGAGGTTAAATATGACGATTTTAATAATTGATGTAAGTTTATAAAGCGAAGGAAAAGATTCCTCCTTAAAAGAATAAGGGAAAGATATATCCCCTTAGATGCTCAGCCCCTTGGTGCAATTTTTGTTTTGGATAAGTATCCTTTGTGAATTAAATCAAATCACTCTGTTAAATTAGAGATATTTCACTTATCAAGACACCTGTAAGCACCCCCAGAGAATTAAGAGTAATTAGAGTTTGGATTGATTGCTAGTCCCATAATTTGAGTTCAAGGGCAGTTCGTCTTGTCAACTTTCAGAAGTGATGCTTCCATGTAGGTTGTAATAATGCATCGTCCCTGATGGTAACATTTGGCCAATTTTGGGCCAGAGAGCTAGAAAGTAGGAGAAAAGTTAGATGAGCTACAGTGATAAGCACGAATAGAACCTTCACAAATCAGTCTCATCATTGATGGCGTTCGTAATACAATGCACAGGCGCCAACTACCTCGTGGTCCAGTACTGGTCCTCCCACGTACATGTTGTTTCCCTGATAATTAGGCTAATATTGAGACAAAGGTCGAGTCCTCTCCTGGCCCATGCAGATGCTGATTGGGGATCCAATAAAACTGCAGCTTTTGTGGGAAGGCATGTACGTGCATGAGTCGACAGATAAATCTTGAAGAGCGCAGAAACTCTAATGCTGTGGTGCAGATAATCAAACAACTTATCCTGCTTAGCGAGATTAAGGTTCCAAGTCATTGCTCCTTTAAAGTTTAACCTTGCACTCTCTTTCAACATTGATCCCTAGCCTTTTTATAACGAACATTTGTTTGTCTCCCTTAATTATATGGCTTTCAAAAACCTTAATCAAAATGAAACGTATGGGTATTTTGATCTGCAACGTTCAACTAGAACAGGGGCACAACCACATACAAGATTGACTTTTTTCTTTACGTTGGTTAGATATCCATCAATCCTTGCAAGCGTCTCATAAGCAATATATATATAGAGTTAAGTACTTTAAACTATCAATTTTGAGACAAGGAATTACTGATTATCGGTTGCAATACACTTTAGTTATATGATTTTGGTTAAATTGAATTGAGAATTGGACAAAAAATGAAAATTGTATGCATCCCTTAATTATCATGCATTTTTGTGCCAAAACTCTCCCCCCAGTTTACCTCATAATTTTCAAACACCCACCTACTCGAGCCTCTATAGCTGCTTAAACATGGGATTTCTTATCCCAATCAATGGGTCTATTCTTCTCACCAATATTTGTTGATGTACTAGGTAGGGTGTGTTTGTTTACTAAAATTTTAGGACTTCTAAAATTTTAACATAATAAAATAATTACAATATAATCTCTCTCTCCCATCAAATCATTACTTTTCACTATAATAAATATAAAAAATTCATTCAAACATCCCTCTTTTCACTTTTTTACTTTTAATACCTTAAAATTTTAACACTCAGACACAACCGTAGTACCCACGTACCGTCTGTAGACGTTGCTTGGGAAAATTACAGGCGACAAATTAAATGGACTTTACTGCATGACACACACGGTATCTTTGATTACAAACTGCGAAAGTACGAAAGCATCATTTTCTTGCCCTATATTATTAGGAAGTAGAAGCAATTATATGTCGCCTGAAAGATTTGGCTTAGTTTTAGGTCGTGATCAAACTGTAATTGACGATGCGAATTAATTTGGATTAAGTCTTAATTCATGGCAACATACTAGATTCATATAGGGGACTCATATATTGCTGGACACAGGATGGTACTGATATGAACTTCTATTTTCTATCCCTAATTAATCTAGGAAGTATCAGTTGTCAGGGAGCAGAGGATTTAATGCCATCATCTTTTTTTTAGCAAGGAAGTAATGACTATTCTAAACGCATATTACGTAAAAGGGGTCATATATCGTATTTGATTTCTAGCAAAGATAAGATCACTAATCTTCTTGATTGGTCTGGGGAGATACCGGATAGAATTGGTGGTGGTGGCTTGTCATCTTTAGTGTATGGCGTTGCTCCATTTGAGGATCCATCTGATTCTGATGGAGATACCGAATTCATACTATTTGATAATTCATGCCTAATTCCCTCACAAAATCATTTCTGCAACATACTAGATTCATATAGATAACCAATTTAATGAATTGCTTCATAATACTTTGAGAGAAAATGAAGGAATTTAATGGTTTAAACTCATATATAAAACCGAATTCAAATACAGTTGAATGCTCAAAATAAGGATGATACTTTTGTTTGGTTTGATATTTGAACCAGATATATCTCCAGATTCTCCACTTTACTTACTGAAAAATAGTTATAATATCTCAAATAATTTACGTCGATATATATTTTCTATGAACTAACAATTATTAAAATAGTGCTATTTTTATGTATTCAGAGGAGCTATATATGGAATATAGTAGTAAACCTTGACTAGGCTTGCATGTAATCTAGGCCCTTCAAACAAATTAATAGTACACAAAAGCAGCAACACACAATCAGTTGTCATACGCATATGGAATATCATACCAACATTTATTCGGATAAGACAAACTGAGCCAATACAACAAGATGAAACAGCGCATTAGGGGCATGCCATGAATTGCTGAGAAGCCAGCTCTCCGTCCGGCCACACGGCGTCGCCCGTAAACGACCACCCACACGAGTTCCAAAAGCACTCACTGATCATCAGCTCCGGCAATTCAATCTCGCCCCAGAAGTCGTCGCCATTCGATGACGAGTCGTGGTCCTTCTTATTCCCGGTGGCCATGGTTTGCGCCGCCTTCAACGAGGCCTCCTGGATATCCCTGGCGGTGCACGTGGACGGTCGCGGCAAGTGCTCGACCTCGTCCGGGAAATTTAGCTGCGCTTTGCGACCTTTCAAGCAGTACGCAGCGACGTCGTATGCCTTGGCGGCCATTTCTGGAGCGGGGAAAGAGCCCAACCAAATGCGCGTTTTCTTTCGGGGTTCCCTGATTTCGGACACCCATTTGCCCCACCGTCGCTTCCGGACGCCGCGGAAGACCGGGTGGCGGGTTCCGCCTCGTTGGGAATCGGATTTGGGGTGAGCTTGAGCAGTACTGGGCTCTGGGGAGATGGTCCGGATAGAATTGGTGGTGGTGGTGGTCATGTCATCTTCAGTGTATGGCTGTTGCTCCATTTACACGAGGATCCATCTGATTCTGAGTACCGATCATATTTATAGCCCCCATAGACTTGAGAACCTGTGGGCCAGGAATTACTGATATGCCCTGCTGTAAGAATTGGCATTATATATATGTAATGCAGTTTTCTGACTTTCAACTTTTCTTGTTAATTAACAGGCTTCCTCTACGTAAAAGCTTCGGCAACTGAGAAAACATATCTCCACGGCATCATAGCGCGCGAGGAATGTGACAGCTAGGCTGATAGCGGTCATGGGGTTTTGAGTCGGGGTCACTGTGGGTTGAAGTCCCAATAAAAAATAAAAGAGTTAAGAGACGAGTCGTCTCCCTTACCTTGAGAAGATTTACTGCGAACATGAGTGAGAGAGACATGTAATCTTATAAGCATTATATTTCTTTCCAACAAATGTTTCTTTACTATATGCTGTCTGTCATATATAGTCATGACCCTATCTAACGACCTACACAAATTAAACCAATCAACTGACCAAAAAGCTCGTTTAGATCTTAAAAGGAAATTATATTGTGTGTAATTGGTAAATCTTATATATTAATCTTATTATATATAAAGTTTTTTTTATGATGCAAAAGAGACCCTATTCTTTTTTCTTTTTTCTTTTTCTAGGCACAAAAGAGACCCTATTCACTAAAACAAGGAGATGCCCTTTAGTGTGGAGAACATAATCACACTTGCTTTCTTTTTAGCAAGGGAAAACTGCTACAAAAGATTGCGCAATCCCACTTTTTAGACTTATCTGCAGTTCTATTGATTGCGGGAGAAATTTGTGCCAAATAAAACAATATCTCGAATGCTGCAGCACCCACATATTTGTACGTGTTTCCTTCAACGACCAGTCAGTGGGCGAGTGAGAGTGGTGTAGCTGCAATATGGTCCAATCATCTCTGTTTTTTACTGGGAGTGGTGGGCGATTGAGCCCTTGGAATGACAATAGCAACCAGCTGCCTTTTTTAAGTCCAACGGCTCTTGCCCCTTTCTCGCTTCATTGGGTGTGATTCACGTGGTGGTCGGTAGCACAGGATTTTGGTGAATTCTTTTGTTGTTTTCATGGGCTTTTCTTTTTTCTTTATCTGACGTGGATTTTTATAGTTATGTCTTATGTTTTTTTATATAACATGATACTTGGTGGGTTTATATCTTTTGTTGCTGGTTTGATGTAGACAAAAGGTCATCTGTGGAGATGCCCATGCAGCAACGGCATGTAAGCTTGTCCCTATTCCCTGCATAGGCATAGGGCTGTGAGTTTGATAGAGACATGAGTTACGCTACCACCAGTTCTCGGATCATCAAAATTTTCTATAATTTCTTATTAGAATTGCACATAGAGATAGACACCACTATCGTATTGAAGAGAGATAGTTAGACACAATAAGTGAATCTTATTATAAAGTTTATGCTGCTCGAAACTTTATATAGACATCATTAGATAGTGCGGAATCCACCTATTATGTTTATCTCTCTTTGAATTACACAAACAAAAATTGCAGAAGATCTTGATCCGCCTCCAAAAATGAAATCCTCTTATCCATTACTCGTAGTAGAACATTCATGCCTTAATCACGGTGATTATCATGAGCTTGACAGTTTGATCGACATTTTGCCGCGTAAACTACAATGATTATTAACTAAAATGGCAAAGAAAATTATACATCCAATACTCAAACCATTTTCAATTTGAGGTTGCTTACACTCTTAACAGTTTAAACCTTAAGTAGTTTCTTTTAGATTAAATTGTTCAAATTTTATAACCATACCTATCTATATTAAATTACCTGAGTGAGCTAGCTAGCTAGGCTCTTCAGTTCATAGCTCCGATTATGTTTTCTTTTCTCTAGCTATTCGCGGCATGTCTCTTTAGTCTTCAATGTAGACAAAAGTATATTGAGGATGTCTCTTGCGTCTTTCTTAAATGGGGAAAACAAAAAAAGAAAGAATAAACAAGCAAGTTGTAACTCAGTCTTCAGGATTCGGGACTAACTCCCAAGTAGGGGGGTGAATAGCAGACTAGTTAGAAGCGAAATTTGACATTTCGACATCCAGACCGCTAATTAGCGGATGACCAAAACAGAGTCCGAGTCGGCTTCCGCTTCCGCTAATTTGACTCTTAGCGGACTTAGCGGAAGCGGATAACGAAATTTCGACAATGATTTTGGGCCATATTTTTTGGCCCATTTAAACATTTTTTTATAAAAAATAAAGATGTTTTTCATTTATCACAATTCACAAATACAAATATCTCTGATATATCAGAACATTAAAATATACAACCTGATCTTCATAAGAACATTTCTCAATTCATTACAAAGATCTCAATTATATAAATGAACACAACAAGTATACAAAATGAAAATTAAGAATTTACATTGCACTTGCACCACATCAAGTCATCAACAAGTATACAAATGCAAAGCCCTAAGACAATGAATGATAGGGACAAGAAGAAGGAGTTTGCTGCCAATTGTGCTGCATATTACCCTTTTGGTGTTGATGTATTCTTATCCCAACGCAAAATAGATCATATCGCTCGTTTTATGGAACTCCTGGCTATTGATTCTTCTGGAAAGCTCCCACCTATCCTCGTTGTAAATGTCCAGGTACACCTTCTTTCTCCTTTTGATTGCTCTGTATTTTGTTAAGCTTGGCAGCATGTGTTCTGTGCGTATATATGTTTTTTCTTTCTGGTAGGTAGAGATTGAAAATGGAGTTAAAGCTCTGGAGAATCTTAATCCCTGTTTGTGGATACGACCGGTCTGCACTTGCAAGCAGTCCAGCTTGCATCTTTGAATCAGATAAACTGATAATTTTTCCTTTGATTGTGGTTGAACAAATTGTTGAAGAAAAGTTACAAATTTTGACCGTTGAAACTACTTCACCAAAATAGTAATGTTTCATTCCTTTCCCCCTTTCTGCTAAGGAGTTCAGCCTCAAAGATATCCAACCAATCCCTGTACCATCTGACGAGCCTCATGCAGAAAATACATCTTGCTTGTTTTTATAAGTTTTTACCCTTTCTCCTGAGAGCTCATCGTATTTTGTATTTCAAGTTCCAAAGTGATTCATAACAATAGAATTTACAAAATAAATAGAACATAAACATAACAAATTAACAACTCTAAGACATAACATAATAGCTATTTATAATTTCTGATTCACAACACAATTCATTTGAGTAACAGATTCACAATCTAAAAAAATATAGTAACAGATTCACAACAGATTCAAAAATATAGTAACAGATTCACAATTGTCTATAATAATTCACAGATTCACAATTGTCTATAACAATTAACAGATTCACATAATCGACAAAGATCAGAGAGATAGAGAGATGGAGACAGAGAGATAGAGACGTGAGAGATCAATAGAGAAAAAGACATAGAGAGAGAGAGTGCGATAGAGAGACAGAGAAAGCTTTAAGCGACGGAGAGATAGAGAGAGACAGAGACAGAGATAAAGAGAGAAGCAGCTGAGGCCAAAGGGAGTTGCGTCACTGGAGAAGATCTCAGCACACACAGAGAGAGAGAGAGGCTGTAAGAGAAGAGAGAAATGGAAGTTACAGAGATTGAGAGAGAGCTGAGGGAGTAAGGCCTGGTCGCCTGAGAGTGAGAACGTCGAAGTTTGAACAAAGAGTGAGGGCTGAGGGAGGGTCGCGAAGGAGAGGGGGACTTAAGGTTTTTGGAATCAAATACCGTGGATCAAAATGACATGTTTTGATTCGTAGTATTATTTTTTTTTCTTCAAAAAATAACACCTAAATGACGTCATTCTATTTAAAATAGAACGACGTCGTTTTAATATTTAGTTTAATAAAATAAAAAAATAACCGGAACCGATTTTCCGCTGAACCGGTGGAAACTTCCGCTTTCGGTTCCAGGAAAACTCAAAAGTCACCAATGGTTCCGGTTCCTAGAAACTCCGGACCTCAGCTTCTCAGAACCGGCAACGGAACCAGAACCGGAGTTCCGCCGAAGGCCGGACCAAACTTACACCCCTACTCCCAAGTCCAAAAGGAAAACTGAAAGAAAAAAGGTCATATCATGAATCAAAGCGTGATCTAGTTTTCTATCTTTTGGTTTGGGAAGAGGAAAAAGCAAATATATCAAATATGTACCTCCAAAAACTATTCAATTTTTCATTTCTTTTGGTTTGGTATTTTTCTTTACGGGCCTATTTTGAAAACTGTTCAATTTTAAGATAAACATTAAGACATGAATTGAATATGTAGTCTCTGTGACGTTTATGTAAATATTTAATTAGCTCTTTATTCAAAAAAAAAAAAAAACGCGGTCTATAACATGCCTTGGTTTCACAGTTTTGCACCCCAAAAAAGGAAAGTCCTGAAAATTTATATTTTTCTTTATAGAACTTATTTATTCAATTTTAAGATAATCGTTAAGACCCGAATGAATTCTACGTAGTCTCTTGCTAAATGGGCTATGGCTGAGAACCTTGTAGGGAATATATTTGTCTTTGTTAATATATTTGGTTTGTTTCCAATTTCATGGTGGCTTTGAATTCCACTGTTTTGGATCTTGTATAAGAACTTGGAGATTTAATCATAATTCAATTTGTTACCGACATTTTTATGTTAATAATTATCTCCTTGATTAGAAGTGGTGGATGAAAAAGGCGAGTTCCGTAGCATCATGTCTTGAGCATGCAGATAAATTTTCCTTCTATGCCAAATTTGTATGCTAAAACAAATTTAGTACATGGATGGATTCTATATCAAGTACAGTGGAAATGAAAATGTTTTGTTTAGAGGTTACAAACAAGACAGCATGTTTCTGGGAGAAGATAACGGGAGATTCTGCCAGACCAATCAAAATTTTACGTTTGTTTTTGGCATACATTGAGAAAAGCAAACAAGGAAAACATGAGCGGAAAGCGATTACTTGTCTGGATTGCAGCAGTGACCTTAAACCGCGCATGTAGTGATATTGTACCTCCACTACAGACTAGAAACACTCGACTCGGAATCTTTTTTTCCTTCTCTCTCTAATGGGGTTCGTTGTTGATAGGGACATTCAGAGCAGCCAGATGTCTCATTTAGAGAGAGTACTGCATGTGGGCACTCTTTAACGGTCCCAATCCGGCCGCCGAAAAAATCTTCTGTCCTTGGAACTGAGAGCCATTCTCTAACGCATGACTTGGCAAAATGAGCAGCATCGTCACAAACAACTTGAAGCATTAATTCCCTTGTATACCTGCCATATAATAGATTTCCTTCCCATTTTCATAGTGTGTAAGGCCTTCCCTGGCAATTTATTAGTCCACTCATACTTGTGAGAAACTCTAATTATTTGCCTATAATAATAATAATGACAACAAGATATATATATATATATATATATATATATATATATATAGAGAGAGACAGAGGGTGGGGGGTGTGTGTGTCCTTCGTTGAAAGATGAAATCATATCAAGTTTAAATCAGTTAGATAAAGGAGGTGACAGATTTCAAGAAGAATTATGAGTCATATAAGTTTTTATTTCTTTTAAATAATTATGTGTTCTTTGTTATGTTCTTCCCAATACATCTAAACTTTTTTTTTTTTTTTTTGTGAAGTTTGAGACTAAAATATAAATAAAAAATAGTCCAAATTAATTAGTTTGAAAATTATGTAGTTTGGATCAAGCGCTACCATTGAGCCAAAAGCTTAAGCTGATGGTTAAGGCGCAACCTTATTTCCTTATACGCCAGGTAGAGCAGAGCCCCGTACTAAGCGACAGGTGGACATGAGGGGCTGCACCACTTGGGTGCCAACAGGCTGGGCAGTCAAGCCTTTACATGAGTCAAAGGGTTGATTGCTAGCCCCCATAAAGCCAACAATCTCTCTCAGCAACTAACCTGGGACTCGAACCTGTGACCTCGCTTTGATACCAATTGTAGTTCGAATCAAACGCTACCATTGAGCCAAAAGCTTAAGCTAATGGCTAAGGCGCAACTTTATTTCCTTATACGCCAAGTAAAGCAGAGCCCCATACTAAACGACAAGTGGACATGAGGGGCTGCACCACGTGGGTGCCAACAGGCTGGGCGGTCAAGCCCTTACACGAGTCAAAGGGTTGATTGCTGGCCCCTATAAAGTCAACAAATTAGATATCTTAATGATGAGGAAAATGAAGCAAATAGATTAATGGAAGAGTTATCGACAAAAATATAAATGCAAAATAGTCCAAATTAATTTGTTTGAAAAGTAGATACCATAATGATGAAGAAATTGCAGCAAATAGATCAATGGAAGAGTTATAGACCAATAGATAAATTAAAAATCGTCTAAATTCATTTGTTTAATAATTAGATACCTTAATGATGAAGAAAATGAAGCAAATAAATTAGTGGAAGAGTTATAGATCAAAATATAAATGCAAAACAATCCAAATTAATTTTTGTAATAATTAGATACCTTAATGATGAAGAAAATGAAACAAATAGAATAATAGAATATTTATAGACCAAAATATAAATGAAAAATAGTCCAAATTAATTAGTTTGAAAATTAGATACTTTAATGATGAATAATACGAAGCAAATAGATCAATGGAAGAGTTATAGACCAAAATATAAATGCAAAATAGTCCAAATTAATTTTTTTGAAAAATAGATACCTGAATGATGAAGAAATTGAAGCAAATAGATCAATGGAAGAGTTATAGACCAATAGATAAATTACAAGTCATCCAAATTAATTTGTTTAATAATTAGATACCTTAATGATGAAGAAAATAGATTAATGGAAGAGTTATAGACAAAATATAAATGCAAAACAGTCAAAATTAATTTTTTTAATAATTAGGTACCTTAATGATGAAGAAAATAAAGCAAATAGATCAATGGAAAAGTTATGAACCAGAATATAAATGCAAAATAGTCCAAATTAATTAGTTTGAAAATTAGATACCTTAATGGTGAATACGGCTGCCATGTATCTTGATGGTTCAGCCAAGTTCTGGTGGCGAACTCAAAGACGTAAAGAACGCAGAGCGTGAAGTGAAATTTGATCCATTTTGAGGATGAGTTTCAGGCAGAATGGAGGGTTCCTGCCCAGTTGTGGTCCGGCATGTTGATGAGCCTGAAGCAAACAGGCCCCATACGCAAGTATGTGAAGGCCATCTTTCCTAGTTCTCCCTGGACATTTTTGATATAACAGAAGAGGACCAGCTCTTCGATTTCATGAAAAGGCTTCAACCTATGCCAAAATGCCCAAGACTTAGGGTCGATCCTCTATCATACAAGATCGTCTACAATAATACTACGTATTGCAGGATAGAGTGTCAACTGTCGCATCAACAGCTTACTCAGCTGACTTATCGCGCCAGTCAACACACCAATCACCTATTTCTCATTCTGTTGCGTCTCTTGTAATTTTACATACGTGTACAAATAGATTAGAGGATAATATAAGACCTTTTAGTCCTTTCATAGTTTGTTAGAATGATTCTTTCGTTAGTTAGTTATATACTATACACATTTCTGCAATACAAAATACAATTGAACATAGAAAGCATTTTACAAATTCTTCATCGTCTTCTTCTCTCGTCTGTCTTTTTCAGCAAAACCTTCATTACAAAATCTGATATGGCATCAGAACAGTAAGGACCTCCACCAAAGATGAAGACGTTGCTGTTACTCTTTCCACCAATTGCTACTCCAACTTGTCCAAGCCTTTTAACCCTTATCGTCTAGAAACTTCAGATAATCCAGGCACTATGCTTGTCACTGAGTACTTCATTGTTGGCCTTTGTTCACAATCGATATTTTGATGATTTAAATAAATGGATTAAGTTTACAAAATAGACATCTTTAAGACAAAGACATTTTTATCAAAGAGTCAAAGACAAGAAGTTTGAAGATTAAGAAGATACAAGGAGCTCAAAAGTGAATATTCAAGACCATAGGGTATAACCTTATAACTCTTAGTTTCACTTTTGACAAGGATTTGAATCACACACTGCTTATTTTTCAAAACCAAGCATAAATCTTTTTATCTAAAGTTTTGTAAATAAAATGTCTTAAGTATTTTCAAATCATATCTCTATAACTTCCAAATCTCTTTTATATCATTGGGGAGTTAGGTTTTGAGATAGGGTCTTAAAATAGCCAAAATCACGCTTCAAAATATTTAACGGCTGCTTTTTTAGATATAGTAGTCAACCAGTTCATATACCAGTTGACTCAATATCGATTGCTTCATTTAGCGGCCAACCGAGACAGTTTCCCAAATGTTAGAGTGCCTGCAATTATGACCGTTGGGCAACAGATATCAGTAGCAGTCGACCACTATATATACTGGTCGACTGGTATAACTTGAGTTTTGACAGACTCATCCCCAATAATTAGAAACGACTATTTTGGCTTGGAGGCTTATAAATAGAGCACTTTTAAGCTTGTAAAACGAGAAAAAATGACCATACATCATTTCTATAGCTTGCGAAAGATTAAAAACCTTCTTACTCATATTCTCAAATCATTCACACAAGTTTCACTTTCTTATCATTGTCATTGTGGGAAGCAAAGAGATAGAGCTTTCTATTTTATTATCCACTCTTTAAGAGAGTCAAATTCGTGTATCTTCCTATTCAAAGGTGTGATTCCCTTTAGTGAGGTTATTCACTAAAGAAGAAGCTTAAAGAGGGTATATTTCAAGCTTGGTTAGGTTGTGAGTGGTTCGCTCGAAAAATCATTTGGGTTGTGAGAGTTGAGCCCAGAAAAGCACTTGTAAGGTTCTCTAGCACCCGAAAGTTAAGTGTACACTATTGGGAAAATAGTGGAGAAAACCTCAAGGCTTGGAAAGAAGCTTGAGGGGTGGACATAAGGGTTAAAAGCGAAAAAGTTTGGAAACTCAATTCACCCTCCGTTTTGGGTTGCCTTAATATTAGGAACTTCACTCACCACTGAGAACTACTCTACTTGGTCAAGGTCCATGTAAAGGGCCTTCTGTGCCAAGAACAAGAATAAGTTTATTAATGGAACCTTGTCCAAAGCTACTCTAGATGACTCTTTGTTTGGCCGTTGGAAGCGTTGCAACGATATGGTAGTTTCCTGGTTGCAGAACTCAATTGGTTTACCTCTCAAATCTAGCGTAGCTTTTATTGACAATGCTAGCGAAATCTTGGCTAAATTGTGGGAATGATTTTCTAAACAAAATGGACCTCAGATTTATGAGCTTAAGAAGGCTCTGTCCAATTTGACCGAGGGGGATGATACCGTGAGCATATACTACGGTAAATTGAAAACTCTCTAGGTGAACGATCGGTTTATGACCCTTTACCTAACTGTAGTTGTGGAAAGTTGTGTAACCTTACTAATAAGTACCAATGTAATTGCGTAATTCAATTTCTTATGGGATTACATGACTCATTCTCTAATATTTAGGATCAAGTGATGTTAATTGAACCTATACCTGTTGTAAATAAGGTTTTGTCATACATACAACAACAAGAACGTCAACGTCAGGTTCTCTCTGGTAATTCAGGACCATGATACTATGGCTCTATTTACTTGGAAGAACAATGAGAATTTTAAGGGTAATACCAAGACATCTGCTACCTTTAAGAAGGACAAGCCTTATTGCACACATTATAAAATGCTTGGACACTCCCTTGATAATTGTTTTAAAGCCACCAATGCAGAACCTCTAGTTTGTTCTCCCTGTGACATGATAGGACACACCATGGAGAGGTGCTACAAACTCCACGGATACCCACCTAGACACTAGCTTCATAACAAGCCCAAGAGCAGTGGTTGTTTTTCGAATCAAGCTGATGGTCAACACTCTTACGAACCAAAAAAGGACACTGATGAATCAATCTCATTGACAAAGGAGCAATATCAAGAAATTATGGCATTACTACACTCGAAGGACTCATCAGCTGTCTCACTCGGCTAATCATCTCCAAACCATTCCCCATAATCCTTCCAAACAATGCCCTGCCATGTCTAGTATCTCTATTTGTTTGTCTACTCAGCACACACGTTCACATACTCCACTGGACACCCTTTGGATTATTGATACAGGTCGCTCTCCATAGTTACTTCTGAAGCCTTTTATTCTGTCAAACTTCTAAATGGTGAACTTGTATCAGTCACACATATAGACACCATGCAATTAATTCACACCATCTGCTTGCAAAATCTTTCGTGCGTCTTTGCTATTAATTTTAATCTACTATCAGCCCGCAAATTTTTTGAAAACATACAATGCTGTCCAATCTTCTTACCTAGTATGTGCTTTCTATGGGACCTTGTCTCTTACGTGACAATTGGCAAGGGTAAGGTTGCACATGGCCTTTACTAGTTGCAGTAGGAGGTGTTGCCTTCCGACCTTGTTATTGCTCTTTCCTAATTTTTCTCACATCATTCCTCTGTTTTTCACTCGACTGCTACAAGCTCTACAGATTTTGACTTATGGCATTATCACCTTGTTCATCTTTCCAATGCTAGACTCGAACTTATGATCATATTGTCTTTCCTAACTAACATAATTTATCTCCTTGCCTTATTTGTCCTTTAGAAAATCTTCCACTACAAATTTTGCTCCACCAATACCTCTCATTGCCGCATCTCCTATTGCAGCATCTCCACCTCTTTGAAGATCCACCAGAACCAGATTAAGGCCTCAATTTTTACAACACTTCCATTGTCAACAGGCTATGGTCAGCCTGACTACTCAATTTCAAACCAAGACATATTCAAGTACTCATTGTACCCTCTCTCAAACCCTTTCCTATGACAAACTCTCACCATCTTTCAGGGCTTTTAGCACTTCCATTTCCTCTCATGTTGAACTTGCATTTTATTATGAAATTGTTAGAGATCCTCTGTAACATAAAGCCTTGGATTTTGAACTTAATGCCCAGGAGTGGCTCAAAGGGGTAGGAAGGTGAGACAATCGCCTGAGGCCCCCTAATTATGAAGGTCTTGTATTTTAGCAAAATTAAGATTAAGAAGAAAAAAAAAAGACTAAATTTTTTAAGATAAAACTTAATGAAGGCCTACAAAATAGAAATATTTAAAATTAGTTTACAATATTCAAATTGAAAAAAAAAAAAAAACACATCTTAAAAATAGCATTATCAACGTCTCTTTTCAAAATAATAGAATCATTCACAATAAAATTCTTCTCCTAAAACCTAGCACCACAACTGTCTACTATAATTGGCAACTTTATTGCTAATTAAGTTCTAAAAAATTTAAATTCTAATGTCATTTTTTTAACAGTAAAGTGGCACACCAATGTCTAATTAGATTATTAGTAGTGGATTGTTCTTTTTGCTAAACAGTAAAACAATCGCACAATATATCCGATTTTTTTGCTAAGCAAAGCAACTTCTTATTGTCGAAGTATTTCCTGCTTTTTTGCTAAACAATATCTACAAAACTTCTCAAATAATCGCAAATCAGCTTCTCAGAGTCTTGATCAGTTGATTGTTGCTGCTTCAACAAATCTAGGATCAGGTTCTATTGTTCAAGAGTTTATATTTCAATTTAGTATTTGTATCAATTAGCTTCTTCTTCTTTTTTTTTTTTTTTTCTATTATTATTATTCCTTTTCTGTGGTTCAATTTGTTAATCTTTAAAAGGACTTGTAGAAAATATACATCCGGATATGATGAAAAAAAACTCAAGAAAAGAAGGAGAATATAAATTTTAATGCAATCTCAAAGAGGGGCCCTTAGCAAATATCTTATTGACAAAAGGGAACCAAATTCAAATCAAGAGGTAATAGGTGAAGAACCAAGTATTAGAGGAGACTTAGAAGAAGTTGATAATGTTAATGTGACTCAAGGAGAGAACTTAGAAGATAATGTTGATGTGACACAACAAAATGAATTTTTGGAACAAATTGTTTGTGTGACACGCATAGATAGTTCAAGTTGTGACGATCAATTTATCTTAAGTATCACTTGTTCTAATCTTGGACATCGGAAGGAAATTGATACGAAGTTACAAGATATCTTACTAGAGAAAGGTCCAATTAGAATTGATGACGTTGGTTTCCCAAAAGATGAAAATAATAGACATTTCTTGAAAAAAATATTATATTCGTAGACTACTTAAAGAGGAAAATGAAAATAGGAGATAGTTAGTGTATTCAATAAATACAGATAGAGAATTTTGTTTTTGTTGTAAATTGTTTGGCTCAAAATATAGTACAAGTCAATTAGTTAACGAAGGATGTAGAGATTGAAAAAATCTTAGTAAAAAGCTAAAGTCTCACAAATTATCTAATGAACATATTTTCAATATGACTAGATGGTTTGACTTGAAAAATAGATTGTCAAAAATTGAGACAATTGATAAGAGTGTCCAAGATCGAATTAACAAGAATTCTTGTTAGAATCACTGTAGTGGTGAAGACATTAGTTAAAAACAATCTTGCATTTCGGGGGAAGAAAGAAAAGTTATGTGAAGATAATAATGGGAACTTTTTAGGTCTAACAGAGATGATAGCAAAGTTTGATCCTATAATACAAGAACACATTAGACATGTTCAAGTATATGAGATTCATAATCATTACTTAGGACATAACATATAAAATGAGTTGATCTTGATGTTAGCCGATAAAGTCAAAAGTATGGTCATCAAGAAAATCAAATTAAAGAGCAAAGTATTACTCAGTTAGTCTTAATTGTACTCCTGATGCAAGTTACCAAGAACAAATGATTGTTATACTATGAAGTGTTGATACTTCAGTAAGTACAATAAAGATTGATGAGTACTTTTTAGAATTTTTATGGTAGATAAAACATCGGGAAACGAATTTTTGTTGAACTTTTAAGTACACTAAAGAAACATGATCTTGATGTGGATGATGTTAGAGGACAAGGCTATAATAATGGATCTAACATGAAAGGTGACAAAAAAGGTGTGCAAAAAAGGCTTTTAGATTTAAATCCTATAGCATTTTATACTCTTTGTGGGTGCCATAGTATAAATTTAGTTCTTTGTGATATGGCTAATTCATGCTCTAAAGCAATATCATTTTTTGGAGTAGTACAACGTATATCTCCTTTATTTGCTTCTTCTACAAAAAGATGGAAAGTTTTATTAGAGTATATTACTTTGACTCCTAAACCTTTGTCCTAAATACATTGGGAAAGTCGCATTGAAAGTGTAAAAGCACACAAATTTTTAGCCCGAAAAAATAGGGATGCTTTACTAAAATTAGCAGAAGTTAGTGAAGATTCTAAGATAAGGAATGAAGTCAATTGTTTAGCAACCTACTAGATTGAAAACTTTGAATTTCTATTAGGAATGAATATTTGGTATGAGATATTGTTTACTGAAAATTCAATTAAGAGCTTAAACTTGAAAATATACGTATAGATCTTGCTATGGATAAAGTAAAGGGACTTATTTCTTATTTCAAAAACTATAGAGAAAATGGTTTTAAATCTGCTTTGGATTTATCTAAATACGTTGCAGTTGAAATGGATATAGAAGCTGTATTCCGTAAAAAAACACGTCATTCTTAAAAAAAAAAATTTGATGAAAATGATGATGAGATGTCACACCCCCGTGCTGTCACTTACCCCCTCGGCTCGCATATAGTAATCGCATGCACAAAATTCAGGGATTACTACACAATAAAAAATCTTAGGATCGCTCATTGCCCTAGAATTTATTTAGTGGAAGACTTGGTTCAAAACAATCATTAGTTAAAGTAGAGTCTTAAAATTAGAATATCAACAATTGATTTAGAAGCTTGAACGAAAGAGGCAAAATCGTACCAAAATATTAAGTTGGGATAAATTGTACTTTAATTAGGAGAGAGATTAATACAAAATTGAAGGAATGATAAAAAGGTAAAATTAAAATAATATCAAGAAATACATCATTTTCTTATAATGAACACTTTTTAGTACAAAAGAGGGTCCTTCGAGAGGACTACAAAAGTGTAGACCTAGATTTCTAAAAATGTGAGCTTCCTATAGCTCACCTCGCCTATGGCATCGTGTTTTCAAGGATAAAAACAGTTGGAACACTGTTGGTAAAAGAAAAGGCAATAACTCACTAGAAATTTGTCATAACAAAACCTTAACCCTTAATCATAGTCTTCTGTATTTAAGGTGAGGTCAATAACACCGTCGACCGACATGCTCGGTGGGTCCTCTGTTGGTGGGGCTCAGGGGAAACGGAAAGGGAATAGTAGGCTCGGGTGGAGCTCCCACCCAACCGAGGTCAACTATGCTAGGAGTTAGGAAATCCTTTACGAACCAGTGGGGCTCGTGCTCCACTATGACTTGAAAATTCTCAAAGATCTAAACATGGACCTTCAGGACTACCACATACAGTCCCGCATCAAGATAGGTATCAATCTCGTAATAGTACATCTTCTTGCTCAAAGGAGAAAAGCAAGCACACATGCGAATAAAAAGGGGTGAGTCCTACTTACTCAGTAAGGTCGGGGAGGGGGCATGCTCATACGAGTATAATTCATGCTTTAGAATAAATAGTATTAGTACTAAGTCATAGCAACAAGGTAGAGAATGCATGGGGCTTCCCATGCATGCAATGCCTAAATGGTTCCCTGAGGTATTCCCGGTATCTACTCTGTTCACCCCAGAGTCGGATTTTGCGTCCCTCCTAGGATTGTCCCGTGCCAGACCTTTAAAAACGACGTTGTAGCATCCAGAAGGAGCCCACCCACTCCCTGAAGTGGTGGGTTGCACTCTCCTCATATACTCGTTACTGTCACTTTTTCTTCGAGAATCACCTCGCAGGCTTGGGGTTCCTCACATTTGTTTTCCCTCTCATGATGTTAATGCAATTAATGCATGAATACCATTCATGTGCAATGTAAACATCTCAAACATTCCATAATATGACTTGAAAACATAACCAGGTAAAGTACTTGTAATTTCAATGCATGAATAATTAAAAATGCAAATTTCAGAAATTAAGTCCACAAACTGAATTTAAAATACTCATTTAGTTTCTATTTCATATGGGTTCAAATTATTAGATATTTTTCCTTAAATAAAAAATTAATAAACTTTATTCCTCTTATATTACTAATTCAAGAATTAAACATGGAATTTATAATTAAATGTTTAATCTAGCATAAATCTTCAAATGAAGGATATTTGGAGCCTCCTTAGGCCCTACTGGGCCCATCCCTAAAGTTTCAAAGTGTTATGGGCTTGTTTAGGGTTAACGGGCCTAAAGTCCATTTAGGCTGATTTTGTGATTTGAGCCCTTATTTCTACTCGGTTTGGCCTCACATTTGGGATTCCCCATTTATTTTTTATGCTCTACATATTCATAAATTTATTTTTCCCATTCGGACCTTTTTACCCTAACGTTTTGTGTGAAGTGTCGAAACTGCCCTAAGAGACCTCAGGGGCATTTTTGACCTTTCTTGACCTCCGATTGAGCTGAAATTTTTACTGAGACCTACATGACCATATAATACATGTATACCAATTTTTATGCAAAAAATCCAAGGATTTCATAGAGACATTTTAGGCAGCAAGGTTTTCACTCTAAAACTTACATTTTTTCACCATGCTTGTGGCGTTTTCATGCTAAAAGTATTAGATCTAATGAACTTAAATCATCATAACTGCAAGAACATAATTACAGCAAGCATTTATGTACAAAATAACAACAAAATCACATGCAACTTCAAAACCTTCTTCAAAAACCATTCAAATGCACATGTATGGCCATATTGCTTTACAATCTCATCTCAAGCCATCTTGGCTTCATTCTTTGGCCTTGATCTGGTTATTTCAGCCATAAAATCCAATCTTGTATACTCGGTTTATATCAGTGCCTTTCCATGAAGAAATTTACCAACACAAGCATATGAAAATCACTATAAACTCAAGCAATCTAACATGCAAGCAATGAATCTTAAAAATCTTGTGAAAAATTCCTAGAGAAGTTATGTTTATTGTAATGAAACAACAACAATTTAAAGATACACAACATCTTTGATTGCAATAAAATATCATTAAATCATTTAAAAGAGACACAACCCACAACCTTCATGCATTTTCTAACCTTACCTCTATTTGGTAGCTTTTCCTTCCTTTTCTCCCTTTTTCTTTCTTTCCTGTCTTCTCTCTTTTCTCTCTTCTCTTCTTCCTTTTTCCTTTCTTGTCTCATGGCATTCACTCTCTTCTCTCACGGCAAAATGCTTGCTGTGAGCTCCTTGCTCTCTTTTACTACATTTCATGTTTTGTCTTTATTCTAGCTCATTAATTAGGGGTAGGCTATATTTATGGAGACATAATGAGTATGGAGACAAAACATTAATACCATTCATTGCATTTTAACTCATAGGGACAAGTGTTATTGACACATGGCCAACAAGATAGAATTTGGAAGAATCTACACTTAGTCGGCCGGCCATGAGACATAAGCACCCTTATATGTTTATATTTGTAAAAATAATAATTAGGTGCAATAAAAGCAATTGCATAAAAATAAATTTAAATGTATTGAATTACTATAAGTAAGAAATAATGATGTCAAACAAGAATTTAAAATCAAGAAAGATGAATTATCCAAATAAATTTTAAGAGAACAAAACTCATATCAATAATTTAAACATAGGAAATTAATTGAAATAATGCAAGAACATAAAAATTTAAGGAAGAATCACATAAGGAATTTAATATAGCAAAAATGAAAATCTAAGTGTTAATGAATTTAGAAATTTAGGAAATCAAAACTAAAGTCAAAGTGCATATTTTCGGAAACTATTTATAATAAACATCATGCATACACTACAAAAGGTGAGGGGCATCACATGAGATGAAGAAGTCAGCAGAGAAATCTTTCAAAATTGATTATTTTTAGGCTAAATTACCCGCCAATCCCTGATGTTTGACCTATTCCCAGATTGGTCTCTAAGGTAATTTTTCTCCTATGGGGACTCTTGGGGTTAGAAACGTTTCCCACATTGGTCCAGCCGTCAGATAGGCCAACGAAATTTGACTACGTGGCTGATGGCAACCACGTCATATCCAATAATCCAACAACACATGTTAAAACATGTCATCTCAGTAAAAACAAAATAAAATTGTGGGTCCCGCATCTAACATGGCATTCCAACATTGGATTAAATAACTCACTTCATTTGTTAGTTGGTTCGATCTCTCCACGTCCAAAACAGCCCTAAGAAAGAATCCCCAAATCTCTTCGAAATCTCCCTTAAGTCAAGAACTCTAAGTCTTCTTCCCTTTTTGATTTCGAATTGATTCCCCGCATCAACTCGTGCCACATTCTCTCGCGATGTCCAGGAGAGAAGCATCCTCTTCCTCTGCCAGCAATGGTAGCCATGGTGGAGTGGCATCGGCGGAGCTAGAGGTGGACAGCGACTCACGTTTGTGCTTCTGTAAGCTTAAGGCACTGATGAAGACAAGCAACACAGAGGAGAGCCCAGACAGGAGATTCTTCGGCTGCTCTCGATATTCAAATAATAGTTTGGTGAGTTTGTTTAGCCTTTGCTTTCAGCTTTAGTCATTTATATGTAGTTTGGTTAGCAGTTGTCATTTGGACATCAATGTAAAATTTTTGGATGTTATCTGAGTAGTGACAAAAGTAGCTTCTGTTTGGACATAGTTCTACATAAGTAGTTTGGTCATTTCATTTTGCTTTTTGAAAGGGAAAATGTGGCATTTTGAATTTATACTGCCCCAAGTTTCCAGTCTGGAGAACAATGGAGTCTATGCTGAGCTACATCAGGGTCCGCGAGTTATTCAGCTTAGAGTTGGTATAAAAACGAGGAGCTAATTATTTGTTATCACAAACTACTGAATCTAAACCATGGAACCTTGGATGACATCTACTTAACCGACCAACTAAAACCAATTAAGTGCAAATATCACTCTACTATTCAAATCACATTCTCTTTGCACAATTCAATCCGAACTAGCTATTTCAATAGCAGATTATGAAATCCAGAGGATCCTGCTTGTCAAGTCCTCGACACATTCTTAATTTGTATGAACATGCTTTTTACAAATAAATGAGATGCATCCAGAACGGATATTCAGTAGTAGTATTTTTTTACACATGCTTAATATGCATAATTACTAAGTCTCTTATATTGTACAATCATAGAATAAGTGATTGGACAATTATAATTATTTTTGAATGCATGATTACATCTGAAGTTTTTTTGGCTGTTGCTTGCTGATTGGGTCACAAAAAACCAATTGGGGCTTTCAAAAATTCTATATTCACATTCATGCTCAATTCCACCCAAATAACATGGTGTTTTGGCTGATGCAGGTGTTGTTCCTTTGAAATGTGTTTAGATTTGTGTGTTTCAAAACAACAGTAACCTTTATTTGATGCAACAATCTATCATTTGGATTAGAAATTCACTACATTAAGTTGGTGTTTTGGCTGATGTAGGTGTTGTTCCTTTCTTGTTACTTGTGAAAAGGCATTTGGCCTGTAACTTTTTTGAATGGATTGACTCTTCTCATTCTATACGTGGGGAAGATGTCATTGCTAGTATGGTGAGGAAGATTAAGATCATAAAGGAAGAGCTCCATAAATTGAAAGCAAAGTAGAGACAGCTCAAATTCACTTTGTTTGGATCTTGGATGTTTGTTGGTTGTATTTGGTTGGTTTGTAATTAAACCATTGCATAATACTTTTTGATGTCTTACTAGTAGTTAATGTATGTTTAGGTAAGTTCTTAAAAGTGTAATTAAATTATGTAATGTAAGCATTTTGTATGGATATGACTCATGGCTTACTAGTAGTTAAATGCATGCCATTTTGTTGTGAAATGCTAACAATTGGGCAAATCAAGTTGTGAAATATTTTCGATTGAAATACATATTTACTTGCTACAAAAACAGCTTCTTTGGACAGTATGGTTTGGAAAGATTGGTTTGGCAAATCAAGTTGTGTAATTTAGACAACTGTAGATTATGTAATCTGGACATTTGGCAGGGATATGTAATATGTAAAATGGCATGCACCCAACAATCTGTAAAATGGCAATTTGCACAACAATCTAATATTGGGATGCACCCAAAAATTTGTAGTGCCATGCACCTAACTTAACATTTCTATAAAATGGCATTCAAACTTGATAATTCCAACCCAACCTGTAGTTACAATACACATACATTCAAAATGAACCCCAACAGTTTGGTTGACATTACTGGAAATATTGACATACTAAAAACAAAAACAGTTTATTGTAAATCTAATTACCAACATTTTAGTTGTAATCATATACAAAATCTTCTGGTATCAATCGATTTACATAGATGGCAGCACACGTGTGGGCACAAGGGATCCCATTGAGTTGCCACCACCCACATGAGCATGTTTTTTCTCCAATATTGACAAACTTTCACTCTCCACCCATTGTGTCAACTTCGAACGTAGTCCTTTGAAATTCGAACAACTACGTTCGAAGTTTGTGATTGTGCCATAAACACAGACAATGGACAACAACGGTCTTCTTCCGTTCAAGCTTCCTATGAATACGTGGACATATTTCACACATGGACTTTGAAATTCCTTCACGCTTATGAGCAACATAAGCTATCTTTGGATAATCTCCAGCCTAATCAAAATTGGTTTATCACGTGGCCTTTGAAATTCCTTCACGCCTTTGAAATTCCTTCATGCTTATAACAGTGTTGTTGCTCGCCACTTGGGACCAATGCCTCCAATGACTCCTGCAGACCCCGCACAAATTGAAGCATAACAACCAAATATGTTAGACAATTTATCAGCAAAATTTAACCAAAACAGGAGGGTGGATTGAAATATTACCTTCTGTCAGTCTGACATCCATGTCCAAGCATGTCTATCGTTAGTCTCAATATCCTCAAGCAATAACTTGAGGAACCTAGTCCAAGAACATCTTCATTCAACCTTGCAAATAGCAATTGCAATGGGGTACATATCACCATTGGCATCTTTTCCCACTGCGTAAAGCAATTGTCCACCAAAAGGACTCTTCAAGTGACACTCGTCCAATACAATAAAATGCCTACAGCCTGCCAGTAACCTTCGTTTGCAGGCATCGCGACACATAAATTTACTGAAAAAGTTGACCATCTCGACCAACTTTCAAACATGTGCCATGGATTCCATTGACTTAGTGCTCCACAATAGTCGTATGACTTGTATTAATCAGCATGTCTCCCATCCCTCCAATATACAGCTTCTTTGCTCGGCATGTTAGGATTATCTCTAATGCTCTGGAAATCCAATATGCATAGGTGGCATGTTAGGATTATCTCTAATGCTCTCCACATACTTCGCAGCAATGAACTTATAGTCAAGCTTTGTGTTCTTGTGATATGCACCCCATTGGTGAGTGAACTTGAAAGTTTTTATTTGAATGACCTTCTTTAGATACGTGAATGATGCATGTATATTCCAACCACAACCCTTTTACAAACTTTTGTGTTTCAAGCATGTGCCTGGATTCCATCGACTTAGTGCTCCACAATAGTCGTACACATACTTGTATTGATCAGCATGTCTCCCATATACCATGTCCAAGACCAGCTTCTTTGCTCGGTACATATGATTCTTCGAAACAGAGACGTAGAAATCCCTCTTAATATACAGTCACAAGGCCGTAGGTGGCATGTTAGGATTATCTCTAATGCTCTCCACGTACTTCGCAGCAGTGAACTTATACTCAAGCTTTGTGTTCTTGTGATGTGCACTCCATTGGTGAATGAACTTGAAAGTTTTTATTTGAATGATCTTCTTTAGATATGTGAATGATGCATGTATATTCCAACCACAACCCCTTTTACAAACTTTTGTGCACCGTAACTTGTCATTCTTTATGTACTTATAGTCAAAGTGCCTCTGAATCCCATACAGCATTAAGGCCTCTTTAAATAAACTGATATCCCTAAACTTAAGTACTTTCTCCAAGTGGACCCTCCCTTAAAGCTCTTCTTCTCAAAACTCTTTATATTTCCTCTTCTTGCATGCATCACTATCAGCCTCATCACCCTTACTCATGCTTTCATAAGCCTCAGTATCAAAACCCTCATCTAAATATGGATCCTTAACATCAGCTCTACATGTCGAGCCCGTACCAAAAGATTTCATGGCACTCTTCCCTTTTTGTAGCAGTTGCCTCAATATGAACCTCTTCTTTCTCAACAACTAGCTGCTTTTCTTAGGCCTTTTTTCTACCCTTCTCTAGTGTAGCCTGCACTTCCTCAATATCAACAACATGAGGGTTACCAAACAATTATGGTACCTAGTTATCGCTCTCTTCAAAATCACTCATCTCTCTTGCCACTCTAGCATGATCCAACCCTTTAATATCTGTTTCATCATCAACATCTATTCCCTCAGCTATGGGCAGACCTTCACCCTCTGCTCACCCTCTCAAACATGCATTCATTCACCCTCACCCTCACCTTCCCCCTCAGCAACAGGTTGTGCTTCACCCTCCCCCCCCCCCCCCCCCCCCCCCAATGTGAGCTGCATGGGTTTTAAAAGAACCTCCTCTAGCACACTTAGCTTGTGCTCCTCAAAAATTTTCAATGCATCATGCCCCTCCCGAGTAATACAATCAATTAGCTTGCAGACATCAACATCATTTTCAAATGAATTGATTCATTTCTCAAAGGGTTCCTCATCAAAATAGCACCATAGGTCCACGGGCTCTTGATACTATCCTTCTTTATAAATGTCCACAGATGTGTGACAGATAGGTAGTCTAGGTCAAAGTTTCCTGCGAGTACAACTCCCCCCTCTCAACATTGTTTCCTGACACCTAGATCAATTTGCCTCCATGGTGGAAATAAATTTTCACCATCTACAGAAAAATAAACCATAGCGACTTAAGTAGTGTTCACAACACATATTACAAAACCACAGGGACGATTACATCAGCAAACAAAAACTAATTACATATCAAATAACAAAAGCTGAATTTATACAAAGAAGGGACCACTTTAATATTGACCAGATTTTAAATTCATCTTAAACGACAAGAAAATAAATAAAAAATCGAGACAAGAGGGACCACTTGCTTTGGGAAATTTAAACAATGACATAATGGTCCCAGACAATTCATCTCATCACTACTACAATACACTTTAAAAGCTTCATCACTATACATTTTAACTTTAAATAAGCATCACATAATCTAGTGCCCATAAAATATTCTTTCGTTGCTAGAAGCAGACAAAAACTATGACAAAGAAAAAGTACCTTTGTTGCAGAAGGTTCCAACGCAGAAATCTCCTCTATTCACATAACTCAATTGTCCACGCCTTCTTCATTATTCACAGAAGTGTAATCTTCTTTCACACATTCTTTGTTATTCACTGGTTCACAAAAGTTTTGATCGGGGGTTAGGGTTTTTTTTGGTTTGCAAGCTAGGGCTGGGAATTTGGAGATTTTTTTGTTTCAATTGATAAACAGTTTCAGGAAGCTTTGTTAGTTAATTGAGGAATGACGATTTTGGGTTTTTTTTTTTTTTTGCGCGGGCATCAAGTCACCTTTACACGCTGTATACTTTACAATTTCTAATTTTTTGTTTGGGTTAAATTTACTTTTCCCCTTATCTTTGGGGGTATTTAAACATTGTACCCCGATGTATTATTTTTCAGACAATGGACCTATAAAGTTTCACATTTTTTCGATTTGGACCCTGTACCGTAATTGGGCGTCAATTTAGACGGATTTCATAAAAATATTTCCACATTTCCTATTTATCTTTGGGGGTATTTACACATTACCTCCCTTATCTTTGGGGGTATTTACACATTGTACCTGTATGGCAGTCACGTGAGAGGTACGTATTGACGGAATCCGTCTGTATTGACGCCCAATTACAGTACAGGGTTCAAATCGAAAAAATGTATAACTTTATGGGTCTAATGTCTCAAAAATAATACATCGGAGTGCAATATGTAAATACCCCTAAAAATGAGGGGGCAAAGTGTATTTAACCCTTTTTGTTTTTACTTAGATGGCATGTTTTAACACGTGTCGCTGGGTTATTGGATCTGACATGGTTGTCATCAGCCACATAGGCAAATTTCGTTGGTCAATCTAACGGCAGGACCAATGTAAAAAACGTTACTAATCTAGAGGTCCCCGAAGGAGAAAAATTACCTTAAGGACCAATTTGGGAATAGATCAAACCCCAGGGGTTGGCGGGGTAATTTAGACTTATTTTTACTATATTGTAGATCAAGAGATATCTTTCATGCAGGATAAATTTGAATTATTTTCAAAGTCTGATGACATATTCGGCTTTTTGTTTGGTCTTGAAAGATTAAGATTTTTTGACAATTGCACTTAAAAAAAATGTCTCAATCTTGAAAAAATTTCTTAAGCATGACATGTATTTTGATATTGATGGTTTGGATAATTTTCAGAACTAAAAGTTTTAAAAGAAGTTACAAAAACAGAAATTAATACTCTGCTTGAAATACTTAATCTAATAAAATAACTATATTGTTTTCCAAATTTTTTTATTGCATATAGAATACTACTTACCATACCTATTACAGTTGTATCTGTAGAAAGATGTTTTTCAAAACTAAAGATTATAAAAAATTATTTACGAACAACTATGTCTTAAGATATATTAAATGGTTCAACAATTTTATCTATCAAAACTGATTTATTCGGTAAACTTGAATACAAAAGTTTAATTAGTAATTTTGCATCTAAAAAGACAAGAAGCAAATCTATGGTTAAAATTTTGAATCTATGGTTAAATTGTGTTGCCGAGGGTTATACACAACATGAGGGTATTAACTATCACGAAACATTCTCGCCAATTGTAAAGTTAGTAACTGTTAGATGTTTACTTGCGGCGCCGCTGTCAAAAGACAGTTTCTTAAACAGTTCAATGTTCATAATGCATTTCTTCATAACATCTTGGATGAGTATGGCTGTTCAATGCCACCGGTAAAATCCAGTGGCACCGGCACAGGCACCGGGTTACCGGTACCTGGCTTAACTAGTGCCGGTGCCGGTGGCTTGTTTTTAGAGAAACCCAGGGATTTTCCCGATTCCCCGATACTGGGTAACCGGGTTTAAAAATTTTTTGTTATATTAGAACGACGTCGTTTAAATTTTAAACCTAAACACCCCCCCCCCCCCCCCCCGGCCTTTTCAGTCTTCGATTTGCCCCCCCTCCTCAACATCTATGACCTTTCTCTCCCTCCCCTCCCTCTCCAATCACCCCTCCTCCCTTCGCCGACCAACACGCCTGCGACTATGCCTTCCTTCACCGACCACTGCAACCTGCAGGTACTCTCATCTTCTCCTCTCCCTCACGTTAATTTTTCCCTATTTGTTTGCAATTTTTAGGGTTTCGATAATCTATTCTCCTCTCCCTCACATTTTGAATCATTACTCTCTCTTCCATCTTTAGATCTGTTGCTTGGCTGTTCGTTTGAATAATTTTTTCAACTTAAAGTAGATCTGTTAGTTTGAATCTTTAGATCTGTTGCTTGGTTGCTAATGTTCCTGAACATGTATGAAATTGGTTGAGATAAACAAACGTGATGAAACATGATTATTCAGCAGTATGCTCTGTTTAGTTTATTTGCCTAGCGCAAAAGTTGAGGAAAAAAAGAAAGAACTAAAATAGATTTGCAGCACATCATGATTGTTTGCAATTTCTTCAATCACGCTATCAAAATGCATCATTTCATTCACGTTTGGCTGCAAGAATCTAGTGTTGTTAAACTGGCATAAAGCAAACTGCAGGAGAATTTGTGCAAGTTGCAGGTACGTCTCTAATTAAGTTGCAGCATCTATGCTCTGTTTTCTGTGAGTCGTGCGATTGAATTTTGTGTTTTGATGGATTGGTTCATTTTTTCTGATTATTGTTGGTTTGGGTTTTGACGTCTTTGTGATTGTTCTTTATTTGATTGGGAAGGTGGTCTGAGACTGGTTTCTTTCTGTTCCTTTCCATGTTTTCTATTCTCTTATGTTGTTTTAGTTTTAAAAAGGTTTCTTTTAGGTGTAGAACCAGATGCGAAACAAGGAGGAAGAAAAGAAGCGTGATTTCCTAACATTGGAGGAGCTGAGACCATTGGCTGATGATACAAATACCTACAAATCCATAGTTATTTGTGAAAGCCATAAGCTAATGATGGCATATAATGGTCATGCTTGTTCAGTTGTTTGGTATCTATATGTTTCTAAGCACTAAAAGAATACCTTCATTCTAGAAATTGAATTCGGATCTGTATAGATTTCTGTAAAGAGGGTATGATATTTGTTTGAATTATAGACTGGTCTAAATAGCATTTTTGTTTCATTACAGTGCTGATTTGTTAGTTTATTAGTTTTTTTTTTATAAGTAATTTGTTAGTTTGCTATTTTGAATAGCCCAATATGAATGTAGGTTACCGGAAACCGCAACCGCTAATGGCCGATTTTTGCCCTTAACGGTGTAGGTGGCCAATATTTGAAAACCGGCCTATCCGGTGTAGGTGCCAGTTGATGTGATTTCAAAAGTGCTTCCAAGTGCAGAAGTGTCAAGTTGTAACAAGGATAAATCCAAGATCATATTCAACAGGGACAAATGAGTATCAAAGTACTTGTAAAAGATTATTGCAAAGGAAAATGCTGTAAAATTCTTTTTGGGTTTTTATGTTTATGTAAAATTCAGATTTGTGATGATGTTTTGAAGAGTAAGTTTAAAGATATTTAAATGCTGATAAGACTCAAAAATCTATTTAACAAACACTTGGGGTACGGGTCTAATTAACCATTGCTTCACCATTTTCTACCTTTCTTGGCAGTACTCATCTTTTACTAATCCAATCAAGGCATTAATAAAATGAAATATGCAAGTCTAAGCTTGAGTAATTGTACCAGATTCTTACAAGCTAACATTCTCCTAAACCTCAACCAAATTCATATAGCAAGTATCTAATGAAGATCCTTGATTAAATCAAGATTTTGTTGTGCCTAATGTCAACAACAAAACAGGAAATAGAGCAAGAGATTCAACGTGTATTCATCTTCAAACATTCGGCATCAGCAAGAACAAAGTGAAAATTCAACATAACAATAGGTATTAATTGACGTGAAGCAAAGGAAAATTATCCCATAACCCAAGTGATAAAACTTAGCCGATCATCCTCATCCTTGATTTGCAAAATACCCAAATGAAAATAAACCCTAGAACTTTTGGAGAATCGTTTCTGAAATAAAGAGGAAAATAGCAGAAAGAATAAAACTAAGCGAGAAGAACCCCTTGATTCGAAATCTCCTTCTCCTTTTATACTCCATTTTTCCTTCATCCTTCTCTCTCCATTTCATGGTTTCACCCTCCATTTTGCATAACCGTTTTTCTTCTGCAGCTTCTGTGGTCCCCAAATCTCGAATCTTGATTGCCACATAAGAGAGCAGCTACTTCCTTGCAAATCTGATGAGCTGAACGAAATAAAGGAGAGCTGCCCTTCCGAATGTGCGAGAACCAGGAAGATGGAGTCAAACAAAACATAATAGGGCACGGCAACAGCAGTTGAAAAGAATGGAGAGTGGGCTGAAACTTTGAGTGGGCTGCAGTGGGCTGAAATGGGCTGAGATGGGCTTTCACCTATTTTAAGAATAGCAAGAGCCTAATTAGGTGTAAAAATAGCACTGCACATGTTGTGATAAATTAATGTGTATGTCATCCTAATACCATTCAATTAACAATTAAAATCCATTTAACCCACTATGTTAAGAGCACTAAAATGTGACAAAAGTATTCATTTATCACCGGTTTTGGCCAAAACCGGCACCTACACCGGGGTTGAACATCCCTATGGATGAGGAAGTTTACACAATCAAATATCCTCTAGGTTATTTTCAAAGGCAGCCTCATCAAGTTTGCAAGCTTCTTAAGAGTCTCTACAGCCTCAAACAGGCCTCCCACCAAGGGTAATCTCAATTTGCTTCTGCTCTTATTCAGTTTGGGTTCACACAATCCAAATCCGATTACAGTTTATTCAGCTATTCTACGGCTCAATCATTTACAGCTCTTTTAGTCTATGTTGATAACATAATTGTTGCAAGCTTTCATTTGGACTCTATTTACTCTCTTCAAGCCTTTTTGAGTGATCAATTGAAAATCAAGTTTCTCGGGGATCTCAAGTATCTGCCAGTGCAAGCATGCTCTTGATATTCTAGCAGATTCAAGGTACTTTGGTTCCCGGCCTGTCAAATTGCCCTTGGATCAGAACTTACATCTCAACAATCACTCTAGTACTTCTCTTACTGATGTTGTTGTTTATAGATGCTTGGTTGGACGACTGCTCTACCTCATAATCACTCATCCTGATATTAGCTTTGATGTGCAAAATTTGAGCCAATTTATGGGCTTTTCTACTCATGCTCATCTCCTTGCCGTGCATAAGGTTCTGCGCTATTTGAAATGAGCCACTGGTTAGGGACTGTTGTTCCCTACTTCTTCCTCCTGGCACGCACATGCTTTTTGTGACTCCGATTGGACTACATGCTCAGATTCGCATCATTTTATCACAGGTTACTGTGTCTTCCATGGCAACTCTCTTGTGTCCTGGTGAACTAAGAAGCAAAGTGTGGTTTTTCGTTCCCTGACTAAGGCGAATATTGTGCTATGGCTAGCACATTCTCTGAGCTTACTTGGCTACGGTTCTTGCTATAGGATTTTCACATTTCTCATCCACTACATGCAAATCTTTCTTGCGATAATCAGGCAACATTACACATCGCTGCCAATTCCGTCTTCCATGAGCGAACGAAACATATCGAATTAGATTGTCATCTAGTTCGCGATCAACTCCAAGCAGATTTTATTCGTTTGTCCACACTGCTTCTAAGATTGCCGACCTATTTACTAAAACGCTATCATCTCACCTTTCTTGTTGTTTTCTATTCTCCAGCTTGTGGAGGCGTATTATAGGATACAGAGCAGCTAGCACACCAACAGCTGAATCAGCAGCTCACTCAACTGACTTATTACGCCAGTCAACACACCAGTCACCTATTTCTCATTTTATTGTGTCTTTTGTAATTGTACATACGTGTACAAATAGAATAGAGTATAGATAGAAGGATTTTTAGTCTTTTCATAGTTTGTTAGGATGATTCTTTCCTTGGTTAGTTATATACCAGAGCAGATATCCTGCAATTCAATTGAACATACAGATCATTTTACAAATTCTTCATCACCTTCCTTCTCTTGTCTATCTTCTTTGGCAAAACCTTCATTACAAAATCTGACACTAGGCGATGTTGCTTCTTGCGGGGAGTTAACGGCAAAGACGGCAAGTTAGAATTTGGCGCTCCAGTCAAGCATCAATACACGACACATGAAAGACATTGTTGCATTTGGCAAAGACACGACACCATTCTCCCTCCTTGAATTCATCCAAACTATGAAGCAAATCACGCACTCCCTACGCCCACCGCACTTTGCTGCTATTTCATTGTTTTATGTCGATAATTACGACCCTGCATAAGTTGTTCCATCTCATGGCCCCAAATGGATGGAGGCATTAGCATTGGGAATACGTACGCTCTCGTCAAGGAGCCAGAAAAGTAACACTATAAGTATCCAAAGAAAGATAGCAACTAGATCTGGCAGCAAATTGTGTTCCTAAGTATAGGACTATTGGGAGGAGAATTACGTGTGGGTGGGTTTGGAGGATCCATCCTACGAGTCATGGATTTTTTTGCCAGAACGAGGTTGTATTGGGTTCTAGTCTATTGGTTTTACATACAAAGAGCTTAGCTCCTAATCTTTTTTTCTGGGCAAAGAGATTTACGTACTCCTGTTTACTTCCTGAAAAATGGATTTCCTTGTGGGCTAAGGTAAGTCAATCTTCAAAAAATACATGTATTCTTTTGCTTCCAAAGTAACCATATCCAGATAGTCCGAGGATGTTTTGGGTACATCAATGTTTTTTACTCCATGCACCGCTAACTGCAACTCCCAACAAATCGTGTGCTACGAAACCAAATGACTCTACGCCCTATACTTTGATGGAGGCTGCTAGTACTAGGGAACGGATTGCTTCCGAAGGTACCGGATGAACGGCTGAAAGTTGAAGTTGTAGATCCAACGGTGAAAAACAGTCCACCTCACTTAATGAATTTTTTTGGCTCCCAACTCTGCTCCATGGCTTGGCTGCTCAATCTCTCTAGTTTTCTTTTACGCGTGACTTCGAGTTCTTCTCTTCAACTCCTCACCTGAGGCAAATTCAAACTCGCCAAAATTTCTCCTCTCCTCATTAGAACCTCTCTGCCTCTCATTTCCTCCTCCTCCTTTGCCATCTCTTCCGCTCCTCAGTTCAGCTAATTAATCCAATTTTGGAACCTTGAAGACAGTCAAGATTCCTGGTGTTGCAGCACGGGTTCGGCTACTACCACTTCAGGTGACTTTGTCGTTGAAACTATCTCCGTGTTATAATTTTATGTTAAATCGCTGCTCTCATATGGGTAAAGCTAAGAAACTGGACACTTTAGTGCAAGAGATGGAAGAGAAGGGCATTGAATTAAATCTCTAATCCATTTTATTTTGGCTGGATGTCTTGACTACTTGAAAGAGAAGGGAGATGTACAAACGACAGAGGAGATATTAAGGTTACTAAGGGAAAATTGCCATTTCTGTGCTAGTATTTGTGAAGGATTACAAAATTATATTCATGGGGAAAATTCGGGTTCTAAAGTCTTTGATCATTTAAAAGAATCTGATCAGGATCTGGATAGTGAGGTGCAGGGAGTATTGGAACTCAAGTCTAATTGCAGCAACTGAATGATTATTTTTTGTTAAACTGCAAAAGTATTGTTCTTGGGCAATTCTGCAGACTTGGACTCTATATTCAATAATGTTTTTGTGTAACTAAAACAATTCTGCAGACTTGCATCTTCCTCTGATTTTTTCTGTCAAGTAATTACAATATTCGATAATGTTTGGTGGCAATAATATGGTACGTAACTTAGAATTAGCAAAAACTTGGAGCATTCATTCTTTGCATTGCTAATTAGTTCATACTTTGCAACATAAACATCCACATATGTTATTGCCGCTTGTGGTAGCTCAGCCCTTAGTTTGATCACTCTATCTTTTAGCTGCCTATCGAACTCTACAGCCATGTCATCTTGAGCCTTCACACAGCCATGCTGGTCAAGATAGCCAGCCGTTGGATTATGTAAGTAATACAGGTTCACTAGCAAGCATCCAATAGGCCCTGTGTTGTGTATCTAAAATGCCCTCCCCCGTTGTTGATATATGTGCTGAGAGAAGTCAATTACAACCACTTATTATTGAAAACATTTTCAACTCAAATTTGTTCTTTTTTGAGTAATCCTAGTAAATGTTGTTGCTTGCGCTAAAATTTTTTTTTGCTACTAATTAGTAGAATATTACTGTCTTTAAAAAGTGAGAGTACCATAAGGGGAGAGAATTAACGAGAATTGTCTTGCAACAACCATGAATATGGGTTATATAAGCTCCTCATGAATTTCGTAAGAGTTTTGATAGGATTTTGGTTTTTACAACCTCATACGGAGAGTAAAAAGCTGTATAGGTTCTATAAGTCAATGACTTTATTGATGGAGAATATACTTACCAAAAAAGATATATTGAAGCTGTTTATATCTCAACTCCTTTTTCTAGTGCCCCCTTCAATATATACTTTATTGGTGGTACTTGCTTTAGTTGGAGGCATTCTTTTGAACTGTAATATTTTCTATCTTTTTTTCATTTATCTTCTTTCTTACTTAAGATGATACACTGGTATTTCTTTTGAAATAGCATATGATGATATCTTCTTAAAGATGATATGAATAAGTTGCACATTTGTAATGGTTGATTTAGTTATTTGCACGTGATAGGTGAATACGGATATTTTTGGCTGAACGATTTAATTAACCATTACACAAGTACATGTGTTTCTTTATGTATGTATTAATATTATGTACAACATATGCAGGTGCAAATGAGAAGGGAATTATTGGCGACAGAATTGAATGAGAAATTTATTGAGAGGGTTCCTGTTATTCCTACAAAGGTTGTGGACTGTATCATGGAGAGAATACACAAGTTCAATAGTGACAAAAGAATTATAAGCTTTTTTGACATATGGATGAAAACTTTCCTAATGAAACTCCAAATACGAGAATGGACTCTGCATCTGGTGCACCATCTTGTTCTCTCCCCTTGTGGTACTCTGAACCAACTGAAGAACCAAAATATAACGTTATATTAGCAAAAGGGTTGTTGATTTGGATCATCTTGTAGAGAGCAAGTGGCCAAAACTCAGCGGATGTTAAGAGGGGAATGTTTTGGGTTTTGTCTTTTTCTTTTTTTTATCCACATATGTTTATGAATTTTAGGTTTTGTCAATCACAATGTAACTTGTACATACCACCAAGTGCATCAATTTAGTGGATTTTTTCATTCTTCTTGTCTATACCTGCTTAAATTTAATGGATCTCTTGTGGTGGGCATTTTATGCACAAACTTGTGAAACATTCTACATAAGCAAATTTCCTTAAGGAGTTGAACATAAATTTAACAAAAACATAAACTGCCAAAAAGTAAAGGAACAGATAAAATCAAGACCTTTTCAAAAGCATCGACATAAACATAATCTGAACCAAAAAGGTATGAGTTCACCACAAAAATCATATACACTAATTCTTCTCTTCAAATCTCAAGATCTCCCTTAGTAAACCTTTAGAGCTCATTACTTCTCTTTGTGATATTATCTAGACAATCATCAAAAATTAGCAGACCTGCATAACATTCAAAGATTTAAGTCAAATTCTGATAAGATCTATAAAAAAAGTTTAAATAGAACCTTAACAACAATGGTCGCACCTATAACCCGATACAACAAAAATACTACAAGTCTTCAAGACTCTTATATTTCTCAAGTTGTGACAGCAGCTCATCCTCGCTTGATACCTATGAGGGAGCAAACTAAACAGGTGTGGTAACGCTAAAAGACCTCCCATAATTCTAGGGCATCCCCATATTGGGAAATAGTGGATGCGTACATATTCATTAATCTCTTGCGGTTGTCTGCTCTTTCCAATTTTGGATCAACATATACCCTCGATGAGAAACTCGAATCAACCCTCAATCTTTCCTTCCTTGTCCATCGGCTTAGTATGTACTCCTCTGGTATAAATACAACACTTTTTTGTTTCAGTAACCACAAAATGTGACTACATATAACACCCATATAAGTGAAATAATTGCAATTATATTAATGAAACCCATTGATAGAGGTGATAGTATGTCGTCTGGCCATCGAACAATTACGATCTGGGTCATGGCTGCAAACATGTACCTTGACCTTTTTGGAGTCAATATTTTCCCTTCAACAATTCATTACAATCCAAGAAGCCTTCTCAAATTGTTCCAAAAAAAATGGTCAAAACAAAAGGAGTGTAGACTTTTGATGCATAAACACAAAGTGGATCAGTAAACTTTAGAATGGATAACTTGTCATCCATTTTAAAATTCGATCGAAGCTCCTTGTACCGCATATCATCAACAGCTTGCTGAAAGTGGTTGAAAAATCGAGGCATATTCAGTACTGTCTTCAAGTATTTACTCAAGGTCGCATTAAAACTTTCACTCAATTGCATAGTCCTTTTGCCAGTACAGAAAATACTCACGATGTATATTGGGGCCCACTTCTCACGCTTCTCATATATCTTACGCAACCAATCATTATCATAGAGTCCATGGTCATTGATCATCTTAGACCACTTCAAGCTCAAAATCATCTACATCAGCATCAAATAAAAGTTTATCCCATTTCTTCTTAAAGTCTTTGTCACGAAACAATGAACCTAGATTCTTCAATGCATTCTATTGAATATACCATACACAGAGGAAGTGATGTGTGTCTGGTAAGACACTAGGATTGAAGCAAGCATTGCAGCATCTTGATTAGTAAAAAGAGACTAAGGTGCTTTCCCTTCCATACACTAAACGAAGTTCTCGAACAACCACTTGAATAATTGGGCTGTCTCGGCAAACAACAGGCATGCCCTAAACACTACCCGCTCCGTATGATGATTCACTCCCAAAAATGCCCCCAATGGCCAGTGCTCATTGTTTGTCCTATATGTGGTGTCAAACGAAACAAAATCCCCGAAAAGTGCATAGTCATTTCTCATATCATGATTGGACCATAATACATTAGTTATTTGCTCATCATCGTCAAACATAATCTTGAAGAAGAATTGTAAATTCTTTTGATACTGATCACCAAACTAATTAAGAAGAGCACTAGCTACTCCAATCTCTACAGATTTACTTCTTTTGCTACTCAGGTAATTTTTCAAGTCTGTTTGTGTGAATCCCAATTTCTCTCTACCCCAAGCCTGGGCCACCATCAAATTGTATGCTTGCTTTGGACAGATGTCTGCTCTGTTTGCATCGTCACACTCGAGACGCTGCAATTCGTTGATTAATCTATGTGAACGGAGCAGATGGGCTTTCGATGGTGTAGCCAACTCGTGGTTATGTTGTGCACACCAATCAAACATGCAGTACTTCCCATTTGACTGCCGCTGAATGGTGAAACTAGCAAGGCACCCACATCTAGTATTTTGTCGTTCCTTTAGTACTGGCGCATGTAGTTCAACACTTTTTCTCAAGCCTTATTTGCTGCACATGAATATTCTACTTGTATAGTAACCTTTGTCTTTATTCTAAATCCAATGTTAATTGAGTACGCATTATACCAATCATAAGCATGCTTCTCATCTCTCCACTCTAAGGTCCAAATATTAAGTAGCTCCCCGTTATTTACCCGAACCATATCACCTACACAATCCAACGATACAGTTGAAACCAAGAAAAAATTTATCGAAATCCATACACTAAGAGATTCAACATACCAAATAAAGACTTTCACAAACCTTTCGAGTTTGAGGTATTAGAAGACCCTCGCCTATTAATATTTGGACAAATACCATCCTCAATAGCTGCCATTTACCAACCTATTAAATTCAATAATAAGAAGAAATTCTTAGCTCAATTGCAAAATAAGGAGCACCCCGCACTTTCTATAAGAAAGTGCTCCAATAGGAACCATATAATTTGAATAAAAGCTCAACTTATCCAATTGAAAAGCTGATAAAATATTGAAAAGCAGAATAAGCTGATCAAATTTATCTTTTTTTATCCGACTAGTAATAGAACAATAGAGTGAAGACCTTAGGAAACAAAATGATCTTAAGACAATGTTGACCCTGCCTAAATGTATTTTTCTTCTTTGACTTTTCTCGACTTCATCAACTCACAATCTTAATGAAACCCCACAAAAGATATAGCACAAATTGTATAGGCACTGGCCTTTATGCCAAAAAAAAAATGAAAAGTGAAAAACATATAAATAGTAGTGCACGCAAAGGAAAAAATTTAATAAGTCATTATATCGTCGTGTTAAGAATAAAGTGCATCTTTTTCTGAATTAAATTAAAAAAAAAAAAAAAAAAAAAAAAAAGAACCATGCGAGGACCCACCTAAACCTATGTCCATTTAGAAAAACAAAGCAGGGGCATATTCAAGCAGAGCTTGAGTATAACATCGCAGGGGCTTGCGTCCAAAAACAATAAAACGAACAAGGTATGGGAACCAGACATACAATAATTACAATTTCAGAAGAGAAAACTGAAAAATACAAGAATAGGAAGAAGCAACATTTGATAAATTCAGTTTAGTTACAAATGAGAAAACGCAGCCACCACAAATGTTTACAATTACACAGTTAAGAGATCCTAAATACTTCCCAAAAGCTACTTACAAAACAAGGATCTATATCCGGAATAGTGACAGCCTAAACTTTAGGCTTAACATGATTCACCTAAAATTCTTCCGGGCCCATAAAACTAGTTCATGAGTCACTATAGCCAAACCTCAGTGGAGCTCATCTGACAAACCAATAAAAACCAGTATGCTAAGCACTGTCACCAGAAATTTTTGGTGCCGTATCAAAAAGGAAACAAATTGCTAAACAAGCTGGAGAATGCTAACAAACAGAGGCGGAGCCAGGGGGTGCGGGTTGGGGTGGCAGCCCCCACTGGCTCCAAAAATCCTTTGCAAATTTATTTTTTTTTTTGGTTATTAAGAAGTAGGCTTGCCCACACTAGCCTAGGCCTGCTTCCAGGGCCAGTGGGGGCGGGACGGGCCCAGCGGGGGCGCACCCACTGGCCGAGTCCCATGTGGCTTGCTTCCTTAATTTTTTTTTTTTTAAAATCATTCACCCTCTGATTTTAAAAAAAAATTCGCATGCCTCTCTCTCTCTGTGATCTCTCCGGCTCTCCCTCAACCCAGTAGCCCTCATGCCTCTCTCTCACTCACTGCTCACTGCTGCTGCTGCCATTGCCCCGCCCGATGCCCGCCCACCATCCCCGGCAGATCGCCGACGCCGCCCAACCCAGGTAAGCCCACCTGCCCACCATCTCTCTCATTCTCTTGTTTCTTTCTCTTTTTTTTTTTAATTCCCAATAATCTCACATCTCGCCTCTGCTCTCAGGTGCTGCCATGCCACCCACCGGCCAACACCACCGGTCCACCAGCCACCGGAACTCTCTGCCGATTGCCTAACTGCCTCTCCACTCCAGGTATGTGCAATTTAGACTATTTAGTTTAATTTAATTTTTCAATTTAGCCATTTAGGGTTTCAAATTTTAATCATTTCATGATTAATTTCTTATTTCTCATGATTAGTTGTTTACTTTTATTTTATTTTTTCTGCTACTACATGATTAATTTCTCGTGATTTAGTTTAATTTTCTTGGAATTTCTCATGATTTATCATTTATGATTATTAGATTATGTGCTTATAGTTATGGACTATGGTGCTACTATGCTGGTTTTTTTTGTTTTTAAGGTTTGTCTTGGCTGAATGTCTATTTCAATCATTCAATATTAATGCTTCTAACTTGATGCTTAATTGCTTATGGCTATTTCAATGTTGAACTATTTAATATGTTTATTTTATTACTTTTTGTGTCTATACTGTCTTTATATGAAAGAATTTTAGACGTGAGAGTATTTACTTCTAGAGGAGCAAAAAAAGAGTGTGTTTGCTTCTAATCCATTAGGCCCAATTCATTACAACATTTTCAGAAGATGAAGATCTGTAGGATCCAATTACCATCTCTCAGTATTAGCAAATAGTTCAGTAAGTGTATTTCATTATTTTTAATGTTTTTAGTTCTTAATTTGCGATATTGTAATTTTAAGACACTTTTTATATTACGTGAAATTTTTTTTTTGATAATTTTGCCTTAGAAATTTGACGTACTCATTTTATATCCTAGATACGCCACTGCTAACAAAAGCCACCAAAACAACCTCACAGCAGTCATTTGACAACCAAAAGCTCAGGACAGCCTAAAGCAATGCTCCATTCATGGATTAATCCCATATACAAGTCAAACGACACATAACACGATCATTATTACTGTTCGGTTCTGAATACCAAATATCAACTCCATTGAAAAGTCTCCACCTATAGTTCGTATAGCTAGTTTTTTCGATGATGAAGAGTGAAAGGAAAGATTAAAAAAAAAAACTCACTTTTAGCTCTTGAGAGGGATTCGGCGAGCAAAGGAGTGCGAGATGAGGTCTGTCCAGCGAGAGGAGGAGCAGAAGAGCGATGGTGACAGAGAAGGAGAAGGAGAAAAAACTTGGAGAGGAAAGAATTGGTCACGCAAGAAGTGTCGAATAGTTGAAGAGAGAGGCTCAAAGTCAAGCGTAAAAGAAAACTAGAGGGATTGAGCAATCAAGCCATGGAGCCGATGGAGCCGGAAGCAAAAAAAAATTTATTAAATGAGATGGACTGTTTTTCACCGTTGGATCTGCAACTTCAACTCTCAGCTGTCCATCCGGTACCTTCGGAGGCAATCCCGTTCCGCTAGAACCATCACGAGGCAAGTCAGTTTTGCCTTGTAATTGGACAGAAGTTTCGTTTCTGTTAATTCTGTGCCTTGTGCTTTGTTCCTTCGTTATTTTGCTTTGGATATCTTCCGGGTCTTCCATCTCCTTGACAATGAATATTCCTAGTGGATGATCTTATATATAGTTCCCACAAGGTTGGTGCCGGTGAGATTAGTCAACGAATTTTCCTTCCTTCCGTCGGGTTGAAAGGAGACAGTACTGTGTCTACCTGGCTCGCGATGGTCAACTTTATTCTCCATGCCGGAATCCATTTGATCATACCTCAATTCTTTAAAAGTCACAAAGTGCTGGATCATCGGCGCATGCCAAGCAGAAAATGGGCTACAAAGAAATGAGCTCAACGTTTTTATACAGAAGACTGCTTAATGCCGATCAGACCTACAGAGAAAGCCCAAATACATTCTAACATTTCTGCAATGCGAGCAACAACTATACACTCTCCCTCCATTAATGCGGGGGTTTGTGCCAAGCGAGGCCCGAAAAATCTAGGACCCAGTCCAATAAGAATCTCTACCGACATATTTTGTCATAACTGATTATTTGAAATTCGTAAAAACATTGATCCGGGTATGCCCCGACGATAATGCAGGCCGTCTCTAAAATAAATTGGGCTTTAGGCAAAATCATAAAAAGAGGTATTTTATAATAAATTATAAATTATTATATTAAAATATAAAAATATCAACAAATTTTAGTTAAAAATTATTCTTCTTTCTTTTTAAGAAGCAAAATTACTTATCAATGCTTTGTATTCAAAATTTGTCAAGAGATCATTTTCAATTGATAATATAATTAGCCATTTAATGTTTCTTACGTCATAGTAGATCTTGGATATGATTTTATTAGTTTCAGTTTTAAAAAACTTCTTACCTTATAAGGAAGATTTAGATTTTGAAATTGAATAAACACTTAAAAATTAGCTAGAAAGAAGGAAAGATATGACCTTCACAATAGAAAAATAAGGAAAAATGGTGAAGGGAAGAGTGAAAGTAGGCCGATATCAATTGAGAAGTGGGTTATAAAGAAGGAAGATAGGCGTTCAGAATAAAAGATAAGGAAACGTTTAGTGAAAGTAGGGATAAAGTAAGAATTAAGAAAGAGTAAAAGTTGGAAGCCCAATAGTCTTTTTTTCAATTTTAAAATTGGAAGTCCAATAGTCTTTTTTGAATTTTAAAGTTAGAATTCGTCTCCTTTGAAATTTTGAATTATGTTTTCCTTTGTATTAAATGAGGATTTCAAAAAGTTTAACAAATATTTTGAGACTTATTTTTTTTTCATCAAAACCCCAATTTATTCCCCAAAAAAAACAAAGTACAAGAAAAGGTACAAATCATAATGGCGGATCTATGCCAGCATACACCCAAGGTAACTTAAGAGAATGCTCGCTACTATAGGGGTTGTGACCCGAACTAAATTCAGCAGCGGCCTAACGAGCAAGTTGGTGCACAACTACATTTGCACCTCTAGGAGTATGGACAGCTTGCCAACTCTCCATTTTATTGCAATCCTACACAATCTCAGAAATCATACTATAGATCCTCCATTCCGTTCTAATAGGCCACATCTGAAAAGCCTTAATCACAATCTCTGAGTCCCTTTCCAAAATAATATCTCAAAATCCCATCTACATGGCATACTCAATTCCCAATTTTGCTGCAGCAACCTCTCTTTCTAATGGTTGAACTGCCTTTATCTTTTCAAACGTGGAACCTTTCACCACACCATTAGAATCTCTAATGAGTGCAGCGATAACAGCAAACTGATCTCGAATAGCCACATCCACATTGACCTTGACCTTCCCATTAGGTGGAGCCTTCCAAACATACTTCTCTTGTACCAAAGCATTCTTCTGTTGCCAAGCATGCCAATGATCGTCGCTAAGCTTCCCAACCCGAGATGCCAACTCCTGCACCCCGCATAACTTCCCCTCATGAACAACACAATTCCTCGCCATCCACAACAAATCTATAGCAATCACAGCAAAGAGTTGAAAACGATGTTGATCCTCCAATGCAATGCCTATGAGCTGATGTGGATGACACACTTTTTGCACCCAATCTGCTACGAAACCCGTACTAAATCTCACTATATTAATTTGCCATGGGGATTCGCTCTAAATGGCTCGACTATATGGACACAAAAATAATAAATGGTTAATGGTTTCATGTCACGCCCCGTGCCAGTACTTACCCCCTAGGCTCTCCTATCGTAATGGAATGCACACAAGCAGGGATTACGGCACGAAAAAATCTGATAACTGGCTTTAAAAACAAGCTTAGCGAAAATAGTGTCTAGAAATGTATAAGTATATTAAGGAAGGAAAAATAATAATTTTCAGGGATTTAACAAACAAGTCGCACTGAATTAAATAGGGAAAATAAAATGGATTAATTAAGGAGATGTCAAAACTACAGTTAAAAATTTAAAAGTAGGTTGTGGCGTAAGGAGGGACAGAATAAAAGGAATTACACATACAAATTGATTTGTTTTATACAGGTAACACGTTACAAAAAACAAAAACTTTTTACGAAAATACAAAAGTAACGAGATAATAAATACAAAAGCGGAAGTTGTCTACAACTTTCTGTCCCATCACATCCATGAAACCGGCTAACGGTAACAGAACCTAAAACAAAAAATGACTACCACTGATGTCTAGTCCATCTCTGACTCAATGTCGGAGGTTAGGTCGATAATCTTGTTATCCCAGTTGCCCTCCACTGGCGGCGCCGGTGGAGGAGGGACAACGTGCAGAAGAGCCGGATCAACATCGATCAAATCGAAATCCTCAACTCGAGGAACTGGAGAAGCAGGTGGATCCTTGAGGTACCATTGGGGCTCGTACCCCACGAATACCTCAAACGATTCGGTGACATAAGTCCATAATTTAACCACTACAATGTAGGGATCAACATCCAAAGTCTGCTCGCTCATAAATGTCAGCATCTGATATGTCCGATGTCCACGGCAATACATACAAGAGATTAAACCATAAAGGGGTGAGTCCTATTGACTCAGTAAATGGGGAAACAAAGAATATGCCACGCAAAACAGGTAAGCATGATTAATCAAAATAATCTGTAAGCATCAATAACACTAAACAGGAAAATGATGCAATGCAGGAATGATGCATCTGTTTCCCGGTCACTGTACTTCCTTTCTTTCTTTTTTCCACTTTCTGTCTGTCGAGGTGTCCTTTCATCGCTCTGTTTAACCCCAGAGTCAGGGTTGTGCGTCCCTCCTCTCCTCTGGGACTGTCCCGTGCCCCGCACCAGGACCCTGTCAAGCGTATATTGTTTCACGCCAAGGATACCAACCACTATCCTTTCAGTGCGGCTTACACTATCCTACTGTGATCGGTACCGTCACCCTGTCATCGGACCACCTCTGGTATGGGTTTCATTCCGGCCATGTGGGCAGTTCGGTCAATAGCTTCTCCATACCCATGATATATTGATGTAACAGGTATCAAAATGAGTAATAAATTTCATGGACCAATTGTCATATAAAATGCATATAAAATAAAGCAACCTAAATTCACAGTAACTTTTCTTAATCCATAAGTAAGTGTTCATTTCATGATATTCATGCATTAGACTCGGTCCAACCTAACATGTACCATATGCTGTTAATAGGCAAGTCCAACAACTTATACAATTAAGTTATTTTTATTTATTGCTAACCCAATAAGGACTGGCTGTCTTTAAAAGAAAGGATTTTAAAGCTCTTGACTAGTTTCAAAAGAAAATCCTCCCTGGGCACGTTTTATAAAAATCTCCCCGAGCACGTTTTATAAAGTTCTCACCTGGCATATTTCATCAAAGTCTTCCCGAGCATATTGTATAAACATCTTCCCGGGCACGTTTTATCAAAGTCTTCCGGGCATATTTTATAAAGATCTCCCCGGGCACATTTTATAAAGATCTCCCCAAGCATATTTTATAAAGATATCCCCAGGCACATTTTATAAAGATCTCCCCGGGCACATTTTATAAAAGTCTTTTCCGAGCATATAACCAATATAAAACAAAACAACATGTAACCAATATAAAACAAAACAAGTCCTTTTCAGGCATATAATAACAAGGCCTTCAACAATAATTTCCTCGGGCATATAAAACAAAAGGCTTTCCCGACCATATATATATAACGAGTTTTTCTTTCTCAAACTTCATGACTCAAAGGATCTAGCCTCAGGTGGTCCACTCAACGTCTTTTAGTCCTTTCTCCTTCGCATTTTATCACAGTGATACGAATGGGTTACTAGTCTTTTCTCATCTCATGGTAAAAGTCACGTTTTAAGCACTACCCGAACCACCCCAATACCCCTCTTTAAGACAACTCTACACCCTTACCTCAGTCGAGTCTATACTGCCTTTCCTTGAATAAAAACACCTCAGTCTCTTTTCTCCTTGACTTCTCCTTCCTCATTCCTCTTATCCTTCGATCAGCTGGTCTCTCTCACGTCGCTCTCCCTTCCTTTCTCTCTATCAGTTTGGTGAAAGTTCTCAGTTTCTATATGTCTCGGAAGCACTCCATTTCACGTCTCTCTCTTTTATTCTTCTAGTTTATACTATAAGTAGAAAGCAACGAATTCACGGTGTACTTCCCTACCAGCCTATAGGTCTAGACCCAATCATTAGAGAGAGAGAGGGATAACGAGGTCGTACACGTCTGCTGCCACCAGAATCTTCATCTCGTACATCTATTGTACACGCAACACGTCAAAAAGAGAGAGCCAATGGCCATCTTCATCTAGGCGGTCAAATAAGAAGGAGGGAAGTAAAACGTGAAATGGGATAAGAGTGCATTTAATGCTGTGCATACGGTTAGGACACGTAAAAAGTAACATGCAAAAGGAAGCTTAATTAACGTAAAAGTTAGGCATACCGGAAGCTCAAATAGCCCGGGGTCCAGGGCTTACACAGCTCGGGGTCTAAAACTCAACTACTCGGGGTCGGGAAATCAAACTGCTCGGGGTCGAGAACTCAAACTGCTCGGGGTCAAGAACTTAACTTCGGCATGCAGCACTCAGACTGTCTTACCAGGATTTTACAGGCTTGCCCCGACCATCCCAATTACCTTCTTGAATGTAAACACAAATACAAAATTTCACATTAGCACTATATACTATAGCTCCAAAAAAGGAAGGGGCATTACATCAATGATATAAAAACAAATATAATCACCTAGGTGTAAATGGAAGAGAATTAAAGATGTTCGAAGAATAATTGAAGTAAGAAAATTTCACAACGTACTATTTATATTATCTCACATATATACCAAATAGGTGCAAAAAAGCTGGGTGTTACATTTCAGGAGCCTCCCCACACAATGAACAGCTTGCCTCATCATTTTCGTCACAATAATTCCCTATCCTCTCAGCCACCCTCACCTTTGTCGGCAACAAATCCCATAAAACCTTCCAAAGCAATAACTTTAGATGTTCATGTATCAATAACCTCCAAAGATCTCTCCATACCTGAGCAGATATCACAGGTAGCCCATGAGAACGTCGACATACTAGCCACTGATGTACAGACTTCACAGTAAAGTCCCCTGAAGATTGTAGCGTCCAAAACACTTCAGCTGCATGCCCTGGTCCAACCACTTTTATTTTAAGGATTTCAATTGCCGATTCATGTGTAAAAAGGTGTCTAACCTCTGCCAAGTTCCAACTACACCCATCAGCTTGCAGAAGATCCTTCACAGTGACAACATCTCCCAGTCCCACGTCATCCCTAAGACTCGGTCTGAATCCAGAAATCGTAAGAACCCAAAGATCCCTATCAAGTGCAATATCCTGCCCACTTCCCACTTGAAAACACATCTCATTTTTCAGCACCTCTCGAGCTTTAACAATACTTTTCCACACCCAAGAGGAATTTCCAGTTGCCTCAACCTGCCAAAAGTCTATACCTTTCAAATACTTCCCACGTAGCACCCTCACCCACAAACTTTCTTTTTCAGTGATCAGTTTCCAAGCCAACTTCGAGATCAAAGCATGATTAAACTCAGAAAATCGCCTAATACCCAACCCCCCTTCACATTTAGGAAGACAGATGGTTGATCAAGCCTTCAAAGTCAAGTGTTTATTTTGCTTCTCAGAATATCCCCACCAAAAAAATTTTAACGCCTTATCAAGTTCCTTACACCATGATTGCGGCAGCAAATAGAAACTCATCAAATAGGAAGGAGTAGTACTAGCCACAGCCTTAATCATTACTGTTCTCCCTGCCTGTGATAAAAATTTAGCCTTCCACCCTGAAAGCTTATGGAAAAATTTTCTTTTATATCCGCAACAGCATGTGTACGGTTTCTAGGAATCAATAAAGGTAGTCCAAGATGCTTGGCCTTAGGGGGCAATTTTTTTAATCGAAGTTGATCCAAAATAGGAATTATCACTTGACCCCGAAAATTCTTACTAAAATGCATCGAAGATTTCTCTCTATTCAATTTTTGGCCTGACCACTTCATGTACTTTTCAAGACAATCATCAAGCTTTTTTGCCTCACATACTTACGCCTTTGCAAACAAAAGGAGATCATATGCAAAAAGAAGATGGGACACACTAGGAGCCTCCCAACCCACCTTTATACCATGGAGAGTACCTTTTTACTCTTCACACAATAAGAGTCGAGATAAAATTTCCGAACAAATAATGAAAAGATAAGGAGATAGAGGATCACCTTGGCGAATATCCTGCGAAGGCTGAAATTTTCCATAAGGGCAACCATTGATAAGAATTGAAAAAGAAGTAGTCGAAATACACTGCTTTATCCAATTTACCCATCTATCACTAAAACCGAATTTTTCAAAAACCTTCAATACTAATGGCCACTCCTCCCTGTCATATGCCTTCTCCATATCTGCCTTGATAGCCATCCACCCTCCCCTTCCCTTTTTATGATTCATACCATGAAAAATCTCCGTAGCAACAATATAATTATCTTGAATCGCTCTCCCAAGAATAAAGGCAAGTTGGTAAGGCGAGATAAGCTTTTGTAGCACCACCTTCAATCTTTCCGCCATTATTTTGGATATAAGCTTGTAGATCACATTACATAAACTAATAGGCCGGAATTGATTAACTTTGGACGGATTATCAACTTTCGGAATCAGCGTAATATTAGTACTATTCAACTCAGGGAGCATCACCCCATTTTCAAAAAAATCTTGAACCGCGTGGATCACATCCGCCCCAACCACCTCCCAAAAGTGCTTAAAAAATAAAACCGTCATCCAATGCGGTCTAGGAGCTTTCTCTGGGTTCATCTTTTTGAGTGTACTATAAATCTCCTCCGCATCCGGAATTTGAGTAAGCAAATCATTATCTTCACTAGTAATCACTGGATCAAGCAAATTTTCCAAATCATCCAGAATAGTCAGAGCACTCGATAAGAACAACCGCTGATAGAAAGAGACCAACTCACCCCCAATTGCTGAACGGCCCGAAAGCCACTCTCCATTTTCAGACTTCAGCTTCGAAATTGAATTCCGACACCGACGAATAACCGTAGAGGCATGATAGTATTTTGTATTCAACTCACTTGATACCAACCAAGAAACCCGTGACTTTTGCCGCCAAAGCAACTCCTCCCTCTTCAGTTGTTCATCCAACTCCCATAAAAGCTTCCGCTTCAATTGAAAATTCATCACAGTAGGTGACGCTTGCTGGACTCCTGCAAGTTGGTCCTTATTTTTTCTTTTGTTAAGTTAAAATATTTAAATTTTGGGGCCTATAACCTATTAAATATTAAGTAAACTAAAAAATTGGGGGCCTTTTTATTTTAGGAGCCTTAGACAATTGCCTAAACTGTCTATGTTCAAAGACGCCCTGCGATAATGAAAAACTAAAAATTACTAAATAACCTCCTATCGTAGGAAAAGAGGGAGGGAGAATCTTTTTACCAGCTTTATAAATAGAAGAAACCAAAAGTAAAATATATGCATGTGGCAACGGAAAAGATGGTTCTTCGAGGTCAAGTGTATTGAATAATTAATTCGTCAAACTATCATTTTCCAATTAACAAAGCAGCTACTTTTCTTTCGTATGCATACAAAAGTATTCCTAAAGGACAAATAGGTGAAGATGGTATGTCCAAACACAATTGGTTGCGGCTGAGACATCAAATTTGCTTGTATCTTAATGGCTAGTGCTTAAAATATCGGACATTTTTTGGTTCTCGCAGAGAGATAGAAAAGAAACGTGCAATTTCTTGATGGGTTTAGTCCAATGCATGCAATTGGGCGATGTAGGTCGTCACGAAGAAAAAGACAATGACATGGCTCTCTGACAAAGTCAAAAGTTATGGAAGAATTGAGTTGAACTTCAATTATGCAAGAAAGAACAGTGAAAAAGGTAATCGGTATTTCAGATGCATGTGAGAATCAGCCAATTCATGAGAGTAATTCAACAGAAGGGGCAGAGGCTGAGCCCTGATCAGAAATGTAATGAAGGCAAAGTGAATGGAGGAGCCAACTTCACAACACCATTCAGTTTTGGAGATTGCATATATTTGTTTTGGCCCGGGTAGCAAAAAAATAATAGATGCAAGGTGGATCGGGATAAAACCAAGTTAACACAATTAAATTCTGAGTACTTAAAATCGTCTCACTCTCCAAGCACTAAGTAAGTTAAGAGATTCGAATCTCAACCAATTACTTGAGAAGCATACCCACTAACCTGTCAAGTCAACCGCTAAAGATAAAAATCTATTTTAAAAATTAACGATAGTTTTTAACTGATTTATTTTTTAATACTTCAATTATTTGGGCAATTTTCAAATACTACCTTACCCTTAAAGAACCTCATTAATTAAAAGTTAATCTCTTTCGTTAACTACTAATTGTATTAGTCTCTTGAATGATGTCATGCAGCCATAGGAAGGTTAAAGAATCCAAGTAATATGCCTGAAAACAGCGATGAGTTTCAAGTGTAAGTAAACTATAAAACCTGTGCCGTGCCGTGCCTTTCCCATGCTATTGCCATTAAATAATGTAATAGAACCATTTGACAGTGTTTTTTTTTCTTTTCTTTTTTGTTTCTACCCTTTCGTAACGATACCTTAACGTTTAATTTGTCTGATATGGTTGTTTCCACGAATGGATAATCTAAGTAGCTAGACGAATTTAAAGGCAATTCTTCAGGTTCACTGGTTCAGGCCAAAAGAAAATACTACTAAACAATCAAGGGAAGCTTGATCTCAAACTTGAGAGAGAGAGAGAGAGAGAGACGGCTTGTAGATTTTTGCTGATCGAAATAAATTTACGTGCAGATGTTATGGGGGCGAAAACGAAAAGGGTTGGCATGCATGTGTGCAGTGGCGGAACGAGAGGGTATCGACCCAGGGCGGTCGATACCCATTCGTCCGCCCAAAACATATTTTTATATGTAAAAATTTTTTTTTTTTTTTTTTTAATCATACTTGGCTTGATCCGATACCCATCAGGTCAGGCCAACTAAAGTTTTCTATTGGGCAGGGATGTCAATAGGAAATTCAACTAGAGTTTTTTTATTTGAGCTTTTATGTAAAATGGATTTTTGTGTAATTTTTATTGGGTTATTGGTTGATGGGTCTGTAATTTCAATTTTTCTGCTAATATATTGTTTTGCTGTAAATTTTTGAAGTTTTCTTGGTGAGTTGGTTATTTTTATTTTTTTTTTTATCATATTGCATGTGATAGCTCATCTTTGGACATAAATTAGGTGATCAACTGGTTAGACATAATTGTGCACAGTGCACCTCTCAATTGGTATTTTAATTTCTGAAATTCCCCATGAACTATCAAGATATTTGTTATTGAGGGACTTGGGGAAAGTAATTTCTTCTTGATCAATGCTGCTAAGCAAAATACGCAAGTAAAAAATGACGCTTGTCTACATTGATGGATTCAAGAAGAGAAGGAAAGTTGAAAAAAATGGTGCTGTTAAAGAACAACTGGTATATGGTTTTCCACCAGAGTATGATGCAAAATCGTAGGATACAATTGTTATCTTTTCAGTTGTAGCACATAGTACGGTACATGTATTCTAATATTTTAAATACTTTTAGTCCTTAATTTTCGACATTGTAATTCTAAGACAATTTTTGCATTACGAAAAAAAAAATTCTTGTCATTTCGCCTTTAAAGTTCGACATCCATAAATTTCAATCCTGGTTCCGCCACTGCATGTGTGGATCGCAGAAGCTGAGGGACAGAAGTTCAGGGGGGGACAAGAATGCTTTGCCAAATTGAATGTTCTGGCATAATTAGCGATCGCGCGAGCCGACCATGTGAAGCATACTTTGGAATTATATCACGTAGAACGTATCTACTGGGCTGGCTCGTGGAGAGTCAGAGAGATATGGCAAATCTAGTTCAGGCACTCCCACGCACGTTCTTGAGCATGTTCAAACACTTGTGGTGGGGTTGCCACCTCCACACCCTGCACAACACGCACATTCCGCTCGTGCAATATTTCCCCTTATCTCAAGTCTTCCTGTGAGCAGGTAAGGGTAAAAATTGTTTGATATTATATCTTCTGTAATTTTTTATTTGAATTATAGGAGAATTTAAAGAAAAATAGACACAACAGATAAATTTCATTATAAACTCATATTACTTGAAATTTTATATGGGCAGATATAGGCAACATTAAATAGTATAGTTTTTATTATTTTATTTCTCTCTCCAAATTCTATCATGTAATTCAGACAGAGAATTGCAGAGAATCTTCATATGATAAATAACGCACAAAGTGGTTCACAAGCGAACATAATAAAACAAAAATCTCGAAGTAAATCCATTTTGTAAAAAAAAAAAAATTGTGTATTATTCAATACGGCCCGATTGGTTACATCTATCATTTGTTGAAAATAATCATATCCAAAGTCAATGTCAGTATATAACTCACTATAAATGGGCAATGCAATTAGTTTATCAAATTATGACTTTTTATAAATATGGTTTGCTGATTAGTTAGGTGCCTTTTTGCTATAAAACAGCAAAACAATTGCTACTAGTTGATGATTTACAATTAAGTATAAAACAAAGAGAATATCATATTTTGTCTCATATCTATCTATGTGCAAAAATCAATCAACTCTCATGTTTCAATATATTTTATTACGCCGCATATGTTTTGAAAATAATTAATCATCACTTTTTATTTGATTGGGTGGTTACACCACATGAAAATTGATATAAATGTCCCTCCATAAGTTTCAAAAATATTGAGAAAATCATTAAAAAAATAAAATATGATATATATATATAATATTTTTAGGGAAAAATACATTTTTCACCCACAAACTACCATAGTTTTTACACTTTGCACCCTTTAACTACCAATTTTGACACATTGCACCCTTTAACAACCAATTTTTGACACTTTACACCCTTTATCAAATTTTTAGATTAAAATGACGATAATGCCCTTGACCCATTTTGCATATATTGAAAATATTGTTGTCAATTCATTAATTTTTAAGGGTATTATTGTCAAATAGAGGATGCAAAGTGTTTAATATTAGTAATTGGAGGGTGTAATGTGTCAAAGTGGGTAGTTTAGGGTGCAAAGTGTCTAACATTGGTAGTTTGAGAGTGCAATGTCTTAAAGATGGTAGTTTGAGGTGCAATGTGTTATTACCCCGGTAGTTTTGTGGGTGAAAAGTGTATTTTTTCCATATTTTTATATATTTATTTTTCTATTTTTTCTTGTAAGGATATTTTGGTCAATTCACAACAATCAATTATGGTTAAAAAAAAAAGTGAATAGATATCAATAGTATAAACGTCCAGCAATTAGGTAGATGGTAGATTGATAGCAATCTTCGAGCACGGAACCAACTCAGGCATGAAATAAGGGTCTGCTTGAAAGGTAGAAAAAGAAACCTTGTATAGGTACATTTTTCCTCAAATTTAAAGGGAGAAAGACGAGGAAATCGACCTAAGTTATTTTAGAACATGAGTTCCTAAAATAACCCATGCTGAAAATCCGCTTTGGTCAATTGATAAATGGGTCCCCTCCCTTCCCATGTTCGGCGTTGATGGGTGGGAAATGTCTTGCCACCACATCAAGGGTAGAGAATCGGGTACCCTCTTCCACGCATCTGTGCGGAGGAACGAATCTCCTTCCCCGCGTTTAGTGGCGGAGCCAGGGGGTCAGCGGGGGCCACTGCCCTCCCAAAATTTTGAAAACTCCGTGTCCAGTGTTCTTTACACAGTTTTCACAAAAATTCCACCCCAAAAAATTTTTAAAACCCCTCTTTAATATATATATATATATATATATATAGTTTTTGACAAAATCAATATTTAGGTCCCTTAAATATTTGAAATTACATGTTTATTAAATTTCAAGATTTAGTTTGAATCTTGACAATTTGTAAAAAAAAATAAATTAAATTAAATTCAAAGGTTTTAGACAATTTTTTTCTTGTGACAATATATTTAAGATTGAATATATTTTTATCCATGTTCTTTCTATTTTCTTTAGAAATGTAACTTGGAGAAAACATTGAATAATTTTGGGTTTTAAGGAGAAAATTATTATTTATAATTCATATCTTCCTTAATAAGAGAGTATATCTCTAAGTCAATAGCTTATTAATAATATTATTATTTCTTTAAATTAAAAGTATAACCTAATGATAAATATTTTTATGCTATATATTTTTATTAAATTAAATAAAAAAATTTCCAAATTATGTTATTATTATACGAAATCGCCCCCTCTCCCAAATATCAATTTCTGGCTCTGTCACTGCCTAAGTAGATAGACAGGGGAAGTATCCCCCCGACACTACTTCTTTCACCACACAATTTTTTTTTTCTTTCAAAGAAGATAAAAGCTCGCAATAGCTTAGGGAGTGTGGACAAATTGCGGTTGGTAGAACCTAGACTCAGTCAGGAGTTACTGTTTAGCCAACACGAGACTTCAGATATTTGATATGTGACTTTATATTATTTATATGTGTTCCAAGCTTCTTCGTATTATGTCATCGATTTCGTTAAAAATTTGAACATAAATGTAATGGAGGGAATGTGTGATAACCTTAAAATATATATGAAAAGAACTGCAGGGCTGGGGACCAAAACGATTTTCTCAAAGTTTCTTTGTGTTTTCGTGTGATTAATGGAGGTAATGGAAGGTATGCAAAAGGGTGTCGGGAGAGATTTTGATTTGGGACATTTTGGACTGGTTTCTTGCCTTGTAATTAAGTCCCTGGCGCCTATAAAAGAGAATTTTCACTCAGAAGTTGAGCACACCTCAAAAATCTCGTCCTTTCCTCTCTCTAAAGAAATGTTCATTCATTGTTGGGGTTATTTGCTCTCTTTAGTCCTCTTTTCTCCTTGCGGCCCGTGTGTGTTAGGAGAAGTGTGGGAATTCGATTTCCTAAGCAAATCAGGTAAGGGAGTAATTATACCATTTTCCTAAAAAAAAATTTGACAATAATGGAAATATAATTTTTTTTAATCTGTTTTGTGATTATTATTGCAAAAATATGTTTTGTGTTTGTGTTTAAAGACATAATTATTATATTGTTTTTAAACTATCTATCGGAATAGATTTCATACTTCATAACATTTCACCATGCTCCGCAACCCTAGCACCTATCCTGAATGGTTGGCTATGCGCTATGCTTTTCCTAATCTTGGGTTAACACTATAATGTTGCACGATTGCAACTTGAAAACATAGCTGATATCATTTGTTATATGTTTTAGTAAGAAGTCGCCCCAAAAGCTAGTTCAAGAAAGAAGGAAGCTCAAGGTATATAAACCTCAAATTGACATCTTATACTACTAATGTGAAACGAATCTCATATTCTCCGAATGATGTATAACGTTATAGTATAAACTCAAATTGTAATTTATTAATTTTAAAAATTCAAACAAGTTTTTAAAAATTTATTAAAATTCAAATAGTAATTTTCCCAAAAACTCAAGCATCCGGCGGATCTGATAGGTAAAATCGGAGACTGGTTAGAGCTTCCAGGAAAAATAAGATAGGATGCATTAATTCATGGGTCAAACATGAACTTGATTAAAAATCAGGTCGTGATCTTTTTTGTTTAAGAAATTAAGATGTCGTGAATTCGTCAATCCACCTCCAGTTTTGTACTACCTCGTTTTTGGAGTCGTTTCAGGATGATCTTTGTTTTGCAAGTAAAATAAACATGTACATCGTGCTTGCTCTATTAGCCAATTACATTGAATTAAATTAAAGCGCAGAATCTTTTAACGAATATGGTGGGAGTAATTGACTAGTAGCAAACCAACCAGTTATTTTCAGCCGCTTAGAAAAAAAAAATCAAATCAAATAAGCTGTTGGACCACCTGGGGTGTCTCGCCCAGCTCCAGTCCAGCAAGTACTTCCAATAGATATAGTACAATCACGAATCACGTATTTCAAGATTTCCAGTATCGCCCCCACCGCACTGTCTTCTAAATTCTATTTGACCGTCATTACCTACACATAAGTTAAAGAAGCCAAGGGTATAATTGGAACCTGAAAGCGTCGGTCCCTGGCGTAAAGAAGTGACAGATAAGCTTTCACGTGGGTCCCAGCATCCATTGCTTCGCCTTCTGTGCGGCACGTGAATGACAGCGTGTGAAAGTAGGATTTTTCTTTCCCTCCCTTGTCTCCTTCCCCCTGCTGAGTCAAAGGCGTTTTTTTTTTTTTTTTTTTTTTTGGCCGCATTTCGCTACCGCCAGAAGTTTCCTGCATTTATTTTGTTGTTTATCTATTCGGCAAATACATACCCTTCACAATGTTCTCGAAATAACGGAAGTACCCTTTTGCCGCAAAATGGAGAACTTGTGACGCTCATTACTCTACACCCCCACTTTTTTTTTTTTACTGTTTTGTTAATGTGATATTTTCTTCGTTTTTTTTTGTTTCTCGGTAGCTTCATATTATTTCTTTTTTTACCGAATTTTTTTTTTAAATTTTTTATGAAAGTTAGTAAAAAAATGATGAGACACATTATATAATTGAATTTGTTATATTTATTTTGATGAAGAGGGATAATTTGATAAAGAGAGAGGTGATTTTGTAGTTTTTATTATTATTATTATTTAAAAAAAATTGAAAAACAATTGTTGTATGTCCCTTATGTAAATATCAAATATTGAAAAAGTTAAAAAAATTCAATCTCAAAATTTTGAGTTTGCAAATATGCCCTAGTTTTTTTTTTTTAGGCTTATTTGAATCATAATTGATACGTTTCTTAAGGTTTTTTTTTTTCTACGCAACCTGAATACGTTTTTTAAGGTTAAATGGCTGATATGTGTGTAGCAATGCAGTGGAGCAACACGTTGCAAGGTTGCATAGCCTTCGTCTGGAAAAGTGGTAGGATTCGAGGGGGGCAAAAATGACTGACAAATAGGACTAGAGTACTAGACCACGTCGGCCAGAGTGGCCAAAAACGACGCGGTATTATGAAATAATGACACACGCCAAACACGTTACACCAATTTTTCTTTTTAAAAGCCGAAAATTAAATGCAAATCACGTGCTTAGTACACGCGCCCCTAGGTTCACGCTAACGTCACGTGCTGTTCACGAGTTTCATAAACTGTTTTTATCCCCCCTCTCTCTCTGTCTCTCTCGGTGAGAGTTTCTTTCAATCTCTCGTCGGCCAACGTGGCAAAAGATGACGCGGTGTTATGAAATAATGACACACGCCAAACACGTTACACCAAGTGTTTATTGTTAATAAAAAAAAAAACCCGAAAAATTAATGCATGTCACGTGCTTAGAACACGCACCCCTAGGTTTACGCTAACATCACGTGCTGTTCACGAGGTTCATCTACTTTACTTATCGTTTTGGTTCGATGGGATCGAGGGTAGATGAGATCGCCGAACGTGTCGAGATTGCCCACAGAGGTTAAACACGTGGCGCGTGGTTGCTGTGCTAAACGTGCTTATTCTGCAGTGGGATGATGGAGCCGTTCAAAACGCGTGATGCATGAATAATTGAATAAGGTTGGGCTGCATCTATGAAATAAAGAATAAGGTTGGGTTGCTGAGCTAAAAAAACAAAGATAAAAGAAAGAATATATACGGTTGGTAAGAGTTTGAAAAAGAAAAAGAAAAAAAAAAGGGACTGTGTAGAGAATAATCGAAACTATAAATAAAATTTAGTAAACGATAGACATAAAATTCTACCTCATTTAATGTTATTTATATCTATTTATATAGTATAATTTTTATAATGAAGTCCATTTGTTAAAATTGTAAAAAAAAAATTTATCTTTTGACTGGGCTTTATTTATTTTGCTTTCACCTCTTTAGCTATCATGGTTTTAAGCTTTTTTACAGTAGATTAATAAAACATTTTGGATAATAAGGAAAACAGGTTGTGATCAGCTTTGTAAATTTTGGTTCAAACGGATTTAATTAAACTAAAAAATGTATTAATTAGATTAGAGACGCAAAGTCAAACTCGAAATACACTACTACTCTTCAAATATGAATTAAATCAAAAGATTTGTTTGTAAATAACAGAATTTTTTTTAAAAAAAATATAATAATAAGGGAGAGAAATATATAAAATATATTATAGGTATAGCTTGCCCATCATTACGGAACACCACTAACGAAATCTATTAATGGATCCAATTCAATATCAAACCTGCCAAAATATCTAATTATTGCGTCCCACGGGTTCTACTGCCTGCAACAAAACCCAAGAAAAAGATCAGCGTTCCCCAGTCGAACTTACACTCTGACCGTCGATCTACGCTTCGAATGTATCAGGAGCAGCTAGTCAATCAAGTGGACCCCACCCTTATCCATATTAAAGATAAAACCACAACAGTACCACTCACCGGAAGAACGCCATAAGGTGGCATTATTTCCCATTTTTATTTTTAATATTTCATTATTATTGTTTTCTTAACACGGTGAAATGGTGGAGCCCACAAACTTCCCTGCCTTTCTTTCGCTTGGAATCACTTTCAACCTTTTTTTGCCTTCGATTCTACTCAAGAATGGGCCACCCGTTGGCCTTTGGATTACAACCTTAAACACCTTCTTTAATCTTTGTCGGTTAATCTTCAAACTCCCCACCTTAAAGAGAAAGGTTTTGTTAAAAGAAAATAGTTAGCCATATATGCGATGTAACTTCAAAAAAATTAATCAAAATTATTTTTAGAACTTCTTAGAATCATTATAAAACTCAATTCAACTTAGTAAATATTGTTTTGGATCGATATTTAATTTGATCTGACCAATGAAAATTTGCATATCTAACGTGGGTTTTTCTTGTCTGAAATCACGATTGATATTTTACTTTTGTCGAATACTGTAAATATTTTTTTTCTCTGTCGTAATGTCTTACTATGAGTCTTAACTTTTGTAGTACTTATCTTCAATTCTTTCTCTTCTCTTACTCTATATGAGATTTTGGTTATTACAATTTTTGTAAAATATTTTGTTATACTCAATGGTTGTTCTGATGTAGACAGATTAATCCAATTGAAAACTTAAGATTACAACAATAAACTCCAAAGATTTGTAATTATCTTTAATTCAAACATTAATTAAAGTACTTAGTAGGAGTGCGATAGATCGAATTCAGACATTCTAACAAAAATATTTTTATGTGAACTATAGTCTCATTCAGGGAGTTATTGATTTTTTTTTCCCCTCCTTTTCCTTTGAATGATATCCTAGGACTTCTTTTCATATAGCTTTCAACATGATGATGCTAAAGAACAAAGCATAAACGAACGGTTAACATATCGTTTGGTTGTATCACTTTTCTTTGCTTGGAGCTTGGACCCACCCGGTCAATCTCGTTTTTATTTTCGTGACAACCAGACCTTGCACACGTACCACACAGCACATGGTGGAAAAGGTCAAAAAAATTGATGATGGTATGGAAGATCGAAGAAGATTAATGATGAATCTAGAGTAAAGATAAATGAAAAATAACATCCAGAAAGCATATAATAAATATTTTATTAGGGAAGTTATATTTTTATTAATTTTATGAATTTTTTTTTTCTCCATCAGTGTGAATTCGGTGAACTCCTGTGTTAATACTTAATCAGTACAATCTAATGCTGGAGGATGCACGTGAAAGATAAAAGGGATTTCGGTACCAAAGCTTTTTTTATTGGCCAAATACGTAGCATTATCTAATTGGATTATATAATTTGAAGCTAGCCTTATTTTTCAAGCAAAATGTGAAAAGTAATAAAAAAAATATACCAACCCTTTGGGGTTACTTCGTCTTTGATCTGGTAATTGTCCTGTGTGAAATTTAAAGACTATACAGATTCTAAAAATTAGTTACGGTAGAGCAAGTTGGGACATGAGGTTAAAAGAAAAATCTTTATTATTAATTAATGGATACATACTTCTCTTTTTTGTTAGAAATGAAAAAGGTATACATAAAATAATTCAGTCATTAAAATATAAAATTGAAAAGGAGGGTTCATAATAACTTTGTCCAGCACTCATTCATCGGTTCAAACCCTAATTTCATATGTCCAATTAAAAAAGACCAAAAAGAAAAAGAGAAAAAGGGAAGGAAATTAATAACTGAGAGTCTCCCGTTGTTCATGTTTTTAAGGGGGAGTTCGTTTGCCAAAATTTTAATAAATATTTCTAAAATTTTAGGAATCGTTATTTTATTGAAATTTATTAAGGTTTGTGAAAAGTAGAGTGTGTATGCATAAAAGTTAAAAATTTTAGAATGTATTTATTTTACTGAAAATTTTCATACTCCAAAATTAAAAAAAAAAAAAAAACCACCTGAGTTACCTTGTGGCTTCCTTAAAAGGGGAAGAAGAAAGAAGAAATTATTGCGTGCGACTATTCGGCATGAGAATCACGAAATTCTGGGTGTTTGTTTGTCAAAATTTTGGAAAATATTTCCGAAATTTTGGGAATCTTTACTTTATTGAGATTTATTAGGATTTGTGAAAGGTAAAGTATGTATGTGTAAAAGTTAAAAATTTTAGAGTGTTTTTATTTTGTTAGAAATTTTCATGCCCCAAAATATTGAGGAAACAAACGGTACCTGTCACTGCCTTCCAAAGGACTTATTTTCCATTAATGTCATCCACGAGATTTTTATTTTTTATTTTTTAAAAAAATTTGCCTTCTGAAAAAGGAGAGTTACAATAAAGTCCCTTCCACCGCTACCCTCGTGAAATAATCGCCTGCTTTAGCTCTAAGTATTTCAGGTGTTTCCTTCCACTGTGTCGCTCAGCAGCCAGCAAGCAAACAAACAAACAAACCAACACAAAATTGTTGCCGACTACTTCTCAACCTCCAACCGATTAACCATGGTTAGGTTCTAACCCCAGTATCTAACCTTGACCGACCGTGGTTAAATTATTAATACGGGTTTAGGATTTTAGAAAGAAAAGAGTAAAAGAGTATTAAAAAAAATGAAAAGAAAAATGAAAAACCCCATTTGTTTCTCTCCCAGACAGTCTGACCTTCCCTCTTCACTTTGCTAGGAAGAGAGAAAGAAGAGGGCTTTTACTTTCGTTATTGCCTGTGAACTAACTGCTTGTTCCCTTTCCCGGAGAACTCATTTGCCCGAATTGAAACTTTAAAAACTTTCCCGGGAGTTGTTTGCACTGTTACCAGAGACTGTTATTTGTTGGATGACTTATCCAGCCGTCGCTTCATGATCCCATTCCTCTAGCCAAAACCGGTGTGTATTTATCTCTCAATCCCTCTCCTTTTCTTGTCTCAATTTTGGTTTCTTCTATTTTTTTCCTGGTTATCCTTTGTAACTTGGATTTAGAGTTTGTGAGATCTGAATTTGTTGTCATGGTCTTAGAAGATTTTGCGGGGTTTCGATGTTTAGGTCGAATTTAAAGTGTAGGATTTGAGCTTAGTGCTAAACAAACGAGGGTTTTATATTGCTTGAAGGGTTTGGGGACTGAGATTTGATCTGGGTAATTTATTTTTTGTTTTTTAGAGATGAAGATTGAGGTGGGTTTGGGCGGTGGGGTATGGAATGATGAGGATAAGACTATGGTTGCGGCGGTTCTGGGCACTCGAGCTTTCGATTACTTGCTAGGGAGCTCGGTTTCGAATGAGAGTTTGTTAATGGCTGTGGGGAGTGATGAACATTTGCAAAATACGCTTTCGGATCTGGTGGAGTGCCCAAACGCGTCGAATTTTAGCTGGAACTATGCAATCTTTTGGCAACTCTCAAGGTCAAAGTCGGGAGACTGGGTTTTAGGGTGGGGAGATGGGTCTTGTAGGGAGCCTAGGGAGGGCGAGGAGTCTGAAGCTATGCGAATTCTCAATGTTCGGCTTGAGGATGAGACTCAGCAGAAGATGAGGAAAAGGGTGCTTCAGAAGCTGCACACAGTGTTTGGGGGATCAGATGAGGATAATTATGCCTTAGGACTGGACCGGGTAACTGATACGGAGATGTTCTTTCTTGCGTCAATGTATTTCTCCTTCCCTCGGGGTGATGGTGGTCCAGGCAAGTGTTTTGCATCTGGGAAGCATGTGTGGCTCTTGGATGCACTAAAATCGCAGTGTGATTATTGTGTTCGATCCTTCCTTGCTAAATCTGCTGGAATCCAGACCATTGTTTTAGTCCCAACCGAAGTTGGTGTGGTTGAGTTGGGTTCGGTGAGGTCTGTGGGTGAAAGTTTAGAATTGCTGCAGACAATTAGATCTTCATTTTCGACGCGTCCCTCACCAGCTAGGGTTAAGTCAGTGCCAGCATTTGCAGTGATGAATGAGAAGAAAGATGAAAATGCCCCTCTTACAAATACGGCGATGGTGGAAGGAATTCCTAAGATTTTTGGGCAGGATTTGAGTTCAGGTAACGTAGGTCGTCCTCATTACAGGGAGAAACTTGCTGTTAGAAAGATGGAAGAGAGGCCATGGGAAGTCTCCCCTAACAGGGGTAAGATTGCGTATCCCAGCCTTAGAAATGGTCTTCATAGTTCAAGTTGGGGACATATACGCACTGTGAAACAGGGGAGCCCAGCAGAGGTTTATTGTCCGCAGAATCCAAGTAACTTACAGGAGCTTGTTAATGGGGTTAGAGAAGAATTTCGGCTAAACCACTACCAACCGCAAAAGCAGGTGCCAATGCAAATTGATTTTTCAGCGGCCACCTCAAGGCCTTCTGTGATTACCCGGCCAATTAGTGCTGAATCTGAGCATTCAGATGTTGAAGCCTCATGCAAGGAAGAGCGGGCAGGTACAGCTGACGAAAGGAGACCCAGGAAACGAGGTAGAAAGCCTGCAAATGGAAGAGAAGAACCTCTAAATCATGTGGAGGCAGAGAGACAGCGGCGGGAGAAGCTGAACCAACGGTTCTATGCATTGCGAGCCGTCGTGCCTAATATATCTAAGATGGACAAAGCCTCCTTGTTGGGAGATGCCATTGCTTACATCAATGAGCTTCAGGCAAAGCTCAAGGTCATGGAGGGAGAGAGGGAGAGGCGCGGCAGTGCTTCAAGAGATGCATCACCTTTGGAGGCCAATCCAAATGCTGAAAACCCGTACCGACCTCCCGATGTTGATATTCAAGCTGCCCATGATGAGGTTATTGTAAGAGTGAGCTGTCCTTTGGATTCTCATCCTGCGTCAAGGGTCATCCAAGCATTCAAGGAGGCACAAGTAAGTGTCATTGAGTCCAAAATTGCCGCAGCAAATGACACAGTGTTTCATACATTTGTAATCAAGTCCCAAGGATCTGAGCAATTGACCAAGGAAAAGTTGATTGCTGCATTTTCTCGGGAATCCAACTGTTTACAGCCATTATCGTCAGTTGGGTAGCATGAGTATGAGATTTAACATAGTCCATAGGCATAATACGTAATGGAAACCCCGATTGAAAGCTTCTTCACCGGTTTTGATATACAACAGTGGATCCTTAAAGGAAATGCAATTCCAGCTAAACTAGAATAATAACTACCTATTGACCAAGTAAGGCAGCAAATTTTCTGTGATTGTTTATAGTATACATATTCTGTATCATAAGGGAAGTATTCTTGCTAGGTGGATCAAATTTGTCAGTTGAACCGACTCTATTATTCTTGGTTATTAAGAAGCAGATAAATTTCTTCTGTTGTCAATGCTAGTTTTTCCGATTTATTGTTATTTGCCTTTGCCGAGGTCTGTTCAAAATCGGCGTGTTACTTGTGGACTGGCTGCTGCTTGTGTCCTCTGGAGCAAGAAAGGAAGTTCAATGAGATATATGTACTCAGTGCATATGAGTTTGATTTTTTTTTTAGTGTATCGAGTTGCTTTTTTCCTTCATGTCCATTTTAAGTATTTTTGTGACTGGTAATCAAGTCTCTGAGCAATTTTGATTGCTGCATTTTCTTTGTTTACAGCCATGTCAGTTGGGTAGCATGAGTATGAGATTTAACATAGTCCATAGGCATAATACGTAATCCCCGATTGAAAGCTTCTTCACCGGTTTTGATATGATCCTTAAAGGAAATGTTCCAGCTAAACTCTAGACCAAGTAAGGCAGCAAATTTTCTGTGATTGTTTATAGTATACATATTCTGTATCATAAGGGAAGTATTCTTGCTAGGTGGATCAAATTTGTCAGTTGGACTCTATTATTGGTTATTAAGAAGCAGATAAATTTCTAATGCTAATCATCAAGAAATTCAATGCTCAGTGCATATGAATCAATGCGTAATGTGATGGGTCTAATTTGTTCCCAGTTTTGTGAGGCAGTTTACTTCTTCTGTAATGACATTAGTAGCACTTTCTGTTGAAATGTAAAATCAGTCAATTATTTTTGTTTCCTACTCTGCATAAGAATTATTGTACCGTCAAGAAAGCCATGCTTTAAACAACCTCTTTTATCAGATACTACCATTTTAGGGAAACACACCGAGGCTGTTGGGAAGTAGCCAGTTAAATAGCTCTCGGTTGCGTAGGGGAGTTGGGTTTTGAAGGGAATGCATGTGTTCGTAGTCTTCTTTCCCTTATTGTCAGCATTGGATATCTTGAAGAGAGGAAGGTGGGGGAGGGGGAAGGAATCCATTGCATTTCTACAATAAATGCCTCAATGATTCGTACTTTAGTCTAGCTTTGAGCACCAAACAAAAACGTGGGAATCTCAGTTCCCTGACTATATTCTATTTCTCTCAATACTTTCCACAATTGCCAGCCGTTTCTCGTCCACATAGCTGTCACCGTGCTTGTGAGGTGGGCTGGGATTGTTGTAAGTTGACACTGACAAAATCTTGCCATGGAAGGGGAGCATTTTCTATCTGGTTCCTGTAAGAAAGTGAAAAGAAAAAAGTCTTATGCTGAGCCAGAGACATGGGAAACTGGGAGATTCTTTCAGTTTCACTTCTTTTCTCTGTTGTCTTAAGCAGCCAGAATTAATCCTTGTTTGGCAGCACAAGCAAAGGAAGAAAGAATAGATCCTCTTCTCAAATCTTAGCCCATCTTTTCAAACATATAATTTCTTTTCCTAAAGGGATTTGAGGTATCTCTTAACCTTAGAGAGCAGAAAAGAAGTCGGTGCAAAACATTGAAAGAAATAAAAGTTGTGGTCCAGGTATCAGCGTCCCAACACTTTCATGTGGCCTACCTCCTCTGCACCAATGAATCTGTGACGACAAAACATCCTGTGCTGCATGTGTCGCCTTTAAAAAAAGTAAAAGCTAGGTCTTTGACAAATTGAACCGAAAAAGCGTGACAGAACCATCCCCTAAATAGGTCTTACCGAGGAAACCACGAGAAGCCCGTGTCGAATTCGCGTACACTTGTTGGACTTTTCTCTCTCTCTTATTTGGTGCACGAGTAGGGTGGGGTTTTGTGAGTCTTTGCGTGTGGTTGAATACGAAAGCCATTTTCGATGGCTACCAAACGGGAAAAACTCTTGCCTATTCCACAAGACTTAATAGGCAAGCTTTTCTCTCCCCGGCTTAGTTTATCAGATGTGCTGGGCCCCTGAGGCTTTGAAGTACGTTTGTCTATTTCTAACCTTCTGTCATTTTCACTTAGGGTCGTTTGTTTGCGTGTAAAACAAAATTTATTATTTATTTTATTTATTTTCAAGTATTTGATAAACACCTGAAAATGAAGTCAAAGTAAAAAATTTTCAAGTCAATTGTAAAAAGCTCTATTATTTTTCAAAAAAACAAACAAAGTTCAAATTTTTCGTAAAACAAATTTTTTTTTTGGACAAACATTATAGTAGGTCCCATATATATAGACAACAATCAGAGCATCTCTCAAGTTTCAAAATATTTTATTTTACCTCATATATTTCAAAAACAATCAATTTTTTTCCTTTCGGCCGTTAAACCATATGCAAAATGACCGAAATGTCCCTACAAGATAAAATTATAAAAATAAAAAATTATATATAAATAAATAAAAGTAATGTTTTTAAATAAAAATTGAATTTGAAGATTGCATATGATAGTTTAATATTCTTCTCTTTTATAGGCTACGTGACACTTCTCTATTAGTTGGCTGACGGTAATTGAATGCAGAACCAATTTTATCACAAAAGAGTACCTCATGGACATTCACTTTAAAATCAGTACCTTAAGGATTAAAATATAAAAATTTTGAGAATAATTTTTCATGCCACGCAATAATCTACTATTGGCATTGAGATGACGTTTATAATCCATGTAAGCACTATTTTGTCCGTTGGCTAAGGACAATTGGACGGAGGATTGATTTTTCTAAAAAACTTGTCTTAGAGACTCAGACAGTTGAAATCGATATCCCAAAGACTAAAATGTCAAAAGTGTAAATCACAAGGACCTGCATAGTAATTAAACATTTTATGTAAATAAATAAATTATTAAGCATGTCAAACATTAAAATAATAATAATAATAATAATAACATTTTCTTAAAAATAATTTAAAAGAATAGCCAAACACTAAATGAGAAATTTTTTTATTCAAAACGTTTCAATAAAAGTAAGTTAGATAAAATAATAAACAAACGAAATTATGCACTTAATTTACTGAGTCTCGGAATCACCCGGACGGAAATCGGGTGATGATTTATGTAGTGGTTTTGAGTGAGGAAACTGTTGGTAGCATGTCCTTACACAAAAAAAAAAAAAAAACTACTCCTTCCTGGGGTTCTCTTCTGAGAGAGATGAATTCAACGGTTCAGGATTTCTGAGCGTGTAGGGCCCGCTTCTAAAATTAATCTTAAGCTGTTGGATTCTTCCCAGAAGAACTTGGAAAGAACCCAAGAAGGACATCAAGCATTTCTAAAAAAAAAAGTCACATGGGTCGACTGGGTTCCAGAGAAATGCTTGGTGTCCTTCTTGGGTTCTTCCCAGTTCTTCTGGAAGAATCCAACAGCTTAAGATTAATTTTAGAAGTGGCGCTACACACTCAAAGATCCTGAACCGTTGGATTCATTCTCAGAAGAATCTAACAGCTTAAGATTAATTTTAGAAGTGGGCCCTATACACTTAAAGATCCTGAACCGTTAGATTTATTCTCAGAAGAACCTAAGAAGAACTAGAAAGGACAGAGAGTATTTCTCTCGTTGGAAAGTGGAAACTCCGGTAAAAAGTGAAGGCAGACTGACCGTATGCCACGTGCCTGAGAAAGCTACATGCATGTGTGATACATGTGTGAATTTGAAGAGTGGAAGTATACGGCAAAAACCCCAATGTGGGGGAAGGATAAGGAAAAGACGTCTGCGAAAACGGACGGTCAAGTTAAGGGACAAGGAATAGGATGGAGCCTAGCACATGCGTTGTGGTGAAAATTGGCCATGATTTGTCCTCTTGCTATTCCTTCCATTTGTATTGTGCAGTACCTTATTTTCTACTTGCGGACAGTCAATTATATTAACTTTTCGTAATTCCAATTCTCCTAGTTTCAAGGATACTCAACCTCCTAAATCACCAACGGCTAGCCCTGTTGTGGACTGCCCACTTCTTCTGTCCAGACCTACTTATATGGGCCAACAAATGTTTTAGGTTGAAGAAAACAAAAATACACGAGGGACACTGACTATACAAGTTTTTTAACCATTCTCTCTCGTCACATGCATCAGCTTTTTGAGCCTCATGTTCTGTACACAACTACAGTGGTGTTAGGCTGCCAAATAATATTTGGTCATTTTAAATATTTAGTTTAATAAAATAACTTCAAAATAATCTCCTAGCATTGAATCATCTCTTTTTATCAAAATAAATATAAAAAATTCATTCAAATTATCTCTCTCTTTATTTTTTCACAAATTCTAATACATCAATTTTTATGTTCATGGTAACACTACAAACCTTAACTTTTTTATGGCTTTTGTTTGGATTATGTCCATTAGAATTTAGATACACTGAGAGAGAGAGAGTCTTGTGAAGGAAAATTACCCGTGGAGAATGGAAAAAGAAAAAGAATTCCGGATCTGTTCCTTGTCATACGTCTTGAAGATTTTAAGCAAGAGTCCTCTACCCTGTTTTTTGTTAAAGAAATTAGTGGTCATAATTTATAACTATTGTCTGTTCTCAGGCCATATGTCGGTGGGTTTGTAGCTGATGACCTACAGAGGAAACTTGCTCTTCCAAAGCCAAAGTTGCCAAATGGTTAGTGTTCATCAGGCTTTCTCGGTTATGCAGTAAACATGATCAATTTGGATGGGAGCAATTTATTTACTCTCACTGCCGGCTGTGGCTGGCATGGTTTAAGAGAGACATTATTCTATTCGCTCTTCTCTACTGAGTCTCTCATGCTTATGGAGCACTATCATTAGATGGTTGTATGATCGAGAAATCTGGTACATTTGCCCTGGGAAGTAAGTTCGGATAAGATTCGATGCAATTACTTTTCCAGACTCTTGAGTCATTTTAGTCATTTTCTTGTTCAAACCCGAGCGAACTTTATTCTGCTCTATATTGGCTTATTTTTTTCTTGCGATGCTCTTGAAAGGGCGACTCAAGTTGAGTTATGATATATATACATAGATGTTTTTTTTTTTGGGTCTGAAACTTCTTATAGAATGAAATGTTGGATATATACTCGCCCAAAAGAAAATGCTGAACGTGCGGGGCAATCAGACAACAATATTTGCCCGGCATGTTCAACACATATACTTCTCTCCCAGTCATCCAGCCTTTTCTTGTCCTGGTCTCCCCTGAACCAGGTTGGATGAAGATCAACTTTGATGTTGCCATATGTTAAAATAGATCGTATATAGTCGTCTCGTGTTGAGACTCTTCTAACTCTCTGTACAGCGTACATGGAGCAAATTCACGCTATGGACCTATTAGTGGGCAAAGCTATGGCGACTATAAGAGCGGTGGAAGTGGCTCTTCAGCAGTGTTGGACTAGAGTGATTTTCAAATCCAACTCTAAGCTCTTTTGTGATGATCCCGAGCAGCTTCCCCCTTGTTGGAAGATTGATGACTTGGTTTTATCGCTCATAAGGACTTTTAAAGCTCAATCTGCTTGGGCTCTTCATTTGGTCCCCGGAAGCTCTTCTTCTTGCTCAATGGACGGCTCATTTTCATTTGTCTGGCTTTAAGGATTCTAGTTGAATTCCGTTTTACATTCTGTCTCGTGATTCGAACTCTTGTTATCATTAGTTTTCAGTAATGCAGTGTTTGTTTACGGATAAAAAAAAGGACAACAATATTTGCATTTCTTAATCATGGCATCTTTGGCGGATTGATGTTTTCTTCAAGAACTCATTCAGTTAGGATGAACTATGTTCAACATTTTTCTACATATAGGCTTTAAAAATCTGTATGAATGACTTTGTTTCCATCTGATGTGTATCCCTCTCCCTTTTTTTTTTTTTTTTCTAAATAATGTATCCCTCTCCGTTGCATGTTATATATAGACACTTCCCCCATGTGCATAGTAATTGCAGTACTTAAAACCACTATCATGAACATCTGATCTGCTTTTAGGAAACAAGTAGAGAGAGAATTTTCCGTGGCATCTGGAAAGTCTAATGCTGCACCTGTGAGCTTCATCCAAACTGAAGATATGATCAGAATTCTGGAATGGGAAAGATCTAAAATTGCTGAGCATATGCAACAGGGAAGAACAATTGTTGGACTATGCAACGGTTAACGGAGAGGGGGCTTTGCCCCAGAATCCCGTTTATGTGAATACCACAACTTTCCAATTTTTTGTTTCATAGATATATTGTTTGGAATCCCAAAGGCGTCCATCTGTGCCCCTCCCCCTGGCACCCAGGCGTCTTCTTCCAAAACGAAGACACAGTTTTTTTTTTTTAAAGAACAAGAAGAAAGAAATGAAAACAGAGCATTCGTCACTTGCAGTAACATTTGAAGGGAGATGTCTATGGATGTAGCTGCGGAAATCCCGGATCCCAGCAATTAACTTCAAGGCATAAAGAAAGGTGGAACACATGGATTGAATAAATGTAAAATGCAAAATGAGATACCATGTTCCCAAGAAAATGTGATCGTATATCACGTTCTTATTACTCGTTTCCTACAAGACCAGCTCGCTTCAAGGCGAGATGATCTAGCTCAACAAGTTACAGGCTCTCGCAGAGCATTGAATACATTCAGGGGGGGTGGGTATGTGCGTGTGGGGTGATTTGGTGGGGGTGGGGAGAGAAGAGATATTCTTTTGCAGATCAAAGTTACAGTTAGATCTTCTTTCTTCCTCCAATGTAGGGCTTTACTGCATCACAGCATAAAGAAAACGACCTTAGCTTCGCGTCTTCCCTTAACCAGTGTCACACACTTTAAAAATTGGACATCTTGTCACTACAGATGAGATGGGTGGTATGCCAATCAACTGCTTCATAATCCCCTTAATCTTGCTAAACACTGCAACCGCAGGCATAGACATCACTGCAATTTGTGATGGATGGTATCTATGTCAATAATGTACAACTGCAGGCATAGATCTCGCTACAACTGAGATGGATGCTATCTATGTCAATCAGCTTTTTCGTATTCTCTAAACCATGTTAACTTCTTTAAATGCAGGCTTATGTCCATTGTCCACATCTATGTTTCCATTGTCTTCCCTGACAAACTTCCTCCGACAGTTTCGTGAAATATGCCCTTGCTTGCCACAACTGTAGCAGACTGTGGACTTTTCATCCATCTCTGATTCATTCCTATTCCAATGCATGCCAGGCGGCTTCATATCCCTATTCTTTGGTCTAAATTTTCTGAATTGATGATTGCCTAATAGATTAGAAGACCCTTCTTGCTTCTCTTGCTTACGAGACTCTTCCTCAAGCCTCAAATGATCCATCAACTTCCAGAAAGGTAGATATTCCTCACCCATCAACTTGATGCAGTAGTCCTTCCAAGATGGGGGAAGCTTGGAAATGATGACACTGACATGGAAGTTCTCATCAATCAAGATTCCAGCAGCCACAATAGAGTCCGCAATGTTATTGAATTCTTGAACTTGTTCAACTATAGCTTTTTCTTCAACCATCTGGAACTCAATGTACTTCTTAACTTGATGCCTCTTTGTTCCAAATTCCTCGTGGAGATAAACTAACTTAAGCTCTTCCCACAGTTCTCTAGCACTGCTGGTTGCTTTAGAGTATCGGTAAAATAGAGGGTCAGACAAACAGCTCAAGATGTTGCGACGACAAATGTAGTCATCATTTACCCACTTTTGTTCATCAAGTTTGGCTTGAGCAATTTCTTCTGTGGTTGCTTCAGGGCCTAGGGTAACACTAGGGCATCGGTCAGTGAGTATGTATGCAATCTTTAATTTCTTTAAGAAAACTTCCATCTGCTTTGCCCAGCAGTGGTAATTCTTTCCATCAAAACGGTTGGGCTCAATGGAAACAACCTCTTGGGGAGCAAGATCACTCACTGAATTGGATACATCTTCAAGTTGTTTACCATCAAGTTGGGATCTACATTTTATTGAGCACATACTTCAAATCAGACTATCTTTCAGCTGCATACCTTTAACTATCAAGAAAAGGCTCTCGGGCATGAAATGTTCCAAATAGTGACTACAAATCACACTATTGCTATGTTTCACTTGGAATACGTTTTACCATTTAGGAACAGATATACAGACCATAATCCCACTTCATGCAACTGTGCTGTTTATCTATCTAATAGCAGCAACTAATGAGTTCCATTCACAATCTAGATGCAAAAACATCATGTTAATAAACGCTTCAATCTCTAATACAATACCCTCACCTTAACTTTAGTTCCATCTTAAGGACAGCTTCCTCTATATTAGGGACACTCTTCCTGAAGGCTGACCATTGATCGGTTGACAAACTAATTCCTGAAATACAACAGTGCAGACACGTTTTCAACATAAACCACGTTAGTGCATGATTGGAACAAAGAGCACTGAGAATAGAAAAAGCAACCAAGTAATGCTAAATCAAATGACAATTTATCACATTAACATGACAACAAGCAAGCACAATGCAAAAACATATGTGAGAACTAAACAAGAAAAGGAGGAAGCTCAACAGCATATGAATGTGTTCACCTTTTGGAGTAGGGAGCTGCTTTCCATCCTTTTCATAGTATTCTCTAATTGACACCAAAGTTTTCCCTCGGAAATCTTGAATTGTCACGTTTCTCTTGTTTGATAGCTGAATCAAACCAACAGATATTTACTTAGACAATATACTGGGAATCTTGAGACCCAAAAAAAGTCCATCATAAGTAGAATATCAAAACTATGAGTTACAACTTATGGTCATCCTCCTCTCTACATTAGCATGGTGTTTGGAAGCAAAATTTTGGATATGAGAGTTGGTGAAAAAGTGAGGACAGAGAATGAAAAAGTTGGTAAAAAGTGAGGAGAGAGAAATTTTTGTAATGATGATAAAATTTTAGGAGTTAAAATTTTAGTTTGTCAAATGCCACATAGGTGTTGTTGACCATTCCAGCGACGGGAAATGAGAAAACAGAAGAAATAACTGTGCTTTCTAAATATTTTCTACTAAATCCATTTCTCTGTGTTGGATAATGTGACTCCTATTAATTAGGATCTAATCTTTCTTTCTCTTTTCTTTAATCTTCTCTTAATTCACTATTGTGTGTGATACAAATCACAGCACTTTGGTCGCACTCTACTGGCCAAAAGTCACCAACATAATGCTTAAGAAATCGTAAATCATTATCCCTCATTGTTCCAGTAACTTTTATTCCTAGCGTCCAAAACAACTAACTAACTCAAACACAAGAAGTTCAATTCCATTTTCCTAACCAGGATTTTTTTTTTGGTATTCATGTCCTAGTTCTGTATCAGAGTAAAATTTAATCTCAGAAATATGTTCGTTTTCTCCACCTAAAAAGATTGAACTTTTCCCGCCGTTTCCTATGTATTTTGAGCAAAGACATACAAACTAGGGTTTTCAAACAGCTCAATTTCCTAACCTTAGTTGTTCCCCCCTTTATTCCAACCTTGAAGAATCAAAATCTCAAATTCTCTAAGCCAAATAATTGTATTGACAGGAAGAAAACGCAAGGCAGTAAAAATTGAATTTGTCTTGTTTTTGGTTTAACTTCTCCTAGTTCAACAGGAACCAAACAGAGTGGCGTTTGCTTACCTTGCAAATGACGCGCTCTCCCCCCTCACTTACCTCCTTGTCCAGCCTCGACTCCTGCTTCTTTTCCTCCTGCACTAACCCTTTCGTCTTCTCGCGATCATTCGAATCAGCCTCCTTGCCCTTGCCTCCTTCGTCTTCCACATGGAAGAGCAGGAAATTCTCAACCACGCTTCGCACAATCCCCTTACGCTCATTTTCCGAAAGGTCGAACCCGAGTCGGTTCGAGGCCTCGAGTCGGACCTTGAACTCGGTCATCTCCTCCATGTTCGACTTCCTAAGTATGTCGAACACTGCTTCCACGATTTTCCGTTGAGTATCAGGGTCCATTTCCCTTACGGCGAAAAGGAAATAGTCGCCGGGGGTGATATTTTTGTCTGCAAAACAATTCTTTTCTTCTCTTCTCCCCCCACTATTTTCTAGTGGCAACTGGCAACGATAAGTTCGATACCGTTTTGGAATCTTCGGTTTTGTGTTTTGGATGAACAAAATGGTAAATGACGAGGGACGAGTTTGAAGTCCGGTTCGTAAGTTCAAGTTGAAACACACACACACACACACACACACACACACACACACAGAGTTAATGCTGTGGAGTTTGATGTCCAAATAAAAAAATTTGGAGAACGAAAACAGGTTCCACCGAGACTTGAACTCGGGTTACTGGATTCAGAGTCCAATGTCCTGACCACTAGACCATGGAACCATTTGATGGCAATACCATTGACAGATATAAATTAAAAAAAAAACTAAATTAACGATTGGTTTCGACTTACAAATTTTTCTTTTTGTTTTCTCTTTAGGATAAAGACATAATTAACCCGTAAGTATGAGCAAAAATTTAATTAACCTTGTAACTTTCAAACTGACAATTTAAGACTTTTAACTTTTGAAACTCATCAATTCACGCTCCCTATCCAAATTAAGTGTTCAATCAAACATACAAGCATAAAAAATTATCAAAATGCCACTCCAAAATAAAATTGCTAAAATATTAAAAAATAATATATATATATTTTAAAAAAAGTAATTTTTTTTAAAATAAAACTATTGAAACTCTATTTTAATAATCTATTTATTTTTAATTTATTTCTTAAATTTTTATTATTTCTATTTATTTTTTAAAATTTAGTCTTAGATGGGCATTTCAATCATTTTGCATGATTTTCCGTCGGACTTAACGCATAATTTGGATTGAGAGCGTGAATTAATGAGTTTCAAAAGTTAAGAGTCTTAAATCGTTATTTTGAAAGTTACAGGACTAATTATGATTTTTGCTCGTTACTTACTGAACTAACTATGACTTTACCTCCTTTCTCTTTTTTTCTTCCAAAACTGTTATCCACGCAACGCGTCTTTGCCTAACCAGGGGAGTAGGGGCTTGAAGTTGAAAACACTTTCCTCCCCATTCGACAATGAGTAGGAGAAATGCAAATTCCATTTCTTTGAAATGGGAGATCATAAAGAACCATCACGCAGAGCATGTCCCAACGACTCCGCAACTTAGCAGTACAAGTCGCTCCCCTGTAACCAAAAGGCCAGATATAAAGAATAATAACCTCAGGCATGTAAAGATTGTGGCAAACAACAAACCCTCCTTTGTTCTCCTATAAGCAAGTATTAAAGGTTTAAGGAGATACAAGATTAGATGAAGACATGACAAAAGGCCAAAACTTTTTGTCCCGGGAAATTATTAGTATCCAATGTATATATAATCCTATCTAGTAATTAGATCAGTGAGCTCAAGAAACTTGGTACCCATTCATGGATTTAGCCACATTTGCTTCAACCCTTCTCTGTGTAGCTGTCGTCGCTAAGATCATATTCCGGTGGCTCGACTGGAAGTCCCGACATAAAACCAAAAGACTTCCTCCTGGCCCCCCAAGGTGGCCCATATTCGGTAACCTTCTCCAGTTGAGCCAATTACCCCACAGGGACCTTGCCTCTCTGTGTGACGAATATGGGCCCCTGGTCTACCTCCGCCTTGGTAACGTTCACGCCATCACCACCAACGACCCTGATATCATACGTGAAATTCTAGTTCGCCAAGACGATGTTTTTGCCTCCAGGCCACGTACTCTAGCCGCCATTCACCTGGCCTATGGGTGTGGGGATGTGGCGCTAGCGCCATTGGGCCCGAGTTGGAAGCGAATGAGGAGGACTTGCATGGAGCACCTATTGACGACAAAGCGGCTTGAATCATTCGCAAAGCACCGTGCCGAGGAAGCTCAACATCTCGTGCGGGACGTTTGGGACATGTCCAAAACTGGAAAAGCCGTGAACCTGAGGGAAGTTCTGGGTGCTTTCTCAATGAACAATGTGACTAGGATGTTGCTAGGGAAGCAGTATTTTGGGTCTGAATCAGCAGGTCCACAAGAGGCTATGGAGTTCATGCACATAACCCACCAGTTGTTTTGGCTGTTGGGCTTGATATATCTGGGCGATTATCTGCCATTTTGGAGGTGGGTGGACCCTTACGGGTGCGAGAAGAAGATGAGGGACGTGGAGAAGAGAGTGGATGATTTTCACACGAGAATCATTGAAGAACATAGGAGGGCAAAGGAGCGAAAGAGAATGGAAGGAGCTGGCGATCAGGAAGAGCTGGATTTTGTTGATGTCCTCCTATCATTGCCTGGTGAAGATGGAAAACCGCATATGGATGATGTAGAAATTAAAGCTCTAATCCAGGTAACATCATTCTCACCCACAAAATTAAGTAATAAGAATTCTCTGTAATCCTGTTACTTCTTCTCCTCCCCAAATTACATGCTAAGTAGTTGTTTGGTTTACGACACTTCAGGACATGATAGCTGCTGCCACAGACACTTCAGCAGTGACTAACGAGTGGGCGATGGCCGAGGTGATCAAGCATCCACGTGTCCTCCGAAAGATCCAAGAAGAGCTTGATTCCGTCGTTGGGCCTAACCGAATGGTCTCCGAATCCGATCTGCCCCACCTTAATTACTTACGCTGCGTTGTACGCGAAACATTCCGCATGCACCCAGCTGGGCCCTTTCTCATCCCACACGAATCGCTATGCGCCGCCACCATCAACGGCTATTACATCCCCGCTAAGACACGCGTATTCATCAACACCCATGGGCTAGGCCGAAACAAGAAGATTTGGGACAGCGTGGAGGAGTTTCGGCCTGAAAGGCATTGGCTGAGTGATGGGAGCCGAGTCGAGATTAGCCATGGAGCCGATTTCAAGATACTTCCATTCAGCGCTGGTAAGAGGAAGTGTCCCGGGGCGCCGCTTGGAGTGACATTTGTTCTGATGGCTTTAGCTCGACTCTTTCACTGCTTTGATTGGAGCCCACCAGATGGGTTGAGGCCTGAGGATATAGATACTGGTGAAGTTTATGGAATGACCATGCCCAAGGCGCAGCCCTTGTTGGCAATTGCTAAGCCACGCTTACCGAATCACATGTACCACTGAATCACATGATGCCAATGAAAAGTACGATTTTTCTAACTAATTTGCTAATCGTTTTCGCTTTCATCTTCGAAAAAAAAATGAATATTACAGTCAAAGATTAGAAGCCTATTAAGTCAAGTACCTCTCTAGATTTATTTATTTTTGTTCCATAATGGTTTTGAGTTGCTTGATCTTTAACTTTGATCAAACCATCTATTTTGCCATGAAAGACAAGAGTTACTTTGTCGTAGAGCACCCAATGACATGGTATAAGTCCTTGAAATTATAATCCTTTTAAATTTATACAGACCGAATTCAATGGTCCAATTTAGAGAAACAAAAGACACAGCACTAAATATCATAAAGTTTAACCACTCAATAATTAATACCGATATCATCGACTATTATAGTGTCCATACATTGTATTTATCTATCTTTAAATTAGACCAATTAATTCAAACATTAAATCGGGACATGATTTTGATCCCGAGTCTTTAGTTTGAGCCTATCATCCCCAAAACCAATATAATTTTTGGAGAAATTATAAACTTATGTTTCATTATTTCTCTTATTTGGCAATGAGCTCTAATTGTGCATATCATTGGCATTCATGTAAGCACATTACTCTATTATAATTATTATATAATTATAATTAAGATAATAAAGACATAAATTACTCTATTTAAGCAGGAAATTAGAAAAAGATCTTAATTGGTAAAGACACCATGACTCATTTTCTTATCTTTTTTTAAAACAAATATTTTTTCTCGTCTTTTCTTAAATGCATAACGTGTGATATGCCTTTAGACTAGGTGAGTTTGGGATTTATTTGTTTCCAAAGAAAAGCTAATGTAGGGACCAAACTTTCAAAATTAACCGAGAAAATCAAAGGACTAATCTATTTGTCTAATCGAGTTAGCAATTTTAATTTTTGTTAAAATTCATGGCGTAATTTTCTATTTTCCAGAATCAATAAATATTCTAAAATCTACTCATCCTTCAAGCACGTTCATTGGTTACGAAATTTTTTATTTTTTTAAACAAAGATAATATATTACACTATAAACAACATCCTACAGATGCCTAACACCAGCTAGGGATATTGTATATTCTCAAAATAACTCCATCGACCGAGTCATGTATATTGGATAAATGTCAAATATCAATTAAATTTAGAAATAAATATATTTTACACCCTCTGACATATATGAAGGTATTGACATTTTATCTCTCAATTTTTTTTTTTTAAATTACACCTATTAACTGTTGATTCAAATAGTTAGAAATTTTAATTTATTTTGATGAAAAATAATTTTTTGACGAGAAAAAATGAATCATTTTTTTTTTTGCAGTGACTATTTTATGAGATTAAAAGTTTCATTTTAAAGTCAAAAAATAAATTTCTATTAAAATTGAAAAAAAAAATTAATTGAAAGTATAAAATATCTGAAATTAATAATATAAAAGGTGAAATGTCATAAAAATAATAAATTTAAATGGAAGGTAGGTGAAGGGTGTATTTAATGTTACGAGTGCGCATTCATGACAATTTGTCAAAAAATTTCCCCATACTGTCCATCGCTTGTCTCCAAACTCTATTGTGTGTCTATGTATCAAAGTTTAGAGATCCTCACGAATCCTTTAAAGGAAGCAATGCATGAGAAGACGAGAGCTTTTCACAAAAATAATACCTAGGATCTTGGTGACTTAGGTAAGGAGAGAGAGACAGTAGGATTCAAATAGGTTTTTGCAGGGAAGCATGAGATCGACAGAATGATAGAGAGGTATATATGAACTAGACTAGTTGCAAGAAAGGTTCTACAAAAACCTAAGGGGTAGACTATAAGGAGGAATTTTGCTTCGGTGGCAAAGATGAACTCTATTTGAGTTATATTGTCTTGGCAGCAAACTTCATTTGTCATTTAAGCAGTTCAATTGAAGAATGTTTTCCTTCTATGGCAATCTAGAATAACAAGTATGAATAAAACTTCCTCTCAGTCCTCAATTTTCTGCAACTGATACACAGTGTGTAGACTGAAGAAGGCACTATATGTGTTGAAACAAGATCTAAGGATGATTTGAAGAGGTTTCCCATAGGATTTTATAAGTTGGGCATGCGAGATATCTTTTCTTTTAAGGGGCAGTGTTGACATGTGTAATATTCTACGTATGAAGAGCATTTGTATAATGTTTAGGCTTAATATACAAGGTGCATGTGGTATAACTTTTTGACAAAATAGTCCATGTGGTAAATGGTTGTACAAATTTGTCTACAGTTAGTGTATAGTAACAAAATGATCGCTTTGTTTTAGTTCAATGGTCTCCCTTCAATTCCTCTAGATATTGAGCTAAATTAAATCTTCATGTGTGCACCGATCGGTGAATGACACGTGCTCCAATTTTCGGGTTGACTTTGTCCACGCGTGCACTCATCAAACTGTTCATCCCCACCGGCACTCATTTTCATTTTCATCTTCATCTTCATCTCCCTGAGCTTCTAGTACTAGAGGCGCAGCCGAAGAGTGAGCTTGTGGCTGCGCCTCTAGTACTTGAAACGTAATGCAGCTAAGGGTCTGGGCCACAGAGACGTAGAATATGAGGTGGGAAAGGGAGAGAATGGTGATTGGGATCCAACAATGGCGGCACTGGAGTGGAGGGGACTGCGCCTGCGCAAGGAAGATGAGACCCAAGAAGATGAAGAACAGCTGGAAGAGCTAGTGGAGCTCCTTCTGGAGGTCTATTGAGCACTTCTTCTCCAGGGTCTTCTCAAAGTGGAGCTGGATTATTGTGTTTAGGGTCTGGAGGGCTGTCTCATTTGGGATTACCGGGTGGTGGTATTGTTGATGGTTGTTTTGGTGGTACGATTCGTAGTCTACCATTGATGGTAGCTAGAGACAGATAATGGTGAGTGAGTGAGGGATGTCGAGTGACAAAGGAGTTCGGCTCAAATCTCATTGCATTTCTCGTTCTTTAATCGTCATCTCATTGGAAGGTAGGCAAGGAAATGATGGGCACTATTCTATCTTTTGGCATTTTCGAGCTGTAATGTAGACTGTAGTAGTTGAGTTTCGCACATCGCCTTGATTAAATTTAAGGATAAGATAGAAACATCATTAAATATTGGACACGTGGAGATTTAATCCAACTAAACATATGATATTAAGGGAGATGACGGAACTGAAACCCAACTTAGTATCTTGTGTTAAGGGAGATGACGGAACTAAAATGGAAGGACTATTTTGTTACTATATTGATCTCATAAACTAATTTATACAAATATTTATGATAGAGATCATTTTGTCAAAATATTATACCACATAAGCTGTTTATATACTTAAGCCTAATATTTATATTTGAGAATTGATATAAATAATATGCAAGCCGGAGGGGAATCGAAATTTTACCTAATCCTTCCCACAACTTTCTCGCTCTTTTCTCTTTTCTTGTTTTCCTCTATTCTCATTCAACCTAGTGGTTCGAGTTTGTAGCAGAGGCAGTGATGTGAACCTCGTCAAAAATAACGAGACCCAACAACAATAGGGAACCCAAGATCGTTCTAGGACAGATTCGAATGAAAACCTCGACCCGTTGTTTATGACAAACAAGAACCTCGGTATAAGGAAGACGCCACAAACGGTGGTGGAACTCTGTTTGATAAGTCGAAGATGAACGCCACGAGAAATCCGATAAGTTCGAGTAGTTCTTCAAAGAACCAAAGAGAATCACAAGACCTCTCAAATAATATTAATCTCAAAGTTATGTTCTCTACACCCAAAAGGCCCTATAAATATACTTGGAACATCCCTCCAAGAATAGGAAACTACTAACTCAAATTTGAAAGAAATTAAATGCTCTTAAAAGTCTTCCAAGAATAGGAAACTAACTCAAATTTGAAAGAAATTAAATGCTCTTAAAAGTCTTCCAAGAATAGGAGAAGCCAGCATTTGAAAAGGAAATTCAAATGCTCCTAAAAATCCGGACTTCGCCAGATACGTCCCGCCTTTGTTCTAGCCGACATGTAAACGCCCGAAGTGCCAAGTAGTGTAGACGCCCGAGGTGTAAGTACTTGTGCAGACACTCGATGTGCAAGTACTTCGGCCCGAGGTGCAGGTTACCCGGGATAGTTACCCGAGGTGCAACTGATGACATGAACTAAGCCTTGATTGTTATTGGTATCCATCTCGGTCTTGGTAGTATCATCCCATCTCTCTCGGATTAGTCCATTGAGCGCTTCCTTGAAACGTTTATGTAAGGCATCATCCGTTTTGTGACATGGAATAAAATGTGTCATCTTAGAAAATCTATCCACAACCACAAAAATTGAATCTCTTCCACGTTTAGTCCTAGGCAATCCTAACACAAAATCTATTGAAATATCAATCTAAGGCTCACTAGGAATTGGTAAAGGAGTATACAAACCGTTGGGTTGCATTTTGGATTTAGCTTGCCTACATGTGACACATCTACCACAAATTCGTTCAACATCTCGTTTCATGTGAGGCCAATAGAAGTGTTCCTGCAAAATAGCTAAAGTCTTTGCAACTCCAAAATGTCCCATTAATCCCCCACCATGTGATTCCCGCACTAATAACTCCCTCAAAGAATAATTTGGCATGCATAGCTTATTCTCTCGAAATAGGAATCCATCAAGCCCAAACGTTTCAAGGAAGCGCTCAATGGACTAATCCGAGAGAGATGGGATGATACTACCAAGACCGAAGCTTCTACCTCTAGGAATCGTGATATTAAATGTTTTAGATGTCAAGGCATGGGACACATAGCAAATCAATGCCCAAACAAACAAGTCATGGTATTGATAGACAATGGTGAAATTGTGACCGATAGTGAAGATTCCGACACCGACGACATGCCGCCATTGGAGGAGGTTTCCAAGGAGGAATATTTAGCCCCTCATGCATTGACCTTGGTGGCGAGGAGAGCATTAAGCTTACAAGCAAAAGGAGTTGATGAAGTACAGCGGGAGAACATCTTTCACACTAGGTGCTACGTCAAAGATAAGGTATGTAGTGTGATTATTGATGGTGGTAGTTGTACTAATGTTGCAAGCACAATCATGGTGGAGAAATTGAGATTGCCCATGTTGAAACACCCTAGGCCGTATAAGTTGCAATGGCTGAATGATAGTGGAGAGATAAGGGTGAACAAGCAAGTGTTAGTTACTTTTCGAATAAGTAAATACGAAGATGAAGTATTGTGTGATGTAGTACCGATGCAAGTGGGACACTTATTGCTAGGGCGTCCATGGCAGTTCGATAGACATGTGAAGCATGATGGCTTTACGAACAAATACTCTTTTGTACTTAATCAGCGACCAATAACTCTTGTACCATTGACACCGCAGCAAGTATATGAGGATCAAGTGAGATTGCAAAAAGAGAGTGAACAAAAGAAAAAGAGTGAAAATCAGAGAGAGGCAAAAAAAAGAAAAAAAGAGAAGAAAATCAAAGTTCGGCCATTGAGAGAAAATTAAAGAGAAAACAAAATAATTTCTATGCAAAAGTGAGTGAGATCAAGCGAGCGATGCTTTCAAATAAGCCAATGATTGTACTTTTGTACAAAGAGGCATTTTTAAACACTAACGAACTTGACCTTGCTTTGCCTAGTTCTATTGTTTCTCTTTTGCAGGAGTATGAGGATGTCTTCCCTGATGAAACACCACATGGTTACCTCCAATCCGAGGGATTGAACATCAAATTGATTTTGTTCCCGGTGCAACAATTCCAAACCGACCAGCTTATAGGAGCAATCCCGAGAGACAAAAGAGCTTCAACGGCAAGTAAGTGAG